>WOXC01000560.1:0-456998 GCA_011680675.1 Gymnobelideus leadbeateri
GACTTCTGACCTCACAGTTCTTTTCCTGCTCTATGCCCCCAAAATAGGAGTCTAGGGTTGCATTTTTCTGTTTCCTTTGCCTTGGCATGTTGCCACTTAATTACTTGACTTTTGGGCTTGTTGCCACACTATGGCTTTAAGGCCAGATAGAGGAATTTTCGTCCCGAACGTGTGGGGGGCAACTTCCGTTTCTGGCAAGCTGTAAACCCACCCACAACTTCCACCCTAGATCACAATCTAGATCCAGGGAGGTTAAAGCAAGAGCGATTACCCCCCAAGACTGATCGCTGGATCTCCCCATAATTTGTAGGCTGGAGCCGGAAATGCCTATGAAAACTACAAAATGGCGTGTCTCTTCAGCGGCTTCTAGCCCCCAGGGGAGGGAGCTGACGCATTCCCCAAATACAGGTCCCAAAGTCCATAGGACACTAACCTCTTACTTTGTCCTAGGCAAGTCTATGTTGATAATTCTAGAGTCTCCACAGCTCCTGGTGTTCTGGGGTTCCTCCAGCCGGCTGCTGGCCCTGCCGCCCTGGGGCTAAAACCTCGGCTCACGTGGACCTAGGCTCCGCTCTGCTCAGCTCCTGCGCTCTGCGCTCTGCGCACTGCCGGCTCCCAGACCGCTGCGCTGGTCCTTCCTGCAGGGCTGCTGGGCTGTCCTCAGCGGGAGGTTAGCTTCTCTGTGTCATTCTGTGGGTGCTGGGGCTCCAGAAGTTGTTCAGAATCCTTTTTTACATAGTTTGTGGAGAATCTGGGGGCAGAGAGGCTTGGAAGAGCTGTTTCTACTCCGCCATCTTGGCTCCGCCCACAAACCACATGATTTTTAGCCTAAATCCTTCTAGCAATAAAATCTTAAGAGTGTTGCTTAGAGATCTGAGAGGTTAACTGATTGGTCTAGGGTCACAAAGTTGACATGTGGGACTTGAACCCAGGTGTTTCTGGATCTGAGGCTGACTCTCTCCACTATGCTATCGCTTACTAGTGCTTCTTCTGCTTAAATATCCTACTAGCTATGGTGCTGGAATGGTTGCAGACCCAGGGCAATCTCCTGAGCATTGTTTCAGCTATCATCTTACCTCTGGTCCCCATTTTTTTTTTAGTTCAGTGATATGATTAAATCTGCTCTCAAAAAATGGTTGGTAATCAGCTCTCCAACAATTAACAAGAAATAAGCATTGGTCCTGCCGTGTCATTGACATAAGGCTTTTGGCAGAAAAAAGAGAAAATAGAATAAGAAAGGCCACAAATGTCTTTTTGGAGACAAATTAGTGTCTATATACTCTCAATTCTAGACCAAATTACAAGTTTATGAAGAAACTTGTATATCCAGGTTGATTCAATGGGTACCTTGGGATATATATATTTAAAAAGATATTGTAAGTTTAGGGGTTTTTTTGGGTTGGTTTTTTGTTGTTGTTGTTGTTGTTGTTGTTGTTGTTTGCTTTTTGGAGGGGGGAAGATAGGGCAATTGGGGTTAAGTGACTTGCCCAAGGTCACAAGGCTAGTTTCTGGGTTAAGTGACTTGCCCAAGGTCACAAGGCTAGTTTCTGGGTTAAGTGTCTGAGGCTAGATTTGAACTCAGGTCCTCCTGGCTTCAGGGCCGGTGCTCTATTCATTGTGCCACCTAGCTGCCCCAGATATTGTAAGTTTTTTTTTTGGTTTTTGGTTTTTTTTTTGCTTTTTGGAGGGCAATTGGGATTAAGTAACTTGCCCAAGGTCACATGGCTAGGTTTTTATTTGTGTGTGCGTTAAGTGTCTGAGGTCAGATCCGAACTCAGGTCCTTCTGACTCCAGGGCTGACGCCCTACTCACTGTGCCACCTAGCTGCCCCAATATTGTAAGTTTTAATAGCTTAAAACTGCACTAAGACTTTTGGAACACCCTGTATTATATATATATCCTGCTTGGGGTAAGAACAATCAATCAATAATATTTATTAAGTATCTACTAGGTGCCAGGTACTAGAGCTACAAAGGTAAAAATGAAATAATCCCTACCCTTAAGGAGCTTCCATCCCTTCCCAGGGAAATACCATGTGGGCATATAAGGGGGTGGAGGAGGTGAAAGGAGTAAACATTTAGATAATGCCTGCTATGTGTCAGCACTGTGCTAAGTACTTTATGAATATTATCTCGTTGAATTCTTACTACAACCATGAGAAGGTAGGTGCTGCTATCATCTTCATTTTATAGTGGAGGAAACTGAGGCAAACTGACCAAGAGTACATAGCTGCCTGAGGTTACACATGAACTCAATTCAATTCCTGATTCCAGGCCTTGCACTCTATCTACTGTACCACCTAATTACCTTGCTTATATTTGTATATAATTATATACAAAATAAATACAATATAATTGGGGGGGCACTGGTAGCTGGGGGGTTGGGGGTATATCAGAAAAGGGTTGACGTCATCTGAGCTAGGGATCCTAAGAGGTGAAAGCCCTCTGCAAAGACAGGAGACAGGAGATAGGGCATTCGGAGTAAGGAATAGCAAGAAGGCCAGTGTGGCTGAACCAGAGATTGTGCAATCGTGAGTGAGGAAATAGAACCCTGAGAAGGTATACATATAGCTAAGAAACAAAAGTGTGTGAGATCATTACAAAGGAGTCTCCAGGCACACTGCTATTAGAAACTTGTGAACTGAGAGATTATATTCCAAGGTGATACTCAAGTTTCATGGAGGAGGTACTTCCTAAATTGGGCCTTGAAGGAAAGCAAGGACTTTAAGATTGGTTGGCTGGTTTGGTTTGCACTTGAAGCAGAACAATATGACATAACTTATATCAGGGCCAAGGTATAGCGTGTCCAACTGTGGCTGATCAGAAGGTTCTGTCATAGATAGGGCACAATAGTCCTGATGGACATTTGGAGTGGAGGTGGCTCTAAATTTGTGCATCTTACACTTATTTTAAGCTACTGAAATTCTGCTTAGCTCATAGAGCACAGTGCTTTTTTTGATGTAGGCATGCCATGCTAGGAGGTCCTGTATTCTTGTCTCCCATGTCTCACAGTTGATTCCAAAGTTCTTCAGAGAGACCTTCAGAATGACCTCCATGTGAGTGCTTGCCTCATGTGAGTTCTCTGTAAAATAGTCTTTTAGACTAATGTATGTTTGGCATTTGAGCAACTCATCAGAGTGGCCAGCCCATCATAGTTGTGCTCTCTGCAAATTCATTCAAACTTCAAAAGATAGATGGGAAGGAAAGAATCCATTAAGCAAAGCCACAGAGATAGGGAAAGGGCAGGGCAGAGATAGGAATAGAGAATATTCTAACATGACTGGAAACTATATGAAGGAGACAAAGATGGGAAATAGATGTGTGATTTTATTGGCATGGGGAACTCCCAGGTGAGGAAACTCCCCCTACCAATGAAGCTCAAGATATACTCTTAGGGAGTTGCCTAAAGCACTGAGCACAGTTAAGAGATTTGTCCTGGGTCAATGATGGGACTTGAACCTGGGTCTTCCTGGTTTCAAATCCAGCTTTCTATCTTCTAGGATATTCCCTTCTGAGGGGCAATAGTATAAAACAAGTTTGGAAAAGTAGATTGTGGTTGTGTGGTAGGTATCCTTGTATTCCAGTATCCCAATTCTTCATCGTCTTGCTAGGCAATGGAAGGCCAAACAGATGATTTTAAAGTGGGGGAGGAGTAACGTGATCAGGCACAGCCACAGAAACCTGAACACTATACAAATGTCACATCCAGCTGTGTTACTGTTTATACTAGATCATCAGTATCCCAGTAGGCATGTGGTATAGAGGATAGAGTGCTTAACCTGGAGTCAGGAAGACCAGAATTTAAATCCCACCTCAGAAACTAGCTATGGGATCCTGAATAAATCATTTAACCTCTGCCTGCCTCAATTTCCTTACCTATAAAATTGGGATAGTAGTAGCACCTACCACCCTGGGTGATAATGAGGATAAAATGATATAATATCTGTAAAAGTGCTTTGTGAATCTCAAAGCTTTCTATAAATGCTCATTATTAATATTATTATTGTTATTAGTAATCATTATCATTTAACCAAAAACACTGCAGACCACAATGAATTGTAATGATTTTTCTGGGCCTCATAGTGCTTTTCAGCCACTCAGGAAAGAAATGGGAGATGCAGCTAACTCCACTAGCTGATGCTTGTATCTGAAGCTTGATCTGAAGCTTGTATGTAGACAACCCTTCCCCACACAAATCCTCCCTGCCAAAACCAAGGCAAAGCAAATGGGATTGACCCTCCGCCCTTCCACATTCTCTCTTCAGATTCTAAAGTCTCGATTGTCACCACTCCCACCTTAATCCATATGTTAGATATAAACAACAATATCTTATAGCAGAGGTATCAAACATGGGGCTCTCCAGAACACAACCTGAACCACATTCAAATGTAATTGGGAAATATTTAGTCAAATAAATGTAAATAATGGTTTTCTAAGTCACTATGTGCCCAAAGAGATCCTCATGTATGATTTGGTTGCCCACATTTCTATTTGACACCCCTGCCTTATAGTATTACCATATTAAATTTTTAATAATTCTGCCCCCTGGTGGTTACCATTTATACTACGCTGACATTTTATATGTGGAATCATTTTCTATAACTTTGGTCACTAAACTTTGATCTGGCACTACTATCAGCACACACACAAAACAATTGAGCTAATCTTACCAATATGTGTATGTTTATTTATAAATTATACATATATGTATGTATATATAATTGTACTAATATAGTATATACATTATAAAATGGACATTTTAAATTGCAAATCTGGCCTCAGATACTTACTAGCTATTTGACCTTGGGCAGGTCATTTAACCTATTTGCCTCAGTTTCCTCATCTATAAAATGAGCTGGAAAAGGAAAGGCAAATCATACTAGCATTTTCAGGAAGAAAACCTCAAATGGGGTCAGAAAGAACCAGATACAACTGGAAGGATTGAATAACAAAAACTAGAATTAAATAGAAATTTTAAATTTCTGTAGAAATAGAAATTAAATAGAATTTAAAATTGAAATAAAAAGATAAAATAAAGATGAAATGAACACTATTTTAAAATAATCCTTGTCTTATTTACCTAAAGTACAAAACACTTTTTGTTTTCACTAAAACCACTGATAATGATTTTTTTCAGTGAGAATAATGTGATTGAATGCACTTCAATATTTTTGAAAATCTTGATATAACATTTCATGATATAGAGCTTTGAAAATCTGTTCTTAAGTTCAATTTATTTTAATACTTTATTTTAATGACTGTTATAGCTGAAAAACTACCTCATAAAGATTTATAGTTTCAATTGAAAGAGGTGCATTATTGGCTATGATTATCAAATCATGATATTCACTTTTCAACAGTAATTCAGTGGGTTTTGTGGAAATTCTGATGGTAAATTCCTATCATAGGAGGGTGGGGTAGAGAAGGATGATCTCTAGAAGTCAGAACCAGGTTCAAAAAATAGTTGGTTGTTCCCAGGAGGAAGAAGAGGTTAGTGGCAGAGCAAATGACAAATTTCCTAGGTAGATCTGCATTTCCTAGGGGGGATTTTCATTTTCATTTATTTTCATTTTCTTCTTTATTATTTGTTTCATCATTTGGGTTTGAGGAGGTCCTGGGAGGAAGATTGCAGATTCGAGAGAATTCTGTGCTTGGCTATTTGAACCCCCAAGTCCACTAGCAGCAGCAATTACTATGTCTGGACTCTTGCCAGCTGCTGCTACAACTGTTAATCTTCTCAGTTTCCTCCTGCAACAGTTACTAGAGGAGATTTGGAGATGGAGAGGGAAGGGCTAGAGAGAGAAGCAAAAAGCTCCCTTGATATTCCAGGGCCCTAGAAGTTGTGCACCTGCTGCAGTGAGGATGGAAAGAGAGTGAACCTGAGATGCAGGAGAGGAAGGGAGGGGCTAGTACTGAAGGCCAGAGTGAAATGACTGCCTACTTACCTGGGGAAGAGCACATAGGGCTTACCACCTAACTTAGCCTGAACTGAGCACAAGGGAGGATAGTGAGAGAAGCAGAGGTAAGCAATGACTGGAAACACCATGAATACTGTTCTCAGTTCTATTTTCTTCCCATACCCCTAAAAATCATCATGTGTCCCCTCTGTGGTATATGCACTTGACTTTATAGATCTCTGCTTCTATGGGACAATCATTCATGCTTCTAGCTAAAGTCCCTCTTTGATGCTATATCATAAGTGTGTATATCATCATTTGTTCAGCCATTCCCTAATAGATGGCAATTCCCTTAGGTACTAATTCTTTTTTTTTTCTTTTTGGAGGGCAATTGGGGTTAAGTAACTTGCCCAAGGTAACACAGCTAGTTTTTGTGTTAAGTGTCTGAGGCCGGATCCAAACTCAGGTCCTTCTGACTCCAGGGCTGTCGCTCTACTCACTGTGCCACCTAGCCGCCCCAGGTACTAATTCTTTATACTATGAAAAGAGCTGCTATAAATATTTTGGTATGTATAAGATCTTTTCCCTTCTTTTATCTCTTTGGAGTACAGGCCTACTAATGTTACTGCTAGGACAAAGTGTATGCACAATTTTTAGTTAACTTTGGGAGCATTCTAAATTGTTCCTCAGAATGGCTGAACTAGTTCACAGCTCCATTAACAATGAAACCATATGCTTGTTTTCACACAGCCTCTCTAACATTTGTCATTTTCTTTTTTTTGGGTCCATTTCACCAATCTGTTGTTTGTAAGGTAGAACCTCAGAGCTGCTTTATTGTGTTTGTTCTAATTAGTAGTGATATGGAACATTTTTTTTACATATGGACCACTATCCTTGAAACATATCCTTTGACCATTTGTCAATTGGGGAACAGATGTCTCACTGTAGCATGGAAGTATCCCTGGGGTCTTGAAGGCTATGCTAATGGAGCACAGACTCTGACAGGTGCTACCAAGCTGGAAAGGCTTTGAGTATGGCTTGGAAATCAGATGTGTCTGTTATGTCAGGATCAGCATCGATAAATTCGGTGCCTGAAGACTCATCAGCTCATATTTTTTTTAGTTTTCATCCATTCATGAAGACACTCTATTAAGATGTGGAGGGGTTGTTTTCTGCAATCACAAAGGTGGAATCCACATGCATAGAGAATCACTAATCCCTTGAAGTATAAGAAATAACCTACATGGAAAGAGGGATAGATTGGGAATTAGAGCATCCAGAGGACCCTGACAAGGAAAAGACCACAATTTTACTCCCCTAGACTTAATATAATTAAATTACAATACACCCAAGGAGAGTTATCTAAATAGTAAGAAAACAGAAAAAAAAAATAGGGGGCAGCTAGGTGGTGCAGTGAGTAGAGCATCAGCCCTAGAGTCAGAGGGACCTGAGTTCAGATCCCGCCACAGACACTTAATGCACACACAGACAAAAACCTAGCTGTGTGACTTTGGGCAAGTTACTTAACCCCAATTGCCCTCCAAAAAGGAAAAAAAAAGAAAAGAAAATAGAAAAACTATAGCAAAAGATTTCAATCAAGATTACAAAGGACTTCTAAAGAATAATTTAAGAACTTAGAATATGTAACAGATAACCAGTATCTGCAGGTAGATATTATGTCTCCAAGTCTGTCTACATGAATCTCGGGGAGCTACAAGAACTACCCAACTATGCGTTCAAAAGTCAATTTTGCCTTCCTCTTGCCTTGAAGAATTTCCAAGAGAATGGCAGAATTGGGGGGAGGGAGGGAGGCTAAAGATACCAGGCATTTAAGTTTTGGACAGAATAAAAATAGACAAACTATAGGAACATAACAGCAGTGAGGCTGGCATTTGAGCAACCAACAGTCCCAACCACTGCCAACACTGTGACCAGGAGAACAGCATGAAGGTGGAACACCCAAAGATGTTTTAAGGCAGAAAAGGCACTGCTAAAATATCCATTTAATCAAATTAATCCCAGACTGACCTTTTGCTTGTTCCTTCTCTTCCTAGAGACAGCTGATGGCCCAGTGGATAGAGGGCTAGCTGTTCAAGAGTTAGGAAGACCTGAGTTGAAATCCAGTCTCAGAAACTTATTAGCTGAGTAACCCTGGGCAAGTCACTTAACCTTTGTTTGCCTCAGTTTCCTCAACTATAAAATGAGGATAATAACAGTACCTACCTCACAGTCAAATGAGATATTTGTCAAAACTCTTAGCACAGGGCCTGGCACATAATAGGTACTATAGAAATGCTCTTTCCCTTCACTTCCCTTTGTTCCACCCTGAATTTACGAACACAGTATTTATCTCTGTTTTAAAGTTTATTTAGATTTCTGCTCAACCAGTATTGAAAAGCCTGTATAAGACAAAAGTGTGGTTGATTATAGCTTTCTGGTTTGTATGTATTTCATTTTGGGGAATGGTGTGGTTAAGGGCAGTGACTGGCATGGTATGCAAGGAGAGAGGAGAATAAATATAGTCATTGTCAAAAATTGTTGGCATCTACCCAGCTAAGGACTTTGGAGAGAGAATCTTACTGATTTCATACCTTCCCAAAGTAGAGTAATAAAAGCATGTATTTAGACCTGTAGCCTTAGACAGAAGTCTGAGCTGTGAGTAAATAGTTTTAGTTGATGGACAGAAGCTTTTATTGAGTTTGTTGTTCTTGTAGAAGCTAGAGAAAGTACTCTGGGAAGTAGTGGGCATATTTTTTTCTCTCTTTCTTTATGATACTCAGTTACCCAGAGTGAAGTTGCCAAGGTGACTACAGAGAAAGTCACAAAAGGTAAGAGAAGATGGGGAGTGACTGGAAAGAACAGTTCTGAATACATAAGGATAGAAAGCATCCAAGAGGGAGTTGTTAGCATCTTCTTCAACCACACTGTAATGGAAATGCAAATTTAAAGATCTTCCCTGCCCCTAGCTTAAGAGCACCTGGAGCCTGTGGTGGGAGGCTTGTTTTTCAGGAAAGCCCATACCTTGATACTTTGTGATTGGGCAGTGGGTCCAGAAGGTTGTTACATTCTCTGAGCCAGGAGAAGGCTATATAAGCCCTTAGGAGAGGCTTTACTTTGGGGGCTCACTTTGAGAAGTGTTGTGTGATTTGACCAGATGAGACTCTGGGAAGCCGTTGTTGAGAGCCCCCCGGCTTTGAAAACCCAGATGTTGATGCTTCCCTCTCTGGTAACTGTGATTTGGTATTGATATAATGGTTGGAGAGTTTGGAAGCCTGTCTGTTTGATCTGTAAGTTCTGTAACTCTGAAGTTCGGGGTGTTGACCTTTTTCCCCTGAACTAGGTAATGTGTGTTTGTTTGATTAAAGTAAGCTTGTTAACCCATTTTGAGTTGCTTTCCTTTTGAAAAGCAGATCTAAGAACCTGTGTTGGCAGTCACCCTGGGGATATTGGGGTGCTTGCCGCTACACACACATATCCACCCTGTGGTATATGCACTTGACTTTATAGATTTCTGTTCAATAGGACAATAATTCATGCTTCCTCCAACCCTCCACCAACTGCTATACTTCTATCAAGAACTATGGATTGTGTATGGTGTGGGAAGGCATTAAGAAGCATTTGGATTTTGAAAAGTTTTGAGACAAATGAATTTCAAGAAAGCCTTGGAACAACAACCAAGCCTCAAAGCCATATTTTTATGGCTTTAAATAACAAAAATATTCTTACATATTTTTTAGTTGTTCTTTGGACTTGTTGACAATGTAGATTGGCAACTAGTCTTCAACCTGCAGTCTTGAACAGTTGTCTGTGGGTATTGAGAGATTAGGGGATTTGCCCAGGGCCATACAACCAGTAGGTAATAAAGGCAGGACTTCATCCCAGACAGGCCTCCTTTTTCCACTGCCAAGATGCATCTCATTTGAATGAGTTTCTCAAATTGAACTGAATTTAAAAGATAATTTTAAAAATTGATTCAAAACAATTCTCACTTCTGAGATAAAAATCACTGCTAATTAAACAGTAAGAAACTTCAAGGTATTCTGTTGGTCATTCTACTACATGATATTAAAAAAAAAAAAGGAAGGGAAAGAAGATGTGTGTGGAAGGGAGGTAAAGGGGCGGGTCAAGGAGAGTGTCTATCTTTGATAAAAGGGAAGTCCAAATTTGAGGAAAGAACAGAATTGCTAGTATAAAACTGAGGAATGCTTGTTAAGTTTTAGTTAGTATCAATAATAACAAGATAAAAATTTTGATAAGTAATAATTCATAAAAGAATAAGAGGCAAACCTAGCAATTATAACATTAAATATAAATTTACTTAACTTAGAAATTTAAAGAATAAATTTTTTAAAAATAGAATCAATTTGTTGTTTATGAGAAAAACATTTAATTAAAAAAGATTTAAGCTGGTTCAAATCCAAAGATTGGTGTAAATTTTACCATGTTTTTGCAAAATAATGAAAAGTGAGAGTCACTAATTATATCTGATTTTAAATCAGAGCATGATCAAAAGAGCTAAGGGCCTTGCATTATGCAAACATGTTCTGTTCAAAATGGGAGTACGTCAAATTAATATTTATGCAGATAATAATCCTGCAGTTAAATTTACATCTGAAAAGTTTACAGTCTTGAAAGAAGAAATAGCTTTTAAAAAATTAGAAAATGGGAGATTTTAAAAGACCAGGGTAAGAATATGATAAAAACAACAAAAAGATTTTTTCAAACAAGATATCACTGAGCTAAATAGATTTATTTTAAGAAACTAGTATATAGTAGATATATGAAAAGAATTCTATGGGCACTGAAGTGCAATGGATAGAGTAGTGGATAGAAAGCCACCCTAGTGAGAAAGACATTGGTTCAATATACCTTTCTGAAACATAATGGCTTTGTGACCCAAGGCAAGATACTTACTATGTCAACTGAATTGAATTGAAGCAAGCACATACTATACAAAAAAACAAAGTAGAAATCCTTCAAACTAAAGATGAGATTAACAAAAAAGAAAGTAAAAAAAAGAACCAGTTGTTTTGTTTTGAGAAAGTAATAAAAATAAGCAACCAGTGTGATTTTAAAAGAGTAAAACTAAATTGTTTACATCTTTAAAAAAAAGAAAAATAAGAAATAACAACAGCAGTAAAGGAGAAACTATTTTATTTAATTAAAGGCTAAAAAACCTGATAACTGTGTCAGGCTAGGTGGCACAGTGAATAGAGCACCGGCCTTGGAGTCAGGAAGACTTGAGTTCAGATTTGACCTAAGACATTTAACACAAAACTAGCCATGTGATGTTGGGCAAGTCACTTAACCACAATTACCCTACCTTCCCCCCTCCAAAAAGCAAAAAAACAAAACAAAACCCAAACTGATAACTTAGATGAAATGGAGAAATACCTACCAAAAAAAAAATACACAAATTAACACAAAAAATTAGATAATTTAGCCCAGCATCAGAAAAATAAGTTGAATAAGTCATAAATGAACTCCTAAAAGGGAAAAAAATTCCAAGACTAGATGGATTTACATGTAAATTTTATCAAGCTTTCAAAGAAAAAATAATTATTACATAAACTGTTGGCAAAAAGAGTAAAAGAAGGGACCCTTCCAAACTCATTCTATAACAGAAATATGGTCCATCAATTTTTCCATGCCTTTGATAGCTTTCCCTCCTTTAGATATTTTATATATCAGTCTTTAATGCCTTTATGTTTGCTTGCCTAGCACAGATCTCTGTATATGTTTGGTCCAAATAGCTACTTTTCCTGTCTTTATTCACCTCTATAAGTACCTTAGGGACTGTGATATTAGGGTCTAAGCATGATGGTTTTGCTAGTCTTGATAGAGAAAAAAGTTTATTGAAAAGGCTCTTGCAAATCTTTTCCATTTTCCTTCTGTTTGGAGTTCTTCTATTTTCATCCTTGAATAATCATTGGGATGACTGTGCTTATCTGGATAGCTTTTCAAGCTTTCTTCAAACTATTTTAACCCTCCATTGCTTTTCTCATATTTATTACATCATATTACTTACAATAATCCTTCTTTATGAGATTTTACAGATGAGTTTATGTTCCAACTGGATATTGCCTTAATCAGCCATCTCTCTCCACTTGGCAAATAAGTAAGCTGTCTGCTGACTAAGGTGCTTTCTGGACTCTTTTGGACTCCTTGATGTTATTATTTTTGTTATTTAGCTGTTTTCAATTGTATCCAACTCTTTGCAACCCCTTTTGGAGGTTTTCTTAGTAAAGATATCAGAATGGTTTGCCATTTCCTTCTCCAGCTCATTTTACAAGTGAGGAAACTGAGGCAAACAGGATTAAGTGAGTGGCTCAGGATCACACAGATAGTGTCTCAGGTTCTTCTGATTTTATGCCTGGCACTCTACCTGTATGATATATGAGAGAGAGTAAAGAGTCAAGAAGACCCGAAAGTTGTCAGCCTGGTTGACTAGGTTGACTGGGTGGTACCGGTCACAGAAATAGGAAAGTCTAGAATAAATAACAGCAACAAACAAAAAAGAAGTATTAAAGGATATATGGATTTTTTTGAAGAAATTACCAAGAGAGTAGACCTCTACCACTTTGTTCTCAGTTGGTGCAACTATTTTCATAGTCATCTTTTTACAAATATTTACCATTATTACTACAATATGTGATAACTCAAAGTCCCATAAAATAATGTTTCTTGTAGCCTCTGGACACATGAAAAAACCTTTCTTTTCCTTTCCAAAGAGTACCTGTAGACCATCATTCCTTTTAGCTGCAAGCTGCTTTCTCTTGTTTTGTTTTATTAAAACGATGTCAAACTTGTCAGGTCAAATCAAAATACAAGCATTTAATAAGCATGTACTATATGCCAATCACTGTACTAAGCACTAGAGATACAAACAAAAGCAAAGTCCCAGCCCTTAGAAAACTCATAACCTAATGGAAGAGACAACATGCAAATAACTATGTACTAAAAGATATATACAGGATAAATTGGAGATAATCAAAGAGAGAACATATTAGCATTAAGGAAGAATGAGAAAGATTTCTTGAAAAGGTGGGGCTTAAAAAAAAAAACTTACCAAAAAGGATGGGAATAAATAGAGCTTTTCTTACAATAATAAGTAGTATCTATCTAAACCCAATCTATAATGGGGACAAGTTAGAAACCTTTCCCATAAGAACAGGAATAAAGGAGGGATGTCCATTATCACCATTACTATTCAATATTGTACTAGAAATGCTAGCTATAGCAATAAGACAAGAAAAAGAACATGGACAAAAAGGAAACAAAACTATAGTTTGTTTTTTTTTTTACTAATGACATGATGATTGACTTAGAGAATCCTAGTGGAGTCAACTAAAAAAATTAATAGAAACAATTAACAAATTCAGCAGAGTTGAAGAATATAAAATAAACCCATGTGAATCATTCATGTTTCCTTACATTACCAACAAAATCCAGAAGGAAGTGATAGAATTAAGAATTCCATTTAAAATAACATACAGATATTATGAAATACTTGTCTGCTAAGATTCACACAGCAACTAAATGAACACAATTACAAAACACTTTCTAGAAATAAAGGCAGATCTAAATCTTTGGAGAAATATTAATTGTTCGTGGTTTGACCAAGTCAATATTTTTTTAATTATAATACTACTTAAATTAATTTTCTTACTCAGAGCCATACCATCAAACTATCAAAGGACTATTTTATAAAGCTCCAAAATAATTACAAAATTCATCTTGAGGAACAAAAGATCAAGAATATCAAGGGAACTGATTTTTTTTTAATGAGAAGGAAGGGGACTTAAGAGTATCTGATCTCAAACTATATTACAAAGTTATAACTGTCAAAACAAGTTGGCACTAGGTATAATATAGAGAGGGACAGATTTAGGTACACAATATACAGAAGGAAATCAGCTCAGTAACCTAGTGTTTGAGAAATCCAAAGATTCCAGTTATTGGGGCAAGAACTCACAATCTGACAAAAAACATTAGGAAAACTAGAAAATATTCTAACAGTAATTAGATAGAGACCAATATATCATGCCACACAACAATATAATATTGAAATGGGTACATAATTTAGATGTAAAGGGTAACATTATTAGCAAAATAGATGACGATGGGGGCGGCTAGGTGGCGCAGTGAATAGAGCGCCAGCCCTGGAGTCAGAAGGACCTGAGTTCGGAGCCTCAGACACTTAATCCACACAAACAAAAACCTAGCCGGGTAACCTTGGGCAAGTTACTTAACCCCAATTGCCCTAAAGGGGCAGCTAGGTGGCGCACTGAGTAAGAGCGTTGGCCTCGGAGTTTGGATGACCCGAGATCAGATCCGGCCTCAGAAAATGAGCACCCACACATAAATAATGACTAGCCGTGTAATCTTGAGCAAGTTACTTAACCCCAATTGTTTTAAAAAAAAAATAGATGACCATGGCAGAAATTACCTGCCAACACAAGGATGAGGGAAGAATTAATGACTAAATAAAAGACAGGGAGGTTAACAGGAAGTAAAATGGATAATTATGATTACATAAAATTTAAAAAGTCTTTGCACAAACAAAACCAATGCAGCTAAAATGAGAGGAGAAGCAAGGAATTGGGGGGGGGGGAATTTTTTGTAGCAAATTTCTCTGATAAAGTTCTTATTTCTAAGACATACAAGGTACTGAGTTATATGTATGAGAATAAGAGTCATTCCCTAATTGATAAGTGGTCAAAGGGATAATAGGCAGTTTTCAGAGGAGAAAATACAAATTATCAATAGCCATATTAAAAAAAAAACACTTTAAGTCACTAATTATTAAAGATATACAAATTAAAACCACTCTGCAATACTACCTCATATCCATAAGATTGGTTAAGTTGACAAAAAAAAAGGAAAATGAAAAATGCTGGAGGGACTGCAGGAAAACAGATACTTTTAAGGCATTGTTGGTAGAGTAGTGAATTGGTCCAACCATTCTGGAAAGCAATTTGAAACTATGCCCCAGAAGCTATTAAACTGTGCATACCCTTTGACCAAGTGGTATTGCTACTTGGTTTCTACCCCATAGATAAAAGGAAAAAGGTCAATATGTACAATAAAAATATTTCTAGTGATTTTTTTGTGGCAGCAAAGAATTGGAAACTAGGAAGATGCTCAAACAAGTTATGGTATTCTTTTTTAATTTGTCAATTCTTATTGTGTAGGTAGGGAAGGGAAGCAGGGTCCAATTTAGTCCTTTTTGGTAGCAGCTTTCTTCATGGCAGCCAGAATGTCGCTGAGCTTTTCTCTTTTCCTCTTGGCCCAGATGTGAGTTCTTAACCTTTTTTTTTAAATTAGCTTAAAAGCTTGGTTATCCTTGGTGACTTTTAACAATTCTATGGCCCACCTCTCTTCAGGGGCAAACCCACAAAATTCCCAAATCATATCTCTCACAAACTTGGTGTGCTTGGTCAAGCACCTATGGTGACAGCAGTAGCAGGCCTTCAAAACATTCTTCCTAACTTTGTGGCTCTTATTGAGGACTACAGTCATGGCATAGCAGATAGCCATGGCTGTGGCACTACTGTAGCTCCCTATTGTATCTAAACATAAAAGGATACTATTGTGTTATAAGAAATGATAAAGAGGATGGTTTCTGGGAAAATTTGCATGAACTGATACAAAATGAAGTGAGGAGAACCAGGAGGACAATTTATACAATAATAATAATATTGTAAAAATAATGACCACTGAAAGACTTAGGAACATTGATCAACATAATGACCCACAATTACAAAGAATTTATGATGAAGCATGCTATTCATCTTCAGGTAGAGAAATAATAGAGTACAAATCAAAACATCTATCCTTCCTTTCTCTCTTTTTCTTTCATTACTTCTTTCTTCCTTTCTCTCTCTCTCTCTCTCTCTCTCTCTCTCTCTCTCTGTCTCTCTCTCTCTCTCTCTCTGTCTCTCTGTCTCTCTCTCTCTCTCTCTCTCTTCTCTCCCTCTCCCTCTCTCCCTCCCTCCCTCCCTTCCTTCCTTCCTTCCTTCCTTCCTTCCTTCCTTCCTTCCATCCTTCCATCCTCCCTTCCTATCTTGGCTAAATTTGGGAATTTGTTTTGCATGACTGTACATATTTGCAATGTGTTTTATTTTTCTTGTCTTCTCAATGGGTAATGAAGGGAGAGGGAGAGGGAGAGAATTTGAATCTGAAAAAATATAAAGTTAAAAGTCCTAGGGGCGGCTAGGTGGCGCAGTGAATAGAGCGCCGGCCCTGGAATCAGAAGGACCTGAGTTCGGAGCCGGCCTCCGACACTTAATCCGCACAAACAAAAACCTAGCCGTGTAACCTTGGGCAAGTTACTTAACCCCAATTGCCCTAAAGGGGCGGCTAGGTGGCGCAGTGAGTAAGAGTGCCAGCCTCGGAGTTTGGATGACCCGAGATCAGATCCGGCCTCAGAAAATGAGCACCCACGCATAAATAATGACTAGCCGTGTAACCTTGAGCAAGTTACTTAACCCCAATTGCTTTAAAAAAAAAAAATATAAGTCCTCACTTCATTTTGTATCAGTTCATGCAAATTTTCCCAGAACCCATCCTCTTTATCATTTCTTATAACACAATAGTATCCTTTTATGTTTAGATACAATAGGGAGCTACAGTAGTGCCACAGCCATGGCCATCTGCTATGCCATGACTGTGGTCCTCAATAAGAGCCACAAAGTTAGGAAGAATGTTTTGAAGGCCTGATACTGCTGTCACCATGGGTGCTTGACCAAATATAAGTTAAAAAAACTACACAGAAGGTGGAATTTCAGTTGAGATTTGACATAACCTAGGAGCTAGAGAAGGGGAAAGAGAGCATTCCAGGCATGGGATGAATCCAGTAAAAACATAATGAGTCAGGAAATGGGATGTCTTATTTGAGGAAGAGTAAGGATATCAATCTCCCTGGATCCCAGAGTATGTAGAAGGGAGTAAAGTATGAGAAGATTAGAAAAGTGAGAAGAGTTTAGGTTATGAAGGGCTTAAAAAAACAAAGGATATTACATGTAAGGAGGCTTAATTGGGTATGCCCAGATCACCTAATCTGGAGGCACTATGTCTCTGCTACATAGGTGGGGGTAATCTTTGACCATACGGCCAGAGAGGCTGAATCTTTAAAACTGGCTAAACAGACAGCTGCTGTCTCTCAGGCTAAAGGCTCTTTCCTATGTGGTTTTTCTTGCTGCTTCCAGAGGGTGAAAATTATAGTTTACCCACAGCAAGGACTGAACTAGTTAACAGGGAAGGATTTGCTTTCCCTGCTCTCCCTCTCTTTTATCGCAGTTTCAAGAAACGGGCCTGGGGGTGGGGAGGGGGGCAGAGGGGGTTGTTTCTATTCTGGATTTTTTTTTCCTTCTCAGTTTCAGGTATAAATGGTAAGGACTAGGAGTTCTAGCCATGGCCAGGTTGAAACCAGAATTGCAGGTAGAATAGTGCAGCCAGTCAACCCAGGGTGCCTGGGACTCTAGACTGAGGAAGTTTTTGGACTTGGAAGTGAGACTGTGCTTTATAGAGTGCAAGAGGGGAAGAAGGATTAAGTCCTGTGTATTGAGGAAGTAAGTTTCTATATCTTTGATTATACCTTTTGAAGTAAATATTTCTTTTTAAAAGAGGATCTGACTTTTAAATGGCTAAATGGAACTGAGGTAGGAATGGGGGAAACCAGGACACCATCAATGGGACCTGGAGTCAATAATAGTGAAATTAGATACCTGTCATTCCTCATTATGGGTACAGGAGAACCTTGGTGGATGCATGATGAATGTAATATGCCTAGCTTTCCAGGCAGGTGGGAACCAGGGGTTACATATATTTGCATGGAGGCATTAAGGAACCATTGGAGTTTGTTGACTAGGGGAGTAATATGGTCAGATCTAAGCTTTAGGAAGACCACTTTGACAGCTCAGAAAGAGGACAGACTAGAGTGGGGAAAGTCTTGAGGCAGGGAAAGCAACTAGCAATCTATTGCAACATTCTAGGCATGAGATGAAAATGAAGGCCTGTACTGAGAATATGATTCAGCCTCCCCAGTAAGATTTCCA
The DNA here is from genome assembly GCA_011680675.1 of Gymnobelideus leadbeateri. Lineage (NCBI taxonomy): Eukaryota > Metazoa > Chordata > Mammalia > Diprotodontia > Petauridae > Gymnobelideus > Gymnobelideus leadbeateri. The sequence continues at coordinate 17,956 of WOXC01000560.1, forward strand.
CTGGCTGGTCATAGTATAAAGATCTTCATATTTAAAGTGCCAATAGTAAGTTTGCTGATGGTATAAAACTGTGATTTGTAATAATACCCTCTGTCCACTTTGCCTACCATTCTGCCACCAGCACTGCAGAAGCAAAAGGGGACCATACAGGAATGAAGGCCATTTTCTGTTCTGTTCTATTCTGTTTCATGAGTTGCCATTATCACCAAAAATTTTCATCACCATATGGCCAGCCTGCTAGTGATGTGTCTCTCTGTAATTAGTAAGGATAGCACTTTGGAAATAGACATTCTATTCCCAGGGCTATCTTTGGAGCTTTTCCAGCATAGTAGAATCTACAAAAAATTGGGTTCTGCCAACATAGCCTTTTTGAGAACCCATAGCTACTTTCATGCCATACTAAGGCATCAGAGTAGAACTTTGTAATAGACTATATAAACAAGAGGGAAAAAATATGGATTACAGGGTTAGATGCTGAGAAAGCCTTTGACAAATTATATTGGTTATTTTTAAATTAAATATAAAAATCAAAGTATTTTAATATTATCTTTGAAATCAGGAGTTATGCTACATCTAATGGAGAAAAAATTGAAGCTTTCCCATTCGAAATATAAATAAAACGGGAGTGTCCATTTTTGCCACTTCTATCTGACATAGAAGACTAGTATAAGGGGAGAAGGACTCTGCTTTGATGGCAAGAGTACTGGCAGAAGACCAACCTACTTGATCCCCTCTTACCCACCAGGGTTTTTTGGTGTATCCTTGATGTGTATCAAAGCTGCATGAGAAATCTTCATGGCAGAAACAAGTGGAAAGGATCAACAAAGGGCAATTTGAGTGTTGTATCTTCAGTCCTATAAAATGGCAGCATGCAAATAGCTTCAGGAGGAATGTTGTCTTCCCTTGAGCTTCAGAAGAGATAAAAGAAAGTCACTCACCCTAGTCCAGATAAGAGTCCCGGAGACCCTTGGTGGAGAAGAAGTGTGTCACAAAAACTGCCTGAATAGCCCTCAGGGACCACCTAGTCAGGTTTCAGAGGCAAGACGTGTTTCATGGAAACTTTCTGTAGGGTTGCCCATGTGGATCTGTGAGGCAGGTGAAAAGAACAGATCAAAGAATGTGATGTACGTGGGCCACCTGGTATGTGGTCCAGCTGGTCTGACTCAAAAAGTATAATAGCATTTGCCTGAGGCTTGAGTAGTTTGAATCTAAAAGGGCATAATCATACAGCCTGAGAGGTTACAGAATATTGCCATGAAGCAGCAGCAAGGGGAAAGGGTAAGAGAACAAGTGTTCATTAAACGTCTACTCTATGTCAAGAGCTTTACAAGTATTATCCCATTTGTTTGTCACAGCAACCCTTGGAGGTAGGTGCTATTATTATCCCCATTTTACAGTCAAGGAAACTGAGGCAGAAAGAGGCTGTGCCTAAGGTCACACAGCTAGTAAGCTCAGAGGCTGGATTTGAACTTATGTCTTCCTGACTCCAAGATCAGCACTCTATCCACTGTGCCACCTAGCTGCCAGAAAGAAGCATTACTGTAGTAGAACTCTACTGAGGATAAGAGGTTTGTCTGGCAACCTTATGGACGAAATTGCGACTGTGGAGATTTTGACCCAATCTGTCATTACCTTGTTGTAAAAAGCTTCCTCTACCACATGGGATCAGAAGTAGCTGGGATCAGAGAGGGGAGCCTGGGCCACTGAGAGGTTACTCTCTCCACAATGGAGAGATTGTTCTAATCTGATAACATTTATAGTGGCTTTCTTTAAAAGAGTTGAAAGATGAAGGGAGAAAAGGAGGGAAAAACTAGAAATAGCCAGGCTCTGAGGGGCTCTCTCTTCCAGCTAGAATATGCAGTCTTTGAGGTTTTCCACCTATGAGAGTGCCAACAAAACTATGGCTGCCACATTGGCTTCAATAGTGCCCAGTTTACTTAACACTATACACAATATATGAAAAGATATGTCTTATTTAGGGATTTTAAAACTGCAAACTCTATCCTTCCTTCTAGTGAATTAATTGACATTGCTTGCTGGAAATGTATCAAGGCAAGCTGTAACTCCTTAAAGCAAAGACTAAATTGTCCTTTCTACAAAAGAACATGCCTCAAGGTCATTCCCCTTGGCAGTGGTCAAGTTATTTAGAAATAAAAGAACTCTGTGAGTTCAGCTCCTGCTGGTGATTTATTCTATCCACTTACCTATCTCAAGCCTATCATTATTGCCTTATACTCCTAAATTTCCGAGAAAATCTCCCCTTGTTTCCAAAATTACAATAATGCTTATCTCAGCTCTATTGAAGAAGGTTTATTTTGTAACACTCTAGTTCATGGGACTATGGATAAAAGATTTCAGTTATCCTGAAAGCATTTTGATTCTGTGCTCACCATCCCATCTAGCCAATCATTGCCCTGGAATCTCTGGGAACTGAAAAACTGAAACATCTGTGGCATGTGTCAGAGATAGTTCCTTTTTAGTCAGCATTTGTACCCATTCCAGAGTGTAACTTTCTACTTGCAACCCTCCACTTGTCATCTGGAGAACTTCCACTTCCCACAAGTTGATATGCCAAAATCTTCTGTACTGTTGAAATAGTTAGTGAAAACCTACCTTAAGGCCTAGAGGAATCACAGAACTCCTCCATTTCCAGGAAGTAATAGAGAACCATGGGACTCTGGTCCCATCTCAAACCCTCCTAAGATCTTTATACTGAAGATAAAAAAAAAATCATTAGAATGCAATCAATCAATAAACATGTATTAAGTGCCAGGTACTTCATAAGCACTATGCATATAAAAAGACAAAAGATAGTTCCTGCCTTCAATATCCTTACAATCTAATGGGGGAGACAAAGATAGATACAAAGCAAGTTACATACAGGATAAATAGGAATAAAAAAGAGATGGCACTATAAAAAAGGGGTGTAAGGGAGTGGCTAGGTGGCACAGTGAGTAGAGTGCCGGCCCTGGAGTCAGAAGGACCTGAGTTCAGATCTGGCCTCAGACACTTAACACACACAAACAAAAAAAACCTAGCTGTGTGGCTTGGGCAAGTTACTTAACCCCAATTGTCCTCCAAAAAGAAAAAAAAAGGGGGGGTGTTGGGAAAAATGGGATTTTAGTTGGGACTTAAAGGAACCCAGGGAAGTTCACAGCTGGAGGGTGAGAAGGGAGAGCTTCTCAGGGATTGGGGACAGCCCAAGGAAATGCCTGGAGTTGGAGCATCTCGTTCAAAGAACAAAAAAGAGGCCAGTATCATTGGATTAAAGGGTGTGTGGGGAGGACTAAGGTGTAACAAGACTGGAAAGGTTGGAGTGGGGGAGGTTATAAAGGGTTTTGAATACCAAACAGAGCATTCTGTATTTGATTCTGGAAGCAATAGGGAACCATTGGAGTTTGCTAAGCAGGGAAGTAACATGGTCAGATCTGCACTTTAGGAAAATAACTTTGGTGGCTGAATAAAGGATGTATTGGAATGGAGAGAAACTTGAGGTAGGCAGACTCACCAGCAGACTACTGCTGACTAATAGTCCAGGCATGAGATGGCAGTGTCAGAGGAGAAAAGAGGGCATATATAAGAGATGTTGTAGAGATGAAATCTATAGACTATGGCAATAGATTGGATATAGAGAGTCAAAGACAGTGAGGAGTCAAGGATAACTCCAAGGTCGTGAGCCTGAGGGAATGGGAGGATGATATTGCCCTCTACAGTAATAAGGAAAGTAGAAGGCAGGGAGTGTTTAGGGGGAAATATAATAAGTTCTGCTTTGGATATTGGTTTAAGATGTCTACTGTTTGAAAAGTCTGGAATGCAGCTGGAGATGTGAGACTGGAAGTGAGCAGAGAAGTTGGGAAAGGATAGGTAGATTTGAGAATCATCAGCAGAGATGATAATTAAATCCATGGGAGCCAATGAGATCATCAGTGGTATATAGAGAGAAGAGGGCTCCGGACAGGACCCTGAGGAACACAGAGGGCTTGATCTGGATTCGGATTCCAGCAAAAAAGACTGAGGAGTGGTCAGATAGATAGAAGGAGAGCCAGGAGAGAGTGGTTTTTTTAAAAAGTCCTAGAGGGAAGAAAATATTAAGGAGCAAAGAGTGATCGACAGTGTCGAAGGCTGCAGAGAGGTCAAGAAGAACGAGGATTAAGAAAAGGTCACTGGATTACCAACTTCATGACTTCAGTGTGAGAGGCCTGTTTCTTTCTTCCCTGGGTGAAGTGATTTGATGATCACAAAATCATTAGTGTGCAAAGCAAGGAGCGAATATGGAAGAAAATCTGATCAATTCCCCCTTTTCAGTTATTTCCTGCACACCCAAAAAGTAACCCTAATTTCATATGGAAAAAGGAACAGGTCCCTAAGACACCACCCCCTTCCTGCTAATCACTGACTTCTGGGCATCACTGTGACAGCCCTGTGGCAGCCCACTGTGCATTGGCTGTCCCAGCCAAGGTGGACTTAGAGCTTTGATGCATGCCTTCTCTAGAATCCATGGGAGACTTTGTCTCTCCTGAACTAGGAAACAGACCTACAGAATCCAGAGGAGTCACTGGTTTGGTTTTTAGGGAAGACATTGTAAGAGGGGATATTAGGGTATCTTGTTCTTCTCCCACAAAAGTATTGGGAGATAATCAATAGCTGTGGGGAATCTCACCTATCTTATTTTACTAAAACAATGGCTATTCTGGTGCCTGGGGAAATTAGAAAGGTAGGGGCATGACAAAGAGCTTGGACCCTAGAGGACATGCCCTAGTCACAAGTTTCCTTACTACTATGCCTACATAATCTGCATAAAGAGGGAATGTAGGAAAATAAAGTGAGGAATTTGAGGAATTTGAACTAACCCTAAGTCTACCAGGAAGGACAGAACTGTATAACCTCACTCCTGCTTCTATATCACTGTGGGTGTTCCTAGTGAACACCATACCTGCTTCTTACAGGAAGTATAATAAATGCCTTCCTCTGCCTACCCTGTTTCTGAGTACTTTCAGTAAGAAGGGGTTTGCCATTTTAAGGAGCATATCACATGGACCTTCCTAAGGACCCCTAGGTTAGCACTGGACAGTGGAAACTCATCTGGGCTACCTCCCTGACCCTGCCTGGGAAGACCTGTAAGACCAATATGTTTCTCACAACATTGACTCATCCATTTCAACCCAGCCTTTATTCATTATCTGATGGGCAAGTAGTTAACCCACTATTATCTGTTCCTCTAGTTTGAGCCCTGAATTTTAAGAGTAAGATATAGAAGACAGCCAGGACTCTAATATCTCCTTCCCTGAAGGTTTGGAGGTTGTTTTGGAAGTGATTGGGGGAGGTGTTTGTTGTTTTAAATTTTATTTTCCTGATTATTCACTCTGTGTTTCTATTTTATTAATGTATCTTACCTTGTGGGTCATATTTTTTTTTTTACCACCATTCTCATACCATCACCATCCTCACAAGACCAAAAAAAGTAGAACTAAATAGCTAAGCATTCTGGGACTTAGAGTTATTGCTCAGCTTCCTAGTTAAAGAACCAGACTGTGGGGAGATGACTTACCTCTAAGTTGGGCCTGGAATGATGCTTGGAGAACTGCCCTGTACTTAAGTACTTAGAACTGAAATAAGGATAAAAGCTTGCCAGCCTCCACTCCTATTGCTAAATAGGAGTGCTGACTGTGTTTGCTGGGACCATAAGGAAACCTTTCAAAGGATAACTCCAAACTCCGCTGCTTCTGCTACCCATACCTGTTTGGTGTCAAGCAAATCTTTTTTTTTTTTTTTGGCAGGGCAATTGGGGTTAAGTAACTTGCCCAAGGTCACACGGCTAGGTTTTTGTTTGTGTGTGTGTTGTGTCTGAGGCTGGATCAGAACTCAAGTCCTTCTGATTCCAGGGCTGAGGCTCTCCTCACTGTGCCACCTAGCTGCCCCCATGTGTCAAGCAAATCTTAATGATCTATTCTTTGGTTATGTTTTATTTCTTTGTTTATTCCAATGAACATATATGGCTGACCCTGATTCAGGGATATGCTAATAAATGTTTAACGACCCCTACCCCCAATTTTTTTTTTTTTGCACAACAACTTTTAAGTTTAATTTGCATTATTAACATTTTCTTCATCACTTTCTTAAGGCTGGACAATCAACAAAACAATAAATCAAGCCCTGACGTGTCATTTTGCCTGTTTCTAAGGTGTAAACATTCACACTGAAAATTTAACAATTGACTCTTTCAATAAACTAGCTCCAGCACACTTTACCCTGATCAAAATGAATGCTTTACATCACATTGGCTAACATGGAAAAACAGGAAAATGGTAAATGTTGGAGAGGATGTTCAAATGTTGGAACACTAATTCATTGCTGGTATAACTGTGAGCTGATCCAACCATTCTGGAGAACAATTTGCAACTGTGCCAAAAGGGCTATAAAAATGTGCGTACCCTTTGACCCAACAATACCACTTCGAGGGCTGCATCCCAAAGAGATGGGGAAAGGACCCACGTGTACAAAAATATTTATAGCAGTTCTTTTTTTGGTGGCCACAAGCTGAAAATTGAGGGAATGCCCATCAATTAAAGAATGGTAAACAAGTTGTGGTATATGAATGTGATGGAATACTATGTGCTATAAGAAATGATAAACAGGCAGACTTCAGAGAAACCTGGAAAGACTTATTTATGAACTGATGCTGAGTGAGGAGAGAACCAGAAGAACATTATACACAGTAACAGCCACAGTGTGTGAGGAGTGTGAGGACAGATTTTGATAGACTTAGCCCTTCTCAGCAATGCAAGGGCCTAAAATAATTCCAAAGAACACTTGGTGGAAAATGCCAGCCACATCTAGAGAAAGAACTATGTAGTCAGAATGCAGAATGAAGCAGACTATTTTATTTTTTTTCTTTCTCATGTTTTTTTTCCCCATTCTTTATAATTTCTATGCAACATGACTAATGTGAAAATGTGTTTAATAAGAATATATGTATAAGGCCCATATCAGATTGTAAGCCATCTTGGGGAGAGAACAGGGATGGATGGGGAGAAAATTTAAAACTTATGGAAGTGAATACTTAAAAATAAATAATTTAAGAAATTGGGGGGAAAATCAAAAGAAAAAAGAAATGTATGTTTTATTATATACAACAAATTAAAAGCATGCAAAAATATTAGATGGTAAGGCTCAAAGAGATTTAACTTCACAGGGAGTTAATGACTTTTAGAACCCTCTCTTTCCAGCATTAGTGTTTGAAAAGTCATCTGGAGTGAGATCTGAACTTTATCTGTTTAACTTTAATTTTAACTTTATCTGTTGACTTTATCTTTTTCTTTTTTTTTTTTTACCAATAATCCAATAAATTTCCTAACTGGCAAAGAACCTTAAAAGACAATCCATACTTTTTAACCTCAGGATATATAAATAGACAGAGTCTATTATGTAGTCATCTGGGTGTAGCAAAGGCCCTGAGGCAATCAATTGTGGGTGGAAGAGTAGCCACTCCAGTTACCAGTAAAAATGAGAAAAAAGTTGTAAAGAAGGTCAAATTGAGGCTTGATGTCAGGAAAAGCCTCTGAGCAATAATTAGAGCTAATCAAATGTAGAACCAGCCACTTCAGGAGGTGGTAGATTCAGGCTCATTGGAGATTCTCCAGCAAAAAGTGAATGGCCACTTGTTGGGTAATGCTGTTATTTTAGGATTCAATCTTTTCCTCTCTTTAAACCAGAGGTCCTTAGCCTTTTTGTATAACATGAAACAGCAGTCTGGTGAAGTCAATTGACTCCTTTGAATAGTGATTTTAAATAATGTGGGAAATGCTAAACTTAAGTGAAAATAAAGATGTAATTTTTTTTTTCCCCAGTCAAGTACATCGACCTCTTGAAATATGTCCTTAATTGCTTGGGGCTGTTGGTGTTAAAGGGAATATTAAGGTGTCTCGTTTTGCTCCCACAAAAGTTATTGGAAATTTAGCTGTGGGGAAGTTCGCTTTATCTTACTTTACTAAGACAATGGCCTTCCTGGAACTGACAGGCCAGAGGGAACTAGAAAGGTGGGGGTGTGGCAAACAGCATGGACCTTGGAAGTCATGAAGGTCTCAAGTATCCTCACTACCAGCCTATGTAATCTGCATATATTCTGCATATAAAGAGGGAATGTGGGGAAATAAAATGAGGAATTTGAGGAATTTGACTAAACATAAGTCTACTAGGAAGGACAGAACTGTATAACCTCATTCCTGCTTCTGTATCAGTGTGGGTGTGTTCCTAGTGAGCAACACACCTGCTTCCCACTGTTCCTTAGTTCTTTGGGGTATCTCACATGGATCTTCCTATGGGCCCCCAGTGAAGCAGTGGACATCAGAAGCTTGTCTGGATTAACTCCCTGACCCTGTCTGGGAAGGCCTGTGATCCCCACAAGCTTGTTTCTCATACTGAGAACCCTGATGATGAGGTCTGGGTTGCTGACAACCCTAAAATATCAGGGTACATGGCAGCATCCACCTGGAAAGAATTCATGCACTAAAATCTTCCAGTTAAGTGAAGGTTTATTGTAATCCAATAGGAATGGGCTAGATTCCTAGTGAATATGCAATTTAATGGGGGTGAGACCAATACTTATATACAAAAAAGGGATGGTGAAAAGATCTGAATGGAATTAAGTAGTGGTAAATAACCTGGCTTGGCCAGGTGTAATAGTGAAAGGAGTATTAAGTAGTCTGAAGTGGATCAAAAGTGACTACAGAAGGACTGTATCAAAATGGGATGATTTAATCAGAGTTCAAGGGGGTTCCCAGAGCCTGCACCTCATCATTCCCATCCATGTCACATTTCTGGACAGTTCTTTCCCAAGCCCTTCAGGTAAAGAAGATAGAGTGAAATGAACATTGCACTTGAAGTTATTTTATCTAGATTTGGAGCTGGTATTAAATGGACTGTCAGGAAGTGGTAGATGTGGACGTAAATGGCTGGGCCCAGACCTCTGTTACTAGTGTAGCCCTCCATTGTCCATCAAAATATCAATCCACCCTTGAACTGGCCTAGCCTTTGTCTGTAGTCTCCAGGTAGCCTCTACCAACTTCCCACCCTTAATCACTCATTTACCTCATTAACTCCTTCTGAAGACCCTCCCCAAACTCCTCCTCTAGACCACCCCTAGATTACTCCCACAACCTTTTGTATATAAGACCCCATCTCACACCATGTGGTGTGAGAATGCCATAGAATTTTCTAGCACAGACTTACTCTGTGTCCAATTGTAGCTGGCAAGCACCCCAACATCCCCAGAGTGGCTGCCAACACAGGTTCTTAGATCTGCTTTTGTAAAGGAAAGCAACTCAAAATCAGTTAACAAGCTTACTTTAATCAAACAAACATACATTACCTAGTTCAGGGGAAAAAGGTCAGCACCCCGAACTTCAGAGTTACAGAACTTACAGATCAAACAGACAGGCTTCCAAACTGTTCTACCATTATATCAATACCAAATCACAGTTACCAGAGAGGGAAGCATCAACATCTGGGTTTTCAAAGCCGGGGGGGCTCTCAACAACGGCTTCCCAGAGTCTCATCTGGTCAAATCACACAACACTTCTCAAAGTGAGCCCCAAAGCAAAGCCTCTCCTCAGGGTTTATATAGCCTTCTCCTGGCTCAGAGAATGTAACAACCTCCTTGACCCACTGCCCAATCACAAAGTATCAAGGTGTGGACTTTCTTGAAAAACAAGCCTCCCACCACAGGCTCCAGGTGCACTTATGCTAGGGGCAGGGAAGATCTTTAAATTTGCATTTCCATTACACCAATACAAGGGAACTTTTAATAAACTTTGCTTTTCTTTGGCTGAGAGAAGACTTGAGTCAAATTCATTTGGTAGAACCTGGCATGTTGGTATTTTGGGGTCTTAAGCACCTCTAAACTTAACCTCTTCATTTTTATGGTTCCCTGACAGGGAAACACTGCTAATCTCAAGCTTTTCTCCAGCCGGGACTGGAAGGTACATAAGCCTCTCTCTTTCCCTATTCCCTTCTTGTTCTCCAAGTACCTTGGAGGTGTTTTGTGTTTTTGTGTGTGTGTGTGTGGTTTTTTTGTGTCTTTTTTGGGCCTGACCTCTCAGGTCCCATTAGGTCAGACATCTAGGAGGCTGTTTGGTTATGTTGAAGGACATGGACCTATTCACAGCTTCTGGGACAAGGACAGACACCCCATCTGGAAATGTAAGCCAGATTCTTTCAATTCATTCCGCACTAGGGAACTTGGAAAACTTCAGGTACTTTTTTGTGGTTTTTGTTGTTGTTTGTTTGTTTGTTTGTTTGTTTCCCAAGGCTTACTTCTAAACCTTCCTTTATGGAGGAAGGGACCTCCAGGTTCTATGCTTGTAGCTCCCAAAAGTCCACCTTTGAGCTGTCTTTTACAACATTGGGAAAAATTAAGTTTCTTTGAAGAACTTAAAAAGGAAAAGTTGGTGTTTTTTTGCAACACTCTTTGGCCTCGGTATCACCTTAGACAACCATGAATTGCGGCCTGTTTTAGGGACCTTAAAAGATAATACTCTCTTGCAGTTAGAATTATACTGTTGTTGAGAAGGAAGATGGATGGAAGTTGCCTGTTTAATGGCCTTCCTTGAACTCTCTGCTCAGGAAAGATTGTGAGATGCTTGATGCTAGAGCCCCTCCACAAAGGGGCAACAGGGACCAATTAAATGATCCCCTTCCTATGGTTTCAGCCCAGCCCCTCCCTCCTCAGCAACTCCTGCTCAGATCCCAGTCACTGGTCTCATTGAGGCAGCTTCCCTAGCCTCTCTTTCTGTTCCCTAACCCTTCTCCCCTTGGTTTCCCTTCCCTTTTCCTCTAGCCCAACACCCCTTATTTCCTGCCTCCTACACCATCCATATCTCTTACCCTGAACCTCCCAGCATGGCCCCTCCCCACTCAGGGACCCCTAATCAGGTCCTAGCCACTGGTCTTACTAAGGAGCCTCCATCTGTGGACCTTCCTCCTGAGGCAACCACCCCCACGGCAATCATAGAGGTATCTCCTCTTCTGACCCCTTCCACTCCTCAGGTGCCAGCTGACCTTCCCCATAGCCAGCCAGATCCCCCAGTATTGTAGTCTGATTCAGTTCAGCCAGCACCCCCCATTCACTCCCTCATAGGAAGTGGAACTCCCAAATCTCCCTTCCCATATCCCTGTCCCCACAGCACCTCCAGGACTTTTTTCCCTAAGGAAAGTGGCTGTCTTGGGTGGGACAACTGGAGTACATGTCCCATTCTCCATTTTGGATCTTAATCAAATTAAAGAAAAATGGGGCAAGTTCTCTGAAAACCCAACAAAGTTTACTGAAGGCTTTCAGGACATATCCCTACAATTCAAGCTTTCTTGGGGGTGATTTGCATATCCTCTTCTCTACCTGTTGTTCCACTGAGAAGAGGAGAATCTGGGAACAAGCCCCAAAATTTGGAGATCTCTGGCTACCAATGATCCCAGAAAATACCCCCCAGGAACAGCTGTTGTTCCCACTAATGACCCAGGATGGGATTATCAAATCTGGGAGGACAGGGAGAAGAGAGACCATATGGTACTTTGCTTGTTAGAAGGCCTAAAAACTGCATTTCAAAAGCAAATTATCAGAAAATTAGGGAAATTACTCAGATAGATAAAGAAAACCCTGCCCTTTTCCTAGATAGACTTGTAGACTTGTATACCTATTAAAAGGTATACAAATTTAGATCCTGACTCTATAGAAGGGGCAGCATTCCTTAACATGTATTTCATTAATTGGTCTACCCCAGATATTAGGAGGAAACTGCAGAAATTGGCAATGGGACCCCAAACACCTCAGGCCCAATTACTGGAGATGGCCTTTGGAGTCTTTAATAACAGAGACCTGATTGCAGCAGAGGAGAGAGTAGTGAAGGGAACAAACCAGAGACAGAGAACATGCTCAATTCTTGGCTGCTGCCATGGCCAGGAAAAGCCTCTCCAGGGGACCCCTTTGGAGGAAGCTTAGTCACTTGGGCAGTGGAGAAGCTTGCTCTCTATGCCACAAGGAGAGTCACTGGTCCAGGGAGTGCCCCCCAGGGTGCACCCCCCAGAGGGAGCCCCAGGAACCAAGACCTAGAACCATGCCCATCTCACCAGGAAGGACATTGGAGGAAGGATTGTCCTCGAGGTTAGAAAAGTGGTAGTTACCTCCCAACAAGCTGGACAAGTGGACCAGAAGAAATCTGATACAGTGAATCTTAGATCATTCTCTGGCACTCTCACACCACATGGAGGCAAGATGGGGTCTTATATACAGAAAGGTCATGGGAGGAATCTAGGGGTGGTGTAGAGGAAGAGTTTGGGGAGGGTCTTCAGGAGGAGTCAATGAGGTCAAACTCCAGTAAATGAGTGATTAAGGGTGGGAAGTTGCTGGAGGCTACCTGGAGGTGACAGACTATGGTGGGCTAGACCAGTTCAAGGAGATATTTTTTGAGGATCAAGGGTGGGAAGTTGCTGGACAAAGGGGAGTTAAAGATTTGGGCAGAGCCACAATGAAAGGCCTATGGCCTCAGGCAAATGCCTCATCAAATGGGAAGGTTCAATCAAAGTTCAAGGGAGTTCCCAGAGCCTGTACCTCATCATTTCCATAGTGTTACATAGGACCGGACTGAATCAGAGTCAGTTAGTTCAGGTTCAGGAACAAAATGAGGCACTCATTGACCGTCTAACAATAAACAATTAGAAGTTAACTTAATCATTGCATGGAAAGGATACAGCATTGTTTTAGGCAGACTCAACTGTCTCCCTTGTCCATCTCCTCTCCAGTCTTCATAATGAGAGGTCTGGTGAGCAAGGGGTCTTATACTGTCATGAACCATCAGTCAAGTTTTAGTGGTGCTGATACTGACTCCTCATGGGCTGACCTCTTTTATGCCCTTAGGCAACTGAGTGACTGCCAATAAATAGTTCAAGTCTTAGCCCATAGGACCAATCTACTTCCCTTCAGTAACCATGTTTGTATGTGGATTCATTCTCAGACATATATTTTTGCAAATGAGATAATATTTGTTAAAAAAAACAAAACAAAAAAACCAAATAGCACAGTGCCTGACATATAGTAGGTGCTATTGTAGGGCACAAAGGAGCGAGACAGAAGATCCCTGAGATTAATATTGAAAGTGGATTTTATTACCTCGGGACTGTTGGGGTTACAGTGCTGGCACAGACAGTGTGCCAGTTTTTAAAAAGATTCAATATTTAGGTTACATAAGCCAAAACTACAATCAGTGATTGGTCAATGTATATTTGAATTTCCCAAGCTGAGAAATTTACCCTAGGCTGAGGGACAGGGAACCCAGAATGGGTGGAGATTGGGAGCACCAGGTAAGGGGGTAGCAGGGGTAAGGAAAAGAATGGAGCAGGGATTTTACCCTAGGCTGAAACTCCCACCCACAGTTGTGCTGAAATGCCTGCCCACAGATTGATTAGGGGAAGGGAAGGGTGGAGTTGTGCTCAACACTATATCCTCCTTCCCTTTGACTAACAGTAGAATATATTGCCTCCTACCAGTATAGAAGCTCTGACCACATGGACAATGGTGGGAGGAATAGGGAAATCCCCTCCCTCTTTCTGGGTCTTCCATTAATTACATTAGTCTGGTTGTTGTCTTTTGTGCTTGAAGAGGACTGAAATGACAGCACTGTATCAAGGTCAAGGTACAATGTGTCAGACTGTGGTTGATCAGGCTAGTATAAACTCTGAAGACTCTACCACAGGTCATACCTATGGTAAAATGGTATGGGTGATGTTTTTTGACTTGAACACCAAGCTGTATTTAAGTGAGGCAGAATCATTGGTCTCACTCTCTCTTCCAGAGTCATCAAAGTCCAGCAGTGAGACAAAAGTCAGAATGACTGGTGATAGCTTGGGATGCAGTGGAAGATCTTGGCATCTTTGACATCTGACCAAGTTCTAAGAGCTCCTCAGCTGCTCAGCTGCTTTAGCCCCCTTCATGGCTCTTGGTAACAAATTGTTCTCATCCACGCATTCCACCACTGAGGAAGTCTTCATGTGCTTGGGATAGACAACCCCCAAATTCACTGATAGGTTTGAAACCCCTCAGTTACCCTGGTTTAGCTCATCTACCAAAATTATTTACTGGGGTATGGCTGCTGTACATGCTACAACTTCTTGGACACCAAAGGTGGAAAGAGGTTTGAAAAGGACTTGGCAGCCTTCACACCAGAGGTACTAGCCTTCCCTGAACACCCATACATCCCAATTAATTTATATTAATTAATTAACCTAATTACATTAATCTAAAATAAAAAAGAACATCCCCTTTTACATCTGGAATGCCCTCCCTCTTCAATTCATAGCATCCATCTTTTCCTTTGAGATATGGTTCAAGCACAACTCTCCATGAAGTCTTTTCTGATTTCCCCCAACTTCTCTCTCTCTCTACCTACTTTGTATTTAGTAACTTTATATTTTTCTTTTTTTATTTATTCTGGATACAGACACATATTTGTTGTCTAATCCATTAATGTAAGGTCTTTGAGAATAGGGATAGTTTCATTCTTTGTATTTGCATCCCATAAAGGTTCAGGACCAGATTCTGGGGAATATTATAGGTCTAGAGCTGCAAGGAATGTCCACATCCATTTGGCCCAGCCCCCTTATTTCATGATTGAAAAAGTTAAAATATATGGAAAGTCAAGTGATTTCAAGTCACATAGGAAGTAGGTATCAGAAGCAGGATTTGAACCTTGGTTCTCAGACTCCAGACCCAACACTATTTCCATTGTATATAAGTCCATAGCATAATGGGAACAGCTGAGTCAGAAGGACAAGTGGCAGACCACATTCATGTCCACAACCATGTGTATTTCAACTCTAGTCTGGAATGAGGCCTACAAGTCACCATAATAAAAAATCTAAGTTTTAAGAACTCAGTGTCAACTCCTTGGTGCTGCCTGCTTTTTGGCTAACTAATCTTCTACATGCTTCTTCTGGTTTAAATTATCTGAAGGTCAACAGGTTCAACCACTTTTCCAAGCTTTTGGATCCTGTCCCATTGACACACCCTAGTAATCAACCTAGCCTGGCTTTTCAGATTATACCTGTTTTCACCCCAGATCAGACCCTAACTACACTTCCAGTTTATCCTAATTACTGGAACAGTGACCCAGGCAAGGTGAAGACACACCCTAATCCTATTCATAAGATTTCAGCAGAAGTGCTCAGAAAGATCCCTGACAGCCTTCACAAGGTGGTATCCTGGTGAAGGAATCCTGGGGTATGGGTTTCAATAGTTTCATTTTAAGTGAAGATTTTTGCTGAATCTGAATCTAATTATAGGAATTACGGGGAGTAATGAGAGGTGAATAATGTAGCAAGCAATGATGTTGCTATTCCCATGAGCAAAGACAGATAATCAGGGACGTGAGACTGTCTATTATTACCTTGCTGTCTTTGGACAACACAGGCATACCTTGGAGATATGTAGGTATGTTCCCAACCACTGCCATAAAGCAAATGTTACAATAAAGCAAGTCACATGAATTTTTTGGTTTCCCAGTACATATAAAAGTTATGTTTACACTATACTATTGTCTATTAAGTGTGCAATAGTATCATGTCTACAAAAATGTACATGCTTTAATTAAAAAATACTTGATTGCTAAAAAATGGAACCATCTGGGCCTTCAGTGAGTGGTAATCTTTTTGCTGGTGGAGAGTCTTGTGATCAAAAGGTTGATGCTAAAAAGGTGATGCTAAAGGTTGGAGTAGCTATCACAATTTCTTTAAATAAGACAACAATGAAGTTTGTCAATTGACTGTTCATTTCACTTGAACACTTAGAGGCTACTGAAAGATTATTAAATGGCTAATTTCAATATTGTTGTGTCTCAGGGAATAGAAAGGTCTGAGGAGAGGGAGAGAGATAGGGACAGTGGAGCAGTGAGAACACATACGTTTATCAATTAAGGTCACATGGGCATGGTTTGTGGTGCCCAAAAACAGTTACAATGGTCACATTAAAGATCACTGATCACAGTTCACCATAATAGATACAATAATGATGAAATGTCTGAAGTATTAGAGAATTATTAAAATGTGACACAGAGACATGATGTTAAACCAGGAGTCTGTAGATTAATTAGCCAAAAAGCAGGCAGCATCAGGGAGATATGCTGTTAGAAAAATGGCACTGATATACTTGCTCAGTTCAGTGTTACCACAAAGCTTCCATTTGTAAAAAAAAAAAAAGTACAATTATCTTCAAAGTACAATAAAGCAAAGTGCAATAAAATTAGGTATGCCTGTACTGGCTTATCAGTGGTAAAAATAACTAACTTAAGAAAACATTCAGGATTCTGAAAGGGGCATAGTACAGCTATGTTGATTTTCCAGTGAGTCACCAAATTCAATTAACGAAATTACTGGATGTGATGGAAAAGTATGGCTTTGAATGACTTATGCCCTCTGGTGGACTACTAGAAGGTAGTCCATTATCTCACGGGTCTTTATAGGCTATAAGAGACAGGGACACCAGGTAGTATGGACTCACACAGTTCCTTAAACTTGGGATAGTTATCACCTAGGTAATCAAGCTTTAGAAGCTCCTAAGGGGATCCATGGAATTTATTATAAGTGTTTATTAAACATTTACTATGTGCCAGGCATTGTGCTGAGTGAGCTCTTCACAAATAATATTTCATTTGATCTCAAGTGTGATTTGAGGGGAAGGGAGAGTAGACTAAAAGGTTATTACAGGAAAAAAAAACATTCTGGTCATAGGATGTTCAACCAGTTGAAAGTGGCACAACTTTAATAATAAATATTCCATTTACTTTTATACACCCACATCAATATTGAAGCAAGGATGGAACCTAGGTGTAATTCTAGACCACCTCAGAGTAGTTTGAAATGCAACACCCTCAACTATCCCTTCAGCACTCCACTTTCACCATTTTCAAGAGACTCTCCATCACTGACCTAGTCCAAAAATCCTTGTAGAAATTGGAGACTGGAGAGGGACTTTACATTCTGATCAAAACCCATACCTTAGGGAGCTTTTTAAGAGTATTTCTGGAATTGGGAAGGTGAGCTGGGGTGATACACTGTTGCTAGACTATATTCTGAGAATAAATAAAATACACAGAGTAACCTGAGGGGTTGAGTGCAGTTTCGAACACAGATTTGTCCATTTAAGAAAATTTGATACCTGGTCATTCCTAAATTGAAAAGATACATTTGGGGAGATTGTTTGCATTACTCATGGAGTTTTGATCTTTCCTATTGATCCTCAACCTTCTTTTAAGTAAGACATAGAGCACCAAAGTGTTTGTTTACAAATACACAGCTAAAGTAAAAGAATTAGGAGTAATTTCTATTTGAAGACTCATTTTAAAAATGCAACCGAAGTAATTATGAAATTGCAAACTAAATTTACTAGGAAAGTAGGATTTCTTGGAGCAGCTAGGTGGCGCAGTGAATAGAGCACCAGCCCTGGTCAGGAGGACCTGAGTTCAAATCCACCTGAGTTCAAGGCCTCAGACACTTGACACACTAGCCGTGTGACTTTGGGCAAGTCACTTAACCCCAATTGCCCTCCAAAAATTAAAAAAAAAAAAGTAGGATTTTTTTCTGTCCCTTATGCAATAACACACATAACTTCAGTCCAAGAACTGAGTCATTTACTCTCTTCCTTGACACTAAGGTTCTTTTTTTCACCTTCAGTTCTTTGCAATTCTACCCTAGGGCCCTGGTAGAGTGTGGGAGGGAAAGATTTCTCAAAGCTTATGTCTGCTTTCTGTCAGTGTTGGAAAAGGGAACATAGAAAGGCACAAAAAAATTATGTAATGTTAGTGAGTCAGTCAACTAGCAGTTACTAAGTATCTTTGTGCTAAGTCTGGTGATATAAAAAAGGTCCAGAAACAGTCCTTACTCTCAAGGAGTTCGTAGTTTAATATGGCAAAGAACATACAAATAACTATGTACATAGTTATTTAAGATATTTAAAAATCAATGATATTTAAATATCATAAGATATTTAAAAATCAAGCCTAGAATGGCTATTTATTTCTTCCACACATGCAAAAAAGAAATGCTAAACAAAAGACTCACAAGTAGGCAATAATTGAAAAAAGTAAACAAGCTACTGTAACTTATAACTACTATTATACTCTAATAGGAACTTGAGACTTAAACATCAAAAAACAAAGTCATTTTCAGGAATGTGATGAATAGGCATTTTGCATGTTACCTCAGCTCTGCATTATCTAGACAATTGCTTAGATCTCTGTCTTTGACAAGCCAGGCAAGTGACTGGGATTATCCTTCTGCTACTGGAATCCTCTTTGATGTAAAAACTCCTCCTACTCTCAATTAGCTCTGACTAAGGGGACCCAGTATCACTTGAATTCACAAAGCTGACACCAAAGCTGGAAATGCCCATCTCAGGATTACATTCAGTCATCTATACTGAGGAAAGAATGACAAAGCAGAAAAGGCAGCTAGAGGTCCTAAGGTCCAGACTCAGTTCATGTAGCCAGGCCCCTGTTTTAGCTGCCAAGTGTTCCTAGAGGCTGGCGTGAGAAGGACACAACCCTCCCCTACCCCTCACAGGAAGCACAGAAGGGAGAGCTACCTGATACACATGCCTAGAAACAGGAAGGAAGAGATTGAGCTGTTCCTTCTTACCTGATGCAGGATCAGCAGCCTACTCTCTTGCCATTGTCATGTGGTACGGAGAGGATCAAGGCAGCACCAAGAGCTTGCTGTGTCATACTAAAATCCCAGGCCCTCTCAACATTGACCTATATGTTTTCCTTAGAAGAGCAGGTCCAACACTCCCTGGAGTTTGCTCTAACCAAAGGAGAGGTGGAGTGCCTCCTGTTTCTTCCCCTACCCCCACCCCATTAAATTTGTAAAGCATATATAGCCATGCAAAAACAGATAACCTCCTCTCTATTTTCCCCTCTCCCATACATTACATGGGCAGTAAGGTGAAAAGAGGAGTGGCTGGAATTAGCTGCACAGAGCACAAATCTGCCAAAACCACCAGGTGGGGCTCCAAAATCAAAGCATACCAATTTAATTTCACTGTGTATGGGCTGACATGAGCCAGCATCTTGGCTTACAGGCACTGGCTCAATACCAATTTCGCATGTAGAACTTCCCCATAGCTGCCTTTCCCAGATTCTTATCTCTTTGTAGGGGTATACATTAATTCTCTCATAACAACCATAATTATCTTGGCTTATTTCCCCATTCCATTTATTTCCCCATTCTCTTTCCCTCCTCCCTGCCCCCCCCCCGCCTGTGAGCACAAAAGGATGACTCACATTTGGATTAAAGTAAATTTACTGAAGCAAAATTGAAAAATAAAAGGCATAGGGATAGAATTCCAGAGCAGCAGTGTCACTTATGTGCAGGGTCTAGAATCTCAGCTCCTCACTCACACATTTTCTGTGCTCCACTTCTACATGTTGTCATAGAAAAAGCATGCCTGAAGACCTTGTGCCTACGATTACTTGGTCTCATAGTTAAAGGAAAGGAAAAGAGTCTTGTAAGGGAGGGTGTCTCTAATTCAAATTGAAAGAGCAACCACCCATCAAGCATATGCTTCCATCTCAAAGATCCAGAATCAGAGAATCCCCAATAGAAAGAGATTAAAAAAAAAAAAAGAGGCTTCTTTCTTTTAAAAAGTCTACTTAGACTTGGGAGTTCTTAACTTGGGGTTTCTGAACTTTTTTAAAAAATATTTTTGATAATTATTTAAATGTAATTGATTTCCTTTGTAATCTTGCATATTTTTTTCATTAAGAAATATTATTCTGGCGGCTAGGTGGCACAGTGAGTAGAGCATCGGCCCTGGAGTCAGAAGGACCTGAGTTTGGATCCGGCCTCAGACACTTAACATACACACAAACAAAAAACCTAGCCATGTGACCTTGGGCAAGTTACTTAATCCCAATTGCCCTCCAAAAAAGAAGAAAAAGAAAAAGAAATATTATTCTTCCAGCCTCAGACACTTAACACACACAAACAAACAAAAAAAAAACCTGGTTGTGTGACCTTGGGCAAGTTACTTAACCCCAATTGCCCTCCAAAAAAAAGCCAAAAAAAAAAAAAAAGAAATATTATTCTTAGGGCAGCTAGGTGGTGCAGTGAATAGAGCACTGGCCCTGGAGTCAGAAGGACCTGAGTTCAAATCCAGCCTCAGACATTTAACACAAAACTAGCCGTGTGACCTTGGGCAAGTCACTTAAACCCAACTGCCCTACCTTCCCCCCTCCAAAAAAAAATATTATTCTGAGAAAGGACTATCTGTTTTACCAAATTGCCAAAGGGGTCCATGCCATATACACAAAACGGTAAAGAACTCTGACCTAGAACTTGTGACCTATTGGACAGTTGTCCTTTATGATAGCTGAACATTTGCACCTTTCTTACTTCCTCTTATTTGGCATCTAATGTAAAATACAGGGATGAGACATTTTGTGAGAGGATATTGAAACAGATGGTACAAATAAAACAATAAGGCCCTCATTTAAAGTCTTTCCTTTTCTTTAAAAATTTTTTTCAATTAACATTTATTGATTCCCACCTCCCTTCAAAATTGGAAAGAAGAAAAAGAAAACCCTTGTAATATACATAGCCAAACAAAACATTTCCATATTTGGTCATGCACAGAAATACATATGTACACACACATACACACACACACGTGTCTTTCTGGACTCCAACACCTATCTCGGGTGGTTCATTATTGGTCCTTTTGTAATTATGGTTGGTCATTGCATTGATTAGAGTCTTTCAAGGTGATATATCTTTATTCTGCTCACGTCTCTCTGCATCAAATCATACAAGTGGTTCCAAATTTCTCTGAAACTATAGTTTTTGTTATTTCCTACAGCACAATAATATTGCATTACATTCATATGCTAGATTTTGTTAAGCCAAAGAGTGATCTTGAGAAGGATTCAACTTAAACCTGTGCTTTCTATGTGTACTCCTTTTAACTGCCCTAAAATAGGAAAGTTTTAAAAGACTTGCAAGTATCTATCATTCTCTCATGTAGAAATGTAAACAGCTTAAGCTTATTAAATACACTGTGATTTCTCTTTCCTATTTACCTTTTTATGCTTCTCTTGAGTCTTGTACCGAAAGTCAAATTTTCTATTCAGCTCTGGTCTTTTATCAGGAATGCTTGAAAATCCTCTATTTCATTAAATACTCATTTTTTCCTTTGAATGGTAATATTCAGTTTTGCTGGGTAGTTGATTCTTGGTTGTAATCCTAACTCTTTTACCCTATGATTTCATATTCTTTTTTTTTTTGAATAGTTTATATTTATTTTTTTTTTTAAAAGCAATTGGGGTTAAGTAACTTGCTCAAGGTTACACGGCTAGTCATCATTTATGTGTGGGTGCTCATTTTCTGAGGCCGGATCTGATCTCAGGTCATCCCAACTCCGAGGCCGGCGCTCTTACTCACTGCGCCACTTAGCCACCCCTTTAGGGCAATTGGGGTTAAGTAACTTGCCCAAGGTTACACGGCTAGGTTTTTGTTTGTGTGGATTAAGTGTCTGAGGCCGGCTCCGAACTCAGGTCCTTCTGACTCCAGGGCCGGCGCTCTATTCACTGCGCCACCTAGCCGCCCCGTGATTTCATAGTCTAAGCCCTCCAATCCTTTAATGTAGAAACTGCTACATCTTGTGTTATCCTGACTGTGACTCCATGATATTTGAATTGTTTCTTTCTGGCTGATTACAATATTTTCTCCTAGACCTGGGAGCTCTGGAATTTGGCCGTAATATTCCTGGGAGTTTTCATGTTAGGATCTCTTTCAGGAGGTGAAAGGTGGATTCTCTCAATTTCTATTTTATCCCCTTATTCTAAAATATCAGGGCAGTTTTCTTAATGATTTCTTGAAAGATGATGTCGAAGCTCTTTTTTGATCATGGTTTTCAAGTAATCCAATATTCTTAAATTATCTCTCCTAGATCTATTTTCCAGGTTAGTTGTTTTTCCAATGAAATATTTCACATTTTCTTCTTCTATTTTTTCATTCTTTTAATTTGATTTTTTTGTTTCTTGATGTCTCATAAAGTCATTAACTTCCACTTGCCCAATTGTAATTTTTAAGGAACTGTATTCTTCAGTGAGCTTTTGTATCTCCTTTTCCATTTGGCCAATTCTAATTTTTAAAAAGTTCTTCAGTAAATTTTTGTATAGCTCTTTACATTTGGCTAATACTGCTTTTCGAAGCATTCTTCTCATCATTGGATTTTTGTGCCTCTTTTACCATTTGATCTATTCTGTTTTTTAAGGTGTTATTTTCTTCAGTATTTTTTGTGCTTTCTTTTTCTAAATTAAATTTTATGTTTAT
Organism: Gymnobelideus leadbeateri; assembly: GCA_011680675.1. Taxonomy (NCBI): domain Eukaryota; kingdom Metazoa; phylum Chordata; class Mammalia; order Diprotodontia; family Petauridae; genus Gymnobelideus; species Gymnobelideus leadbeateri. Next base: position 40,321 of record WOXC01000560.1, read on the forward strand.
TTTTAGTTTATAGCATTCATTTCCACAAGACTTTGAGTTACAAATTTTCTCCCCATCTTTTCCCTACTCACCACTCCAAAACAGCGTTCCCACTGTATATGCCCTCTCCCAATCTGCTCTCTCCTATATGCTCCCCCATCCCACCTCCAACTTTCCAGTAGGGCAAGATGGATCACCATACCCCAGTGCCTGTATATCATTTCTCAGTTGCATGTAAATAATGATGATGATGATGATGATATTTTTAAAACATTTGATTTTAAAACTTTGAATTCCAGATTCTTTCCCTTCTTCCCATGTCACCAACTCCTACTGTGAAGATAAGCAATTCAATATAGGTTGTATATGTGTAGCTATGCAAAACATTTCCATAGTGGATATATTGTGAAAGACTGACTACATTTCCCTCTATCCTATCCTGCCCCCCACTTCTTCTATTCTCTACTTTGACCCTGTCCCTTTTCAAAGTGGATGCTTCCAACTTCCCTCCCCCCCAGCCTTCCCTCCCCTCCATGATCCCCCCTCTTGTCCCTTTCCCCCCTACTCTCCTGTAGGGCAAGATACGCAATTTAGTGTGTATGTCATTCCCTCCCTAAGCCAAATTCAATGAGAATAAGGTTGCCCCATTTCCTTTTGCCTTCCTGTTCTTCCTCTCCATGGTAACAGTTATCCCTGGCCTCTTCTATATGAGATAGTTTACTCCATTCTGTCTCTCCAAATCTCCTCTCATTATATTCCTCTCTCACCTCTCAATTTCACCTTTTAAATATCATCCTTACTATTCAATTGATCCTGTGCCCTCTGTCTATGTATACCTGTACACATATATACACACACTCACATATGTATTCATACACACATATACCCTCCAACATAGACATATATATATATATATATTTACATATATATATATATATATATATATATATATATATATATATATAAATTTATTTTCCCTTTAACTATCCTCATACTGAGAAAAGTTTCATAAGTTACAATTATCATTTTTCCATGTAAGAATGTAAATAGTTCAGGGGCAGCTAGGTGGCTCAGTGAGTAGAGTGCCAGCCCTGGGGTCAAAAGGACCTGAGTTCAGATCTGGCCTCAGACACTTAACACACACAAACAAAAACCTAGCCATGTGACCTTGGGCAAGTTACTTAACCCCAATTGCCCTCCAAAAAGCAAAAAAATGAATGTAAATAGTTCAACTTTGATAAGTTCCTTATGATTTCTTTTCCCTGTTTACCTTCTCATGCCTCTCTTGCTTCTTGTATCTGAATGTTAAAATTTCTATTTGACTCTGTTTTTTTCATCAAGAATGCTTGAAAGTCCTCTATTTCATTGACTTTCCATATTTTCCTCTGAAACTGTACTCAGTTTTGCTGGGTAGGTGATTCTTGGTTTGAATCCTAGCTCCTTTGATCTTTGGAATATCATATCCCTTCGATCCCTTAATGAAGAAGCTGCTAGAGCCTGTGTTATCCTGATTGAGTTCCCACAATATTGAAATTGTTTCTTCCTAGCTGCTTGTAATATTTTCTCCTTGATTTGGGAACTCTGGAATTTGGCTATAATATTCCTAGGAGTTTTCTTTTGGGAATCCTTTTCAAGAGGTGATCGGTGAAGTCTTTCAATTTCTATTTTGCCCTCTGGTTCTAAAACATTAGGGCAATTTTCCTGGAGAATTTCTTGAAGGATGATTTCTAGGTTCTGTTTTTGATGATGGGTTTCAGGGAGTCCAACAATTTTAAAATTATCTCTCCTGGATCTATTTTCCAAGTCAGTGGTTTTCCCAATGAGATATTTCACATTGCCTTCCATTTTTTCAATTGTTTGGATCTGTTTAATAGTATCTTGATTTCTCATAAAGTCATTAGCTTCCATTTGCTCCATTCTAATTCTGAAGGAATTATTCTCTTCAGTGAGCTTTTGAAATTCTTTTTCCATATGGCAAATTTTGGCTTTTTAAGGCATTCTTCTCCTCATTGGCTTTTTGGGCCTCTTTTGCCATTTGAGTTAATCTATTTTTAAGGTGTTATTTTATTTTTTCTTCAGTCAGGTTGTTGACTCTCTTTTCATGATTTTCTTGCATCATTCTCATTTCTCTTCCCAATTTTTCCTCCATGTCTCTTATTTGATTTTCAAATTCCTTCTTGAGCTCCTCCATGGCCTATAAACAGTTCATATCTTTCTTGGAAGCTTTTGGTGCTGGAGTTCTGACTTTGTTGTCTTCCTCCTGTCCCATGATTTGATCCTTTTTGTCTCCAAAAAAGAAATCTAAAGTTGGATTGCTGTGCTTGCTTTGTTTCCTTTGCTTGCTCATGTTGCCACTCAACTACTTGACTTTTGAACTCTTTGCCACAGTAGAACTCTGCTTCCAGAGGGGAGAGATTTGTCCCAAATCGCTGGGATTTTCACAGCTGCTGGAGCTATTAGGAGGGTGCCATCTCTACAGCCCCCACACACTCTGGCTCACTGGTCACACAGCCCAGGACCTTAACCTAAGACAGCAATCCAGATCCAGGCATGTCAAGGCAAGAGCAATAACCCTCCCCCCGACAATGGTCGCCAGATCCACAGGCTAGGAGCTCTACACAGCCACAGTGCCTGCACAGCTTCTCACTCTGGAGGCTGAGGCCAAATTGCACTCCATCCCCCCCAGTTCCAACAGAATTATTCATTGACCTTTTACTTTGTCTTTGGCATTTATGGCTTGATATTTCTGGAAACCGCTACAGCTGCTGGTGATCCACTTTCCTGAAGTCCACTCCAGCCACTGCTGGTCAGGGCTGCCCTGGGGCTAAAACCATGGGCTCATGTGGGGCTGGACTTGGCTCCCAGTATGCTGCAATGGACCCTTCCTGTCCTCCTGCCAGGCTGCCTTCAGTGAAATATTTGTTTATCTGTCACTTTGTGGGTTCTGTAGCTCTAAAATTTGTTTAGAGTCATATTTTATAGGTATTTAAGGTGGTTATAGGGGGAGCTCATGGAGTTTTACTGCTTCTACTCTGCCATCTTGGCCCTTTTTGTGCTTTCTTTACCAAGTTGTTCATTCTTTTTTCATGATTTTCTTGCATCATTCTATTTCTCTTCCTAGTTTTTCCTCTACCTCTCTTACTTGATTTTTTTTTTGAGTGGGGAAGGCAAGGCAATTGGGGTTAAGTGCCCAAGATCACACAGCTAGTGAGTGTGTCAAGTGTCTGAGGCCAGATTTGAACTTAGGTCTTCCTGACTCCAGGGCTGATGTTCTATTTACTGCACCACTTAGCTGCCTCACTTACTTGATTTTAAAAATCCTTTTTGAGTTCTTCCATGACATGGAGTCAATTCATATTTTTCTCTGAGGCTTTGGGTATAGGACTTTTAGCTTTTTTGTCCTCTGAGTATATGCTTTAATCTCCTTTGTCATCATAGTAACTTTCTATAATCAGGATATTTTTCTGCTGTTTGCTCATTTTCCAGCCTATTTCTTGACTCTGTGGGGCTCTGCTTTCAGTGTGGAGCGGCACCATTCCAAGTTTTCAGTTATTCCAAAGTGGTATGATCTAGGGAGAGGTGTATTTACTACTTTGCACTCATCTGTGAGTGACCATAAACACTCGTCTTTTTTCCTTTTTTCTTTTTTGGAGGGGGGAAGGCAGGGCAATTGGGGTTAAGTGAGTTGCCCAAAGTCACACAGCTAGTTTTGTGTTAAGTGTCTGAGGCTGGATTTGAACTCAGGTCCTCCTGATTGTAGGGCCAGTGCTCTATTCACTGTGCCACTTAGCCACCCCAACACAAGCACTCTTTTCAACCCTGGAACTATGACCAGGGTCCCTGCTTCCCTGAAGCTGCAAGTTCTAGTGTGTTAGTGCTCTTCCTTGCCTTGGGATGAAGACCTAGGACTGCAACTCAGATCCAAATATGGGCAACACAAAAGAATCCTGCCCCTGGTGGGAGTAGAGGGACCCCTGTAATCTCCTTCTGATCAGTTTCCTGGCCCTTTTGTAGTCTGTGAGCTAAGCAGTATGGAAACTACCACTGCTGCCACTGATTCAGTCACCCTCTCCCCGCCCCCCCACAAGGCCTGCTCCTGGCTTGCTGGGATCCAGTTGTAATGGTAATGGTAATTTGAAGATATTCCCTGCCCTCTTAATAGGCCTAAGGGAATTTGAAGATCTTCTCTGTTTTGAAGATCTTTCCTGCCCCCTAAGAGGTCAATTGTAATGACATGGAATCTATGGTGGGAGGAGTTTGCTGAAGAACAGAGCCCACAGGAAGATGGGAGCCAGAGCAACTAGACAGAGGGAGGAGAGAGGATGCAAGCAAGCAGACAGCTAGGCTTGTGAGTGTTTGTTTGTGGGAAGGCTAAAGGATGGTATGGCTCCCTGTTATGTTAGGATGTATTAACTTCTTTGTTGCTATGATGGATTTGACTTTCTGGTATTGGGATTTGGTTTTCTGGTGTCTGAATAAATGTTTTGCTTCTGTCTTCTCTATGGAGAGTCTGTCATAGTTTGTGATCAGAATTGTGCTGGCATATTCATAGCCACCATTGGTGCTGTGAATATTGCATCAGCGCTACACCAGTCTAAGTTGGTATGGCTTGGACTAGACTATGCTGTACTCTCACCTTGGTGCAATAGACCTTTCCTGCCAATCTTCTAAGTTGTATTGGACTGGAAAATTGTTTCACCCCATCCTTTGTGGGTTCTGCTCCCTTAGAATTTGTTTTGAGGCATTATTTTAAAGGTATTTGGAGGGGTTTGGGGGAAAGTTCTAGAGAGTCCCTTCCTTTTCTCCACCATCTGCCTCCCCGCTACTATTTTATTATAATTATAAACTTTGAGACTTTGTGCAGGGGAAGAGAAAGTGACTCCAGTTTGTGGGACAGTACTAGAAAACTCCAGTTCCTTAAAGTTATCTCTAAAAATCTGAGGGGAATGGTAGTCAACTGACTTTGCTAAAATTGTTAATTGTTTCAACTAATTTTTTAGGTGATTCTTTAGGGCACTTTAATTATACCATCATCTCATATGCAAAGAGTGATAGCTTTGTTTCCTCATTGCCTATGATTTGGGATTAAGGATGATTGGAAGACAGCCTTTAGTCAAGATGAAAGAGGACTTGGATACTCTGTATTGACTGAGGAGATTATGACTTACTGTGATCTAGGGGTGGTTGGTGTTTGTATTTTCTGCTACCCCCTAAAGATGATTATAAGATATACTGAGTGATATGTTTTATTTAAGATTATGTGGTCACTTTAGTAATAAGTTGTTATGTTGTATTGTTGTGAATGTTATGCTTTAGTTTCTCAAATATTATGCTTTAGTTTACTGCTAAATAAATAGAGCGTTCATTATACTATGTGATTAGACCCTAAAAGTTACTCATAGCAGCAGTCCTCAGGAAAGCTGCTGTTATTGGCTTTACAATGACACACTTTAAAAGTTTAATCTGCATTATTAACATTTTCCCTATCACTTTCTTAAGTCTTGATAATCAATGAAATAAATCATGCCCTGATTTGCATAACACTTGGCCAATTTCTGAGGTAAAAATGCTCATATATCATTGATCTTATTGACCTTGAGTTCTCAAAAGTGTTGGCAGTTGCTACCAACCTTTAAAAGCTTCTAGCACTGATCTAATGACAGACTGTATTTCTATGGTTCATTTATCATCCTCTGGCATGTCATGGAATCCAGCTCCTGAACTTCTGGCACATATTATTCTGACCTTTCAAAGCTCACAAGGTTGTAACTTTCACCAATCCTCTTTCATCTAAGATTATGAACAGATACAACAGAGACAAAAGCAACAGTGGAGCCATATGTTCTTGGGAGGTTGCCAGGGTGAGCTGGCAAATGTTAAACAGCTCTGGGCAGGTGGGGGGGATGTATACATGAATGTAATGGCAAGCAAAACAGGATTTTTTGCTGTTTTTCTGGATTGAGTTTTAGCTAATTAAGTGTCTTTGAGCCTTGTCTTTGATTGTATCTAGAGTCTTTGAATGGGAACAGGATACACTGTATTGCCCTTAATAGGCCTAAGGGAGTTTGAAGATCTTCCCTGCCCTTAATAGGCCAAATGTAATCACATGGGCACCTTCAGGGGGAGGAGCTTGCAAAGAAGGTGGAACAGTGTCATGAGAATGGGAGTTTGAAGATCTTCCCTGCCCTTAATAGACCTGGGGGGAGTTTTTGAAAGTAAACTCTGCCCCCTGATAGGCTGAATGTGGTCACATGGAGCCTATGGTAGGAGGAGTTTGCTGAAGGGAAGCAGAGCTCATAGAAAGCTGGTCAGAGCTAGAGAGATGGTGGGAGTGAGAGGAGCTGAGGCAAAGAGATAGAGAGGTTGTGAGTAAATATTGATCTTGTATTGGTTTGTGGGGAGGCTAAAGGATGTTGTGACTCTCTGTGTTATTATGGCTTCTGAATATCTTTGGTACTATGATGGAATCAGCTACTGGTTTTGGGATTCGGTTTCCTGGTTTCTAAATAAATGCTTCAGTTCAATCTTCTATCTGGAGAGTTCGGTATATTTTTCAATGAAACATCATGTGATATTTATAGTCAGTCTTTATTGTGATCATGGGCGCTGTAAATATTGCATTGGCACTACAAACAGGAAGGAGCAGGTAAAAGCACAAGCAGAGCTGGAGCAGACAGAACTGAGAGAGAGAATGCTTGTGATGCTAGCACTCCGTCTTTTGTTCTATGTTGATTTCTCAGAAAGAATCCCTGTTATTCTGTGTTGATCTCTCAGACAGGAAGAGAATTGAGATGATAGTGCTGGTAACATGTGTAAATATCGTAGCTCTGTTAAGCTTTCTTTTTTTTTTCAGTAAAGAGTTTTATTATTGTCCTGAAAAGTATGTAAACATCTGTCAGAATGAGTGACTGAAGATGGACCATTGCAGATTCCTGATCAGTCTTGGTTGTTTTCTTTTTCTTTTTTTTTTAAACAAATGCTTTATTAACTTCTGTTTTACATCATTCATTTCTGCCAGATTTTGAGTTACAATCATTTTCCCCCCATTATTCCCCTACCCAACCTCCCAGAATAGTAGTACCACAAGATATCGCTTCCTCCAATCTGCTCTCTCCCATACCTTCTCCCATACCCCCATCGACTTTTCCATAGAGGAAGGTGAATCTTTGTGTCCCAATGCCTGCACATCTTATCTCCCTATTACAAGCAAAAGAGTATTAATAATAGTATTTATATATATTTGAAACATTTAATGTTACGACCTCGAATTTCAGGTCCATTTCCTTCCTCCCTTGTCACCCATTCCCTCTTGGGAGATAAGTAATTCAGTATATGTTGTACATGTCTAGCTATGCAAAACATTATCATAGTAGATATATTGTACAAGGCTGCTTATAATTCCCTCCCACTCATCCCAGCCCCCACCTGGTCCATTCCCTACATGATCCTGTCCCTCTTCTATAGTGGGTACTTCCAACCTCCCCTCACCCCAAGGATGCCTCCCATCCATCATCCCTCCTCTCATTCCCCCTTCCCCCTATCCTGCTGCAGGTTGAGATATCCCATTTAGTATGTATGTCATTTTCTCCCTGAACCAAATTCAATGTGAATGTGGTTTTGCCTTTTTAGCCTTCCTTATTCTTCCCCTCCTTTGCAACCACTTCCCCTTGCTTCTTCTACATGAGATAGTTTACCCTACCCTGTCTCTCCCCATCTCCTCTTGCCACTTTCCTCTCACCTCATAATTTCATCCCTTGAGTATTATCCCTTCCCAACAAATTCAACCTATGCCCTCTATCCATGTATAACTGTAAACATATATACACACATTCATATATGTATTCATATGACCATACACCTTTCTTCCATTATTTTCATAGTGAGAAAGATATCATCAGTCATAGTTATTGCTTTTCCATATAGGAATGTAAATAGTTCAACTTTGATAAGTTCCCCTTGATCTCTCTTCCCCGATTACCTTCTCAGGCATCTCTTCCTTCCTGTGTCTGGATGTCAAATTTTCTATTCAATTCTGGTTTTTTCCTCAAGAATGCTTGAAAGTCCTCTATTCCACTGAATGACCATATTTTCCCCTGAAACAAAATACTCAGTTTTGCTGGGTAGGTGACCCTTGGGTTCATTCCCAGTTCTTTTGCCCTCTGGAATATCATATTCCATGCCCTTCGATCCCTCAGTGTAGAAGCTGCCAGGTCCTGGGCTATTCTGATTGTGTTTCCACAATATTGAAATTGTTTCTTCCTGGCTGCTTGTAGTATTTTCTCCTTGATCTGGGATTCTGGAACCTGGCTATAATATTCCTGGGAGTTTTCTTTTTGGGATCTTTTTCAGGAGGTGATCTGTGGATTCTTTCAACCTCTATTTTGCCCTCTGGATCTAAAACATCAGGGCAGTTTTCCTTGAGAATTTCTTGAAGGGTGATTTCTAGGTTCTTTCCTTGATCATGGCTTTCAGGTAGTCCAATAATTTTTAAATTGTCTCTCCTGGATCTATTTTCCAGGTCAGTGGTTTTTCCCATGAGATATTTCACATTGCCTTCTAATCTTTCATTTTTTTGGATCTGCTTAACAGCATCTTGATTTCTCATAAAGTCACTAGCTTCCATTTGCTCCAGTCTAGCTCTGAAGGAATGAATCTCCTCAGTGAACTTTTGAGATTCTTTTTCCATCTGGCAAATTCGACTTTTTAAGGCATTCTTCTCCTCATTGCCCTTTTGGGCCTCCTTTGCCATTTGAGTTAGTCTATTTTTTAAGGTGTTGTTTTCCTCAGTCAGGCTGTTGACCCTCATTTCATACTTTTCCTGCATCCTTCTCATTTCTCTTTCCAATTTTTCCTCCACTTCTCTTATTTAATTTTTAAAGTCCTTCTTAAGGTCCTCTATGGCCTGCAACCCACTCATGTTTTCCCCTGGGGCTTTTGGAGCAGGACTTCTGACCTCACAGTCCTTTTCCCGCTCTATGCCCCCAAAATAGGAGTCTAGGGTTGCATTTTTCTGTTTCCTTTGCCTTGGCATGTTGCCACTTAATTGCTTGACTTTTGGGCTTGTTGCCACACTATGGCTTTAAGGCCAGCTAGAGGAATTTTCGTCCCGAACGTGTGGGGGGCAACTTCCGTTTCTGGCAAGCTGTAAACCCACCCACAACTTCCACCCTAGATCACAATCCAGATCCAGGGAGGTTAAAGCAAGAGCGATTACCCCCCAAGACTGATCGCTGGATCTCCCTACAATTTGTAGGCTGGGAGCCGGAGCTGCCTCTGAAAACTACAAAATGGCGTGTCTCCTCAGTGGCTTCTAGCCCCCAGGGGAGGGAGCCGACGCATTCCCCAAATACAGGTCCCAAAGTCCATAGGACACTAACCTCTTACTTTGTCCTAGGCATGTCTATGTTGATAATTCTGGAGTCGCCACAGCTCCTGGTGTTCTGGGGTTCCTCCAGCCGGCTGCTGGCCCTGCCGCCCTGGGGCTAAAACCTCGGCTCAGGCGGACCTGGGCTCGGCTCGGCTCCTGCGCTCTGTGCTCAGCGCACTGCCAGGTCCCAGACCACTGCGCTGGTCCTTCCTGCAGGGCTGCTGGGCTGTCCTCAGCGGGAGGTTAGCTTCTCTGTGTCGTTCTGTGGGTGCTGGGGCTCCAGAAGTTGTTCAGAGTCCCCTTTTACATAGTTTGTGGGGAATCTGGGGGCAGAGAGGCTTGGACGAGCTGTTTCTACTCCACCATCTTGGCTCCACCCCCCTCTGTTAAGCTTTCTTTCCCTCCAAACAGAAACTTCAAAGAGCTTGGAGTGGAGTAGCCCTGGTGAGCTGAGATCTGGAACAGGAGCAGAGAGTTGCCAATGTGTGAATCTAGGCAAGAAGTGGGAGCTTGGGAACGGTCAGGCAGTCAGCCCATGGCGAAGCAGCCATGGGGTTTGGAAACCAACTTCAAGTCAGGATGAAAGAGAACTTTACTTTGGATAGTCTGCATTGACTGATGAGATTTGTAACTTACTGTAACCTAGGGGTGGATGGTATTCATACTTTCTGCTACCCCTTAAAGATGACTATAAGATACACTGACTGATATGTTTTGTTTAAGATTATGTGGTCCCCTTAGCAATAAGTTGTTATGTTGTGTTGTGAATATTATGCTTTAGTTTACTGCCGAATAGGTAGAAAGTTCATTATACTATGCGATTAGACTCGAAAATTTATTCACAGCAGCAATTCTCAGGAAAGCTGCTGTGACTGGCTTTACAATGACACACTTTAAAGTTTAATCTGCATTATTAACATGTTCCCCATCACTTTCTTAAGTCTTGATAATCAACAAAACAATAAATCATACCCTGATTTGTATAGCACTTGCTAATTTCTGAGGTAAAAATGCTCATATCAAAAATGTTACGATCAGCTCTTACAAGCATGCCAATTCTAACTTAGCCCTGATTGGACTATAAAGGACTGAGACCTCTCTCCCCATCAAAGTTTTTTTTTTTGCCATTCTTTACCTTCTGTCTTGAATACAGCCAGGCAGAAAAGAGGAAGCAAAAGGGGCTTGCTTCGACTGGTTATGTCTCCTGAATGAGTCTCAGTTCAGATTCAGAAGCTAATCAACAATTTCTCTCTTCATTTCAAGGTTACTAGCCAGAACCAGCTACAGATTTCTGTATATGCTCCAAATTCTGGAGCAGGGGGCCTTCCATTACTTGTCATCATACTTTTCCAGACTCCCCAGCCTCTTCCATATGGTCTGACAGTAGTCAGATCATGCTACATATGTTCTGAAGATGGGACACACATTGGTCAGGCCCCTGTTACATTTCTAAACTAAGCATTTTTCTTATTAGAAAGAGAAAAATACTTGCCCTTGAAAATCATTCCAACTTATGCCACTTTTTAGTTAAAATTTATATCATTCCCAGACAGCAGACAAAACACTCCAATAAGATAGATCATGGTGACAGAGCACAGGTGAAAGTAGAAAGATAAAAGTTCAGTTAACATTTTGCTTCATCCAACAGAATAGAAGTCATTTGACTTTTGACACACTTTCAACAGATAAGCACAGTTTCTGGCACATAGTATCAATAAATCAATAAACATTTATTAAGCTACTACTCTGTGCCAGGTACTGTGCTAAGAGCTAGGGAAACAAAGAGTCAAAAGGCAGTCCTTGCCCTCCAAGAACTTAGAATCTACTGGGAAAGACAACAAGCAAACAACAATGTACAAACAAGCTTGGTACAGGATAAATGTTGTTCATTCTTCATTTTCAAATGAAGGACCAATGACATTGCAGGGTAATGTCTTGATTTGTGCGTGAATTGGATTTAAGTGAGGCAGAATTACACAAATTTGTCAGCCTCACACTCTCTTCCAAAGTATTCAAGTCCAGTGGTGAGACAAGAGTCAAAATGACTAGTGATGACCTGAGAGGAAGTGAATGACCTTGGCATCTTCAATGTTCAAACAAGCTCCAAAGTGCTCTACAGCACCTGCATCAGCCACCTTCATGGGCACTAGAACAAATGGTTCTCATCCACCCATTCTGCTAGGGGAAAGTTTCACATGCATAGCTGGACATCTCCCTATCTCACTCACTGGTGGGTTTGAGGCCTAAACCTGGTTGAGCCCCTTTGCTGAGACAGTTTACCAGGGTATGGCTCCTGTGTATGCTACAGCTTCTTGGAGCCACAAGTGAGAGTTGGGTGAAAGGCAGACACCAAAGATGGATGAGAAGCCCTGAAAAGGGCTCAGCAAGCCCTCACACCAGAGGTGCTAGTATTCCCTGAACACTCATAGATAGGAAATAATTTAGGATAAACAGGAAATAATTAATAGAAGAGAGGCACTAAAATTAGGAGGGGTTGAGAAAAGCTTCTTTCCAAACTTGATATTTGCTTAATGTTTATCAGCTGACTAATAGTCATCCTATTCCTAAAACCTTCTACTACCATTTAAGGATTCTCCTTTTCACCTATTCGAGGTAAAATAAAGAAAAACTTCTCCTGACTGAGATAACAAAAAAAGCCTCTTTTTCTAGGTTTGATTATTATCCTAATTCAATCAGGGCATGGGGGAGGGAAGAAGAAAGAGTGAATAAATAAGTGGGTCATGTAAGTGGATCAATCAAAAACCCTTAGCTCTGTCCAATAACCTTTCTAATTATGTTAAAAGGGAAAATAGACTTTCTCCCTGAATTATTTACCCAGTTTCCTCCCCCAAACTAGTTAGGCCTTTGGATATTGTGCAGGGTACTGTTTCAGTATTTATTTAATGGGCCAGCTAGGAATTACAGTTGAAAGCCCTAGGTTTGGGGGCAGGAAAATCTGAGTTCTAATTCAGCCTCAGATGCTAACTAGCTATGTGACTTTGGGCAAATCACTTAACCTTTGTTTGCCTTCGTTACCTCAAGGTATAATGGGGATAGTAGCACCTACCTTTCAGTGATGTTGTTTGTAGGTACTTAGCAATGCCTCTTACTACTTCAATTTCTTTTAAAATCAACTTTAATTGTTCAAAGTTTCTTCCTAATATTGTACCAAAATCTCCTGAGACCTCAGCACAGTTCTCCTGTCCTCCAATCCAGTACTCATTTATCACAACACACTACTTCCCTATATTCCCTACCTGCCATATAAATTATGTAGGAAGATGAAGTATAAATAATATAGGCAAAAATAGCAGTATTTGCATAATGCTTTACAATTTACAAAGCATTTTCACAACATTGTTGATGCAGTTTAGGTGATGGGAACCTTGATGGTGTGGCTGGGGTTGCTTGGAATCCCAAAATGTCAGGGTAAAGGGTGGAATCTGCCTGGAATGAATTCACACATTCAAACCATCTTCCAGTCAAGGAACAATTTATTGTACTGCCACTAAAATCAGACAGGGTTCCTAGTGAACCTGTCTGTGATTTAATTGGGGTGACACTGATGCCTGTATACAGAAAGGACTAGTCTGGGGTAGGCCAAGAGGACAGTGAAAGGAATGTTAAGTAAATTAATTAGGTAATCTAGGTAGGCTGGGGTGGGCAGAGGCAACAGTGATCTGGGCTGCTGAAATATATGGGAAAATTCAGGGACTGGGTTGTTTTCAAAGACGTGGTCTTTTCCTTTTAGGAGTCCAGGTCCCATCTCTCCATCACTGTGATATAATAAGACAGGTTGTAACCTTATTTTATAAATGAGGAAGATGGTATTTAGAGAGTTTCAGTTATCTGCACAGTCATAAAATTTGGCAGAGCTAGTACAGGAACAAAGGTCTTCTTTCTTTCTGTTCTTTTCACTATTAGCACACATTTAGTACCATCTACCTATGACCTAGATTATGATGGGGTACAGGCTCTGGGAAACCGATTGAACTCTTATTGAATCTTCCCACTTGATGAGGCATTTGCCAGCGGCCATAAGCCTTTCATTATCACTAGGCCCAAATCTCTGTTACTCTTTTTTTTTAAATTTTATTTTAACAAATGCTTTATTAACTTCTGGTTTACATCATTCATTTCAGCCAGATTTTGAGATTCTCTGTTACTCTTAACCTAGCCTAGCCCTCCCTTGTCCAGCTACTTCCTACCCTTGATCCTATCAAAATATCTATACTCAAATCTGTTACCCTTAAACAAGCCTACCCCTTCATTGTCTGTCAGCTATCAGCTGTCACCTGGGGAGCCTTCAGCTATTTCTCACCCTTAATCCCATTCTTGGAGTCTGACCTTAGTTCCTCAAGACCCTCCTTAGACTCCTCCTCAAGACCCTCCCCAAACCTCTCCTCTAGACCACCTCTAGATCCCTTCCACAGTCTTTCTGTTTATAAGATCCATCTTGCCTCCATGAAGGGGATGAGACTAAATCTGGCACAGATAGTCTGTGTCAGATTATTCTGGTCTGCTTGTAAATACAAACTCACAAATACTTAGGGTCCTTAAGAGTCTACCTATTATGGTGAATCTTTAATAAACTTTGCTTTTTTGGCTGAGAGAAAGTTTGAGTTGAATTCATTCAGCAGGACCTGGTGTGTTGGTATTTTGGGGTCTTGAGTACCCCTGAACCCCAAACCTCAACAGATTAGCCATTAATACATTGTCTACTGCTCAAGGGCTGATGGGCAGCTAGCTAGTGCGGTGGATAGAGCACTGGGTCTGGAGTCAGGAAGATCTGGATTCAAATATGGCCTCAGACACTTACTAGCTATATGACCCTGGACAAATCACTTAACCTTATTTGCCTGTGTTTCCTCATCTGTAAAATGAGCTGGAGAAGGAAATGGCAAACTATTCCAGTATCTTTGCCAAGAAAACCCCAAGTGGGGTCATAATGGACATGAATGAAATGACAGAACAACAATAACAAAGGCTGAAGCTTTTTGTACTAGGTGACATAAAGTTCACACTATGGAGATATACGAGGTACAGGGGATACCCCATCATTATGATATAATAAGACAGGTAGTAACTTTATTTTAGAAGTGAGGAAAGTTGTATTGAGAGTTTCAGTTATCTGCACAGTCATGAGATTTGGCAGAGCTACTACAGGAACAAAGGCCTTCCTATTCTTTCTACTATTATTAGCACACATTAGTATCATCTACCCTATGACCTACATTAGATATTAATCCATTGTTCTCTGCTCAAGGGTTGATGAGCAGTTAGGTGGTGCAGTGGATAGAGCACTGGGCTCAGAGTCAGGAAGATCTGAGTTCAAATATGACCTCAGACACTTACTAGTTGTGTAACCCTTAACCTTATTTGCCTGGGCTTCCAACACCTGTAAAATGAGTGGGAGAAGGAAATGGCACACTATTCTGGTATCTTTGTCAAGAAAATCCCAAATGGGGTCATAAAGAGTTGGACATGAATGAAATGACAGAACAACAATAACAAAGCTGAAGCTTTTTGTACTAGGTGACACAGTTCACACTATGGAGATATACGAGGTACAGGGGATACCCCATCATTATGATATAATAAGACAGGTAGTAACTTTATTTTAGAAGTGAGGAAAGTTGTATTGAGAGTTTCAGTTATCTGCACAGTCATGAGATTTGGCAGAGCTACTACAGGAACAAAGGTCTTCCTATTCTTTCTACTATTATTAGCACACATTAGTATCATCTACCCTATGACCTACATTAGATATTAATCCATTGTTCTCTGCTCAAGGGTTGATGAGCAGTTAGGTGGTGCAGTGGATAGAGCACTGGGCTCAGAGTCAGGAAGATCTGAGTTCAAATATGACCTCAGACACTTACTAGTTGTGTAACCCTTAACCTTATTTGCCTGGGCTTCCAACACCTGTAAAATGAGTGGGAGAAGGAAATGGCACACTATTCTGGTATCTTTGTCAAGAAAATCCCAAATGGGGTCATAAAGAGTTGGACATGAATGAAATGACAGAACAACAATAACAAAGCTGAAGCTTTTTGTACTAGGTGACACAGTTCACACTATGGAGATATATGAGGTACAGGTGGACAGTAAAAATAAGTTATTCAGTATTACCCAAACCACTTTGAGGAATATTTTTGTTGACCTAGAAAATAACTTTGAGAATTTCATCACCATGAAAATCAAAAAGCTTTTGTTATTAAGAACCTGATTGTACATATGTTTTTATACTGATGATGACAAAACACCATTCTGGTTCTTGCCTAGCAACTAGCAATCTAAAAAACAAAATGATGGAAACAAATTGTTCATAGAAATATAAAAACATGAAATTTTGTAGTCTCCTTGACATCTATGCCTGTTGAAATCCTTTTCTTCCTTTAAAGTCAAATTGCATAAAGCCTTCCAATGGCTATAAGCTTGTTTCTCCCTTCTCAAATTGCTCATGCAATTCTATTGGAGGTTCTCTTTTGGATTCATTATAACTTAGACTTATTTGTGTTCATGTCTCATTCCCCCCTCCCTATATTATATTAAAAGCAGGAACTGGGGGTGGCTAGGTGGCACAGTGAATAGAGCACTGGCCCTGAAGTCAGGGGGACGTGAGTTCAAATCTGGCCTCAGACACTTAACACACACACACACACACACACACACACACACACACACACACACACACAAAACTAGCCTTGTGACCTTGGGCAAGTCATTTAACCCCAATTGCCCTCCAAAAAGCACACACACACACACAAAAGCAGGAACTGTACCTTACCTTGTTTTTGTATGCCCTGAGCCACACATAGTATGTGCTCAATAAAAGTTTATAAATATATATTGTAGGAAGTAAGGAAATTATTTGGTATATATTTAAGGGGAGAGTACACAAAACAGGACAGCTATTTGGGATGAATTTAAGAAGAGTATGCCAGTATTATCTGTGTGTCAGTTCTAAGTAAAGAGTGAAAGGGTAGCCATGAAGCACTCAGGTGTTTTGTTTTGTTTTTGCAATCAAGGAGAAGGCTTCTTGGAAGAAGTGATTTTTAGAAATAAACAAATGGAAGCACAAAATAGGCTTTCATCCAAGATGGCAGCCTAAATGGAGACAGGCTGCCCAACTCCCTCCACCTACTCTCATATTCTCACCAAATGGAATAATGACCAGGAGAGTCCAATCTAATGAGAAACTATATTAAGTGACTTCTTCCACTCAGGGCTATACAGAAAGTCGGCTGGCGATCCATGGGCAATAAGAGAGAGAGCTTCCTCTGGCAAAGCCAGCTCCAGCAAAGGCAAATAAACCTGTATTCTCTCAGTGGGATTAGAGAAGTTCCAGAGACAGACACATGAAACATATATGGCTTTCTGTCCAAATGTTAGAAGAATAGAGGGCTTTCCTGAAAAAGTCCCAAGGTGGTTGTAAATCCACATTGGGAGGCCTTTGGAAAAGACAGAGGGTAGCTCCAACCAGTGCAGATGTGGGAGCAAAGAGTAGAAGCACAACCCAGACTAGAACACTCAGCGTTCCTTAGGAGTTAGTAATGTCGTAGAGGGGCTGAAGATCCAGCAATCAGAACATCAAAGGAGGACTAAGGAAATAAGGATGGATCATTATATGTACCCCCGGTGGGTAAGATAGAAGTGCTGAGGGATTATTTTCAAGGTTTATCATTCTTATATGTCAGTTCATAGGAATTTTTCACTTGTTGGAGTTCTTTCCTTTCTCCTTGAACTCTACCATAATCATTCCAACATCTAGCACACAATTTGTCTTTTAGGGGTTTGTGAGAACTACTGAGGAATGGAGAAATTGTCAAGCCTACTATCTTATTGTCCTGTGACCTGGAATTCTAACCCAAAGTATTTTTTTCATCATATTTGATAATATTTTTCATTTACTCATATGTTCATTCTCAGTTCTGGGGCTGGGACTTTGTGCTCAGATCAGTCCCCTCCAGCACTCATGGATGGATCCGATAGGTAAGGTTTGGTCCCAGTCCCTTTGCTGTCTGGATGTTTCTGCCACTGTTAAAAGTATCCCATGAACTACTCCACCCCATCTCAGTCACACACAAAGATGGTCATATCCTCAGTTGTTCCGTCATACACAAGTGTATAACTTCTACAGTAACAAATTCCAATATCTTCTTATGTAACTGTTATCTTAATGGCTTTTTCACTTCTCTTTTGTCCTTCCCTTACAAAGCCCTACTCTTCATTCATACTGTGAACTCTAATCCCTTGGCCCCTCAATTCTCTCCCAGGTTATCTCTCCTGTACGCTAGCCACTTTCTTGACTCCTTGGTGAACAAATTCAACTCCATATTATCCTCCTTTCATGAATCCCTATTCCCTTTACCATATTATTATGCCCAGTCTGGACACAAACTCAGATCACTCCCATCATTCATTGCCTTTACTCCTACAAATGTGCTGCTTAAAAAGGTGGAGAAAATCACACAACCATACTGACTGGGTCCACTACAAATTCATGTTATACAATCTAAACTAGAACTTCACTGATGATAGGTAATCCTACTTATCAACTGACTATCCCATTCTCCACAGTAGTTCTTCCAGACCTTTATCATCCCTCCTCAAACTTCCTATGGCTCTCCCTCCTCCTTCTCTTAGCTGAGAACTTTGCCTTATAGTTTACAGGAAAAAAAACAGAGGTTACTCTCTGTGAACTCCCACTTCTCCTCTTTTCCTCATTTCCTGTCATTCAGGGGCCTTCTGCCACTATCCCCTCCTTCACTCCTGTCTTACATGATGAAGTGGTCCTACTCCTTAGCAAGGCTATCCCCTCTACTTGTTTAAGCAACCCCATTCCATTCTATCTCTTTCAACAGACTTTCCCCTCTGTCATCCCTACTCTTTCACTTATTTTCAACCTCTCCCTGTATACTGGCTCATTTCCTATGGCCTACAAATATGCCCATGTCTCTCCCATTCTGAAAAAGCCCTCACTTCTATTTCCACTAACTAGCATCTATATTTATTCTGACCTTTGTAGTTAAACTCAATATCTATAATATGTGCCTCCACTTGCTTTCCCTTAAAACAAAAACAAAACAAAACATTTGTAATAAATGAGTATAGTTAAGGAAAACAAATTTCCAAATTAGTCCAAAACCATGGCCAATTCTAATTCTCATTCTCTCTGTCAGGATGTAGGTATTTTTCATTGTAGCATTTTCCATTATTGGTTACAAGTCATAATTTTTAAAAAGTTTGAATATATTTATATAGAATACTTGGTAGCATAAAAGTATGTTTCCTTTTTTGTTGGCAAGTGTATATTTCTAATAAATAGAAACAAATCAGTCTTAAAGAAAATTAAGCATCCATATTATATCACAAATTGGTACATTTGCAAAATGCAAAAATGATTCAATACAATTAATCTTAACTACCCAGAATCCTCTGGTAATTGAGTTGTTCTGAGGAGGAGTGTTTTCTACATAGCACACTAGAGCAGAGGAAGCTGTATCAGCAAGATGTAGGAACAGCAAGAACCACTAGGGAGTGATGGTACAAATTGGAGTCATTTCCAAGTGAGGAGCAGACACCAGTGTCATCCAAAACCATTAAACACTATAAATATTAACATGCCCATGACTGGTTAACTGCAAGGAGTTTCCTCTTACTCTATTTTCTTTTACCCATAAGCCAGAAATATGAGTAGGGGGTGGAGACAGGAAATGAAATCCTTCACTATTCCTAGTTATGAGCCATAGGTATGTAATTGGGAGTCATTCCACATAGAAAATCCTGGGATAGGGGAAGCCTTGAGAAGATGTGTTTACATACAAATTTATAGATATATGTATTTAGCTCCTTACTATTAAAAAAAACTATGTGGTTGCAACATGCTTAATTTTCTAGATCTATGAGTGCAGTGGAAGGTGACATGAGAGTTTACCTCCTTACATTAGGACTTTCAGTTCACTTTGCTTACTGCCAATAATTGGTGCATTTATTATATAAGAAATTTGAGGTCATTTCTTGAGTTTTGTCTTCTATCTTGATTTGTCTTCTCACATCACTCTCTCCAGAAGGCAGGGTAGGAAGCAATATGGTAAATTATTTTACTGGTTTTGCCAGATTTAGGTGTAAAAGTTATAACCTCTGTGCTCTCTGACTTTAAAGAGTGAAGACAAAAATGTACTCACACCCTCCTCTGGACTCCACTTTTGGAATATAGGTATTACAAGCTATGTCTAGGCACTCGTTTTCTCCTCCCACCGGGCAGTTCCTACTCTCTAGTTAGCACCCTTGGCTCCACTTCTGCAGAGATTTTTCTCTATATATTGTTGGTATAGAGGGAGAAAAACAAAGTAGGAAATGTGACCTGACAACCCAGTCTCCTTTCAGATAGCAATAATCACTGACTCAATCTGGTATGTGAGGAGAAAAACTCTGATTGAACTTTTATTCTCTCCTTTAGGATATTTATAAATAGGAAAAAAATAGGAAAAATAGGAAAAAAAAATAGGAAAAAAAATCATTATCAACAAGATTCTTTCTCATTTATTCTAAGCCCCCCAGCTAGCACCAAATCCTAGCATGTTAAATATGGGGTTTAGACCTTTGTTTGTTTCTATAAACTAATACCAGTTACTATTTCTCTCTTTTGCTACTTCCTTTACAAATAATTAAATTCACAAATAAAAGCAGATATGATGGGTCATAATTTTATTTCTAGAGTAAGCCAGCTTTGTTCTAATTAAAACAAGCAAATAGCCTTAAAGAATAAAAAATCCTCTGGATTAGACCTATCCTTCTTATCACACAGAAAGGGAGGTGGAAAAGACATAAAAGACATTTCACATCCACATGAATACTTGGTCAGGGGAAAGTTCACACCTCATATTTTTATCACATGATATCCTGGCCTGAGTGGACAAGGATACTAACAGCCATGGTGGGGTCAAGTTGCATTCAACATCAGTCAAAGTCAGTTGCCTTTCTATACTGTCATTCCTTCTGTTCCCTTCTCCTTCAAATTGCACACACGGCATCCTCTTCACAATAATGTCTATGCACATCTCTTGTGAGTCTTTCTGTCTCTGCTAGGACAGTAACAAAAAACTATATCTGTTTGAGACTACATTTCCCAGAAACTCATGCAGCTGGACTTTCTGAACCTTATCTCTATCTACCTTCAGAAGAATCAGTCTTATCAAAACCTGGCTCTACAAGGAAATGAAAAACTTTGTCCTCAGTATCCAGTCACATCAGGGTTTAATCCTGAGATGCCAAAAGGTTAAACCTCCATGCACATGAAGTGCTGGAAAGTGCCTTTTTAGAAATTAAAAAAAAAAAAATCCCATCTTTGTGAGAGAGAAAATATTGGAGACTGATCCTGATGAATGAAAGAACAAATGAATGTATGAATGGAAAAAACTTTTATTAAGGACTTATTATGTCTCATGCACTATATCAAGCACTAGGGATACAAATATAAGCAACTAAGAATTCCCTTACCTTAAAGAGCTTATATTCTAATGGAGGAAGACAGCACATAAAGAGGATCTTAGAAAACAGTAGAGGTAAGAGTGGAGGGGTTATATATAAGGTTTGGAAATGGCCCAGAAGCGATATGGTAGCCCAGTTTGGGGCAAAATGCTCACCTAGTAGAGTTCTGGGAGTATCTGGCCAGTCAGAAGAGAATGGAAACAAAATGTACTTGAGTCAGGGATAGGGATGTTTTGGGAGGCAAAGATTATTCCAGATAATAGGAGAGAAGTGTGTTCAGAATTGGAAGTGGGACAAACTGCTTACTTTGCAGCTCTGTTGGGTAATGTAATAATAACATAAGAACATCAAAACTAATACATAGAACTTAAAGAGTTCTTTAAGGTTTGTAAAGTGTTTTAAATGTGTTATATCATATGATCATTCCAACAACCCTATGAGGTAGGTGTTATTATTATACCCAGTTGTAAACTGAGGCTGAGAGGTTAAGTAATTTCCCAGCCAGGGTCACACAGTCTATAAGGCAAGATTCTAACTCAGGTCTGAGTCTAAATTCAGCACTGTATTTACTATACCACCTGGCTTCCTCTAGTTTAGCCTGTCTTCAGTGGTGAGAGATTGGAAGGAAGGAGGCACAGAAGAGTAGTAGGAAGTCAGTCTGGTTATATAAGGAAGAGCATAGCCATTTGGAGAACGTTTTGCTAAGCCAGAAAGTAAGCTGTGCCCTGAGCTTGACATGACAACAATCTTTTGCGCTCAGTCTCTGGATGGATGAATTCTGCTGCAACTAAATCACAGAATTGGCTCAAAATCGTCTCAGGTTGTCTCTGAGCTCAGGAGCAAGCAACTGCAGGAACCACATAATGGTCATGAAGTTCTGCTATGAATAGACTTTTTCTCATTAGGCAAACGCCTCATTGTTGCTGTTACCTCTTAACTGCTATGGCTGTACTTCACTGTTTGATTCTTTTTCTAACCACAACTATATGTATCAAGGCTTAGCCTTGATGCCTGGGGTCTGCTCAGTCCTAAAGCAAGACTAGAATGCATTTCTAGTTTCCCTTTTGAACAGAGTAAAGACATTTTTTTGCTTATAACTGCTGTGAGCTCTTTGGTTTATTTTATTTTTCAAAGTTAACAGTTGGTGTATAACCTCTGTGACTCTTTGGTAAGAGTTGGCAGTTGGTGTAATAACCTTTGTGATTCTTTGGTTTATTTATATTTATTTTTCAGGGTTAATAGTTGTTGTATAATCTCTGTGAGCTCTCTGGTAATTTCAGAATTAATAGTTGTTGCATAACCTCTGTGGTCCTTTGGTCACTTATTTTCAGAATTTGATAACATAAATAAAATATGTAAATAATAGTACAAGATATTTAGTTAAAAACTTGAAAGCATGATAAAAACTATAGACTTCAGAAGAAGAAATGTTCAAAAGGAGCTAGAGTGGAAAGTTTTACTAAGTGATACTTGAGCAAGGCCTTGAAGGATGGTGTGTGGGTTACAGAGAGTCTAACCCAAAATTGACTACTCAGAGACTTCTCAAAGTGAAGGTTGAAAGTTTTATTAGAATATTGAGAGAAGCAGGCGGTCCTGTCTCTGGGAAATCCAAAGAGAGGAGGCCGCCTTACAGGAGCAGAAACTGGGTTAAATAAGTAAGGGTTACCCACCCCTCCCAAACATTAACCTAATTATTACTAATGAGGCTCTAATTTTGTTTGATAACATACATAATACATGAGGTCCACTACGCAAGCACAGTAACAACCTCAGAATACCGAATCCCCTTCAGTCCAACCTACATGTGTCCTTATCTGGGCCCGAGTGTCCCAAGGCCGCTGTCTGCTTTTTGATTGATCAAATCTACCTGCTGCTGCCAGCTCCTTTTATTCTACATTATTTCATTTTTAGTGTTATCTAGGAGTTCTCTGGGAACTGGGAACTCGTCTTCCCAAGTTTACTGTCTGGTACTTTTTATCAGTAGTCTTGTTTCGGCAATTCTTGTAGTTCTATAGAAACTTAACCCTTCACTACCTCTCAGCTACCATTCCTTTCCCCAAACTAAAAACACCTCTAATTTGGCCTCAATAGTTAATCCAATCAATTGTATTAATACTCAGTAGCTCTTACATTACCTTGAAATACACAATGACTTATATATATATATGGGGAAACAATACTGAACTTAGTTATGAAATATATGGAAGTATGTTATGATATATATGGAAGTAGTTATGAAATATAAGGAAGTAATAAGAATGTATATATGATGTTCAGAATGGAGAAACTTCACTGCAAATTATCCCTCACAATGGGTAGGGTTTGCCTAGGCAAAAATGAGGTGGTTTTTTTTTTTAATGGTCCAGGAGTAGGAATTAGCAAAGGATATTCAGGGTCCAGTGAATAATAGTAAGCAATAAGGAAAATTAGTTTGGGACCAAATTGTGGAAGTCTCCCACCCCATTAAAATGTAAGCTTCTTTTGAGTAGGGCTTGCTTCATTCATTATATTTTGTTTTTGGAGGGGGGAAGGCAAAGCAATTGGGGTTAAATGACTTGCCCAAGGTCATATAGCTAGTAAGTGTGTCAAGTGTCTGAGGCCAAATTTGAACTCAGGTCCTCCTGACTCCAGGGCCAGTGCTCTGTACCACTTAGCTGCCCCCATTCATTCTATTTATATCCCTGTTATTTTTGTTCAGTTGTCTCCAACTCTTCATGACCCCGTGGACCTTCACATGCCAGGCCCTTCTATCCTCTGCTATCTTTCAAAGTCCATTCAAATTCATGTTCATTGTTTCCATGATACCATCTTATCCACCTCATCCTCTGTTGTCCCCTTTTTCCTTTTGTGTTCAACTTTCCCAACATCAGTGTCTTTCTCAATGAGTCCCATTCTCAGTATGTGACCAGAATATTTAAGCTTCAGCTTTAGAGAATAGCCTGAATTAATTTCTTTAAATATTAACTAATTTGATCTCCTTGCTGTCCAAGGGACTCTCAAAAGTCTTCTCCAGCACAATTCAAAAGCATTGATTCTTCAGCACTCAGCTTTCTATATAGTCCAACTCTCACAGCCATACATTGTTACCCAGAAAATCAGAGCTTTGAGTATATAGACCTTTGTTGACAAGGTGACATATCTGTTTTTTAGCATCATAATGGACAATTGAGGCAAATACAGGACAGCAAGCCAATCACAATTTAGGAGTGCTTATTTATTTAGCTGGCGACTGTCTCCCAAAAGGGAAGGTAGCCCTGAGCAGTCTGTCCAGCAAGCTTTTATACAGTAAAAAGTACTTCCTGAAACAAACAGTGGTCAGCAAGGCAACTGTTGCTACATAGGGATGTAAACTAAGGGGGGGGCTTACAAGCTAAAGGGGCAGATCTTTGTTTTAGTTACATCTTGGTTACAAGGTAGGTGCAGGTTTCACGCTAGGTTAATAGGACCCCCTGAGGGGCTTTGTGAGGGGCCTTGTGTAGGAGCTAGCACTATGGAAACCTAACTGGCACTTCCAGTTTTCCTTCCAAGGAGCAAGCATCTTTTAATTTTATTACTGCAATCGCTGTCTGTAGTGATCTTTGAGCCCAACAATATACAATCTGACACTGCTTCCATTTCTTCTCCCTCTCTTTGCTAGGAAGTAATGGGACCAGTTGCCAAGATCTTAGTTGTTGTTGTTGTTTTTTTTTTTATGTTAAACTTCAAGCCAACTTTTATACTCCACTTTCACCCTCATTAAGAGGCTTCTTAACTCTTCTTCATTTTCTAGGTTGCTTAATAAATCCTTATGTAACCTGTGGCTCAGATCCATTTGCACCATTATTGGTGATTCACTACTTAATGCTTTGCCTATTTGAAGGATAGAGATGGCAAGAACTTGGGAGAAGAGCCTGGTCTTATGGCTTCTGGGTTTTGATAAAGAGCACATGCAGTTCCAAAACCTCTGCATGTCCCTACCAGCCCGGTAAAGGCCCTCCTTAATTCATACCTGTACTTTTGCAATAACCTTCTGCTTGGTTTTTGATCCAGTCCACTTTCCATTCAGCTGTCAAACTGATCTTCCTAAAGCACAGATCTGACCATGTCATCCCTCATCTTGCCCCCACCCCATTCAATTATGTCAAGTGGCTCCTTATTACCTCCAGAATCAAATAAAAAATCTTCTATTGGCCATATAAAGCCCTTTATAACCTGCCCCTCTTACCTTTCCAGTCTTCTTACACCTTATTTGACTCCACATTATAGTCCCATGACACCGGCTTTCTTGTTATTCTTGTAGGAGACACTCTACTTCCTCACTGTGAATTTTTGCTGGTTGTCCCCCATGCTTGGAATGCTCTGCCTCCTCATCTTCATCTCTTGGCTTCCCCAGTTTCCTTCAAGCCCCAGTGTAATGGAAATGCAAATTTAAAGATCTTCCCTGCCCCTAGCTTAAGTGCACCTGGAGCCTGTGGTGGGAGGCTTGTTTTTCAGGGAAGCCCATACCTTGATACTTTGTGATTGGGCAGTGGGTCCAGAAGGTTGTTACATTCTCTGAGCCAAGAGAAGGCTATATAAGCCCTGAGGAGAGGCTTTGCTTTGGGGCTCACTTTGAGAAGTGTTGTGTGATTTGACCAGATGAGACTCTGGGAAGCCGTTGTTGAGAGCCCCCCGGCTTTGAAAACCCAGATGTTGATGCTTCCCTCTCTGGTAACTGTGACTTGGTATTGATGCATGTAATGTTGGGACAGTTTGGAAGCCTGTCTGATCTGTAAGTTCTGTAACTCTGAAGTTCGGGGTGCTGACCTTTTACCCCTGAACTAGGTAATGTGTGTTTGTTTGATTAAAGTAAGCTTGTTAACCCATTTTGAGTTGCTTTCCTTCTGAAAAGCAGATCTAAGAACCTGTGTTGGCAGTTACCCTGGGGATATTGGGGTGCTTGCCGCTACAAAATGGCGACGAGGGATGGGATCTGCTGAGTAAAAGGAAAGTATGGGGGCTGGGATAATTGTTTGTTTCCCAGTTGTGGTAGCTGTGATTCTGTGGAGCCATGGAGCAGGAGAGAAGAACGGCCTGCATGCTGACTTCACTGAGCTGAGAGCAGGAATGGTGAACTGCCTGCATGGAGACCTGTGGAGAAGCCTGGAGCTGCTGCCTTCTGCTGGAGGAGAAGGAACCCAGGAGTTTGGAGTTCAGCCACAGGACAAGATAAGGACTGTGTGGCAAAGCAGGGGCACTGAATGTGTTTCCTTGTTGCATCCCACAGTTTGGGACCCAGGGGGAGGATGGACTTGTGACTGGTGGGTGGGGTGAAGTGCCGTGGACCCCAGGGACCCCACTTTGGTTTTGTTGCCCAGCTCCCTCTCTGGATTTGGAAGCAGGGGCTGGAGCAGTGTGAGGGAAAGAACAACCCCCTCCTCCCAAGAGAACTTTATGTGATGATGCTTTGTATTTTGTGAATTGATGTGATGATGCTTTGTATTTTGTGAATTGATGTGAAAATGCAATGTGCTTTGTTTGGGACCCAGTGGCCACTTTGGTAACTTTGGATGTACCTTGAAAATATGACTTAAGGGATGGTTAGTGCTAATTGAAATGTAAACTGTCTGTGCTATGGGCATACTTAGTAAGACTTTACTGAATAAGTGACTAATTGTACTTTGAGATATTGTTACAGGTAAGAGACTAATTGAGTTAATCAAGACTTTGCCTTTGTACTTTGAGTGGAAGACTTGTACTTTGAAAACTGATGTAACTGATTGAGTTAACTTAAGAGTGACTATTTTTTGATTTTATGGATAAGTGACTGAGTTAACATTTGCCCCATGAGTGGAAGACTTGGACTATTGTATTTTGAGATTATATTGTGATTTTCTTATGTACCTGGAAAATGTGACCTAAGAGATGTTTAGTGCTAATTCAAATGTAAATTGTATATGCTATGGGCATGAAAGATCTTGGGGCCGAATGTAATGGAAATGCAAATTTAAAGATCTTCCCTGCCCCTAGCTTAAGTGCACCTGGAGCCTGTGGTGGGAGGCTTGTTTTTCAGGAAAGCCCACACCTTGATACTTTGTGATTGGGCAGTGGGTCCAGAAGGTTGTTACATTCTCTGAGCCAGGAGAAGGCTATATAAACCCTGAGGAGAGGCTTTGCTTTGGGGCTCACTTTGAGAAGTGTTGTGTGATTTGACCAGATGAGACTCTGGGAAGCCGTTGTTGAGAGCCCCCCGGCTTTGAAAACCCAGATGTTGATGCTTCCCTCTCTGGTAACTGTGATTTGGTATTGATGCATGTAATGTTGGGACAGTTTGGAAGCCTGTCTGATCTGTAAGTTCTGTAACTCTGAAGTTCGGGGTGCTGACCTTTTACCCCTGAACTAGGTAATGTGTGTTTGTTTGATTAAAGTAAGCTTGTTAACCCATTTTGAGTTGCTTTCCTTCTGAAAAGCAGATCTAAGAACCTGTGTTGGCAGTTACCCTGGGGATATTGGGGTGCTTGCCGCTACACCCAGCTAAAATTTTACCTTCTATAAGAAGCCATCTCTTATTCCCCTTAATTCTAGTGCCTCCCCTCTGTTGATTATCTCAAACTAATCTATATATATCTTGCTTGCACATAGTTGTTTGTATGTTGTCTCCCTTCTTAGATTCACTAGAGTTCCTTGAGAACAGGGACTGATTTTTAACTTTCTTGGCATGCCTAGTGCTTTGCACAGTACCCAGTACATAGGAGGTTCTTAATAAATACTAGTATACTGAATGAGATTAAAGAAACTAGATGGCAAGAGGGGACAAATGGAAGATAAGTTTTATTTACCTAGAACTTGAGGTATGTCAATAAGTAAAAGGAAAATTGGAGGCATGAGTCACATCTACATAAAGGGAACATTTGAACATGTGTGAGATAAGAAAATATAGAAATAGCAAAGCCAAAAGCCCCGTAGAGAAGGTGGAAAGAATGAGAATGAGAAGAAGGGATCAGCAAAGTAAGAAAGGAAACAGAATAGTGTAGCCAAAGAAAAAATCACTGGATCTCTGAAAGGGTCAACTTCCCACACAAAGTCGGGCTTCCTGTGTGGCAGAGTGGAAAGAGCACTGACTCTAAGAGTCGGAACGCCTGGGTTCATAATCTCACCTCTGACCCTTGTGTGACCTTAGTCAAGAGCTTAATATGCCTTAGTTTCCCTGTCTGCAGTCCTACATTTATGATCCAAAGGCAGAATACGACATAGGACGTTTAACTTTTGTTAGAAGACCTCTGCTACCCAACAAAGCAGTCCACCGATGTTCGCTTCTTCAAAACTTCCATCTCTTTGGGGAATGGCTCTGGACCTCTTATTTCTCTGAGGTGGGGAGCTCCCGGTGTGGACAGAGCTTCTATGCGCTCCTGGAGGACAGTGACCCAGAATTCATCGGCTGTTTCTATCACAATATTTTAAAACCTCATCTTTTCCAAGCCTAAAAGTAACTGCATCTTGGAGCTGGAAAGGAACTGAAACGCTGGAAGCCGATGGGCCCTTCTCATGAGGGCTGCGCCTAAAATGAAATGCACAGGTTTACAAAGGGACAATTATATGGAAATATAGCATTAGAAATAGAAATGCTTTTAGAAGCCGGGCGCGGCGCCGGGAGCAGAAGGCAGGCCTCCCAGTGGGGCGCCCCTGGCTCGGCGCCCCCTCTCCCCAGCTCCTCCATAGGTCCTCGGCCTGCGCTGGCCCTTCCTGTCCCATCTTCCCTCTCGCGAGAGGAGCGCGCCGGCCGCCCGCTCGAGGCCGCCTACGCGTCTGGAACGCTGACGTCAGCAGGGGGCCGATTGCCCCGGGAAGTTAAGTGCCCGCGCGAGCAGGGGCGGGGCCGCAGAGGACTGGGGCTGCCTGGCGAGGCGTGCGCTAGCGGGCTGGCTGGGTGGGCCGGCCGGGCGCAGTGCCCACGGAGCCTCCTCCCCCTGGCCAGGGAGCGCGAGCCTGGGCCGGGTGGGGCGGCGCGCGGCGGGAGCGCGCTGCTCCCGCTGCCGCAGCAGGGAAAGGCGGCCGCGGATTCGTCCTTGAAGGTCACACCCTCCCCTCCATTCTCCCCTCCTGTCACTCTTAACGCCGGGCCCCCAAGGCGAGCTCCCCTCCTCCCCAGCTCCGGAGCCTCGCTCCTCGACTTTCTCTGGTCGCAGCCGCCGCTGCCCCCGCCGAAGCCGCCGCCGCCGCGGCTTCTTTGTTGCCGCCACTTCCACCTGAGCCAGAGAACCTGCGCCTGCTGCCTGCTCTCCAGGAGCCCTCCATCGGCCCGCTGCCCTGCGCCGCACGCCAGTCTCACGGGAAGCATGTTGCCCAACACCGGGTAAGGGCCGCGGGGGGCGGGAGAAGCCGGCCACCCCTTCCCTGACCCCCCCCCTCCCACAGAGACGGACACGGACGGAGCCGGGAGAAGCGCAGCACACACGGACACCCCCCCCTGGCCTGAACGCCCCCCATACACCGAGATGAACGCCGCCCCGGCCCCCCCCCGCCAGAGGAGGGCTTTCTCCCAAACACACGCATCCTCCTGGCCCGCTCCCCCCTAACGCGGGGGTGACTTTTCACAAAGCCCAGCTCCGTGGGAAGTGACAGCGGCGAGAGTGCCTCCGACGGCCCCTTGTCCCTATGGTGGGGGCGGGGACTGGCCTTGACCACCCTTTCCCCTTCGGGAGTAACCCTTTCATATTCTGACCCCCAAAAGGCAGTGACTTTTACCGCAGAAACCCCCACGCTAATACAGTTTTGCACAGAAGGGGATCCTGTGCACAGCTTTTTCTTCGCCCCTAACTCCAAACTGAAGTCACTTTTAAAATTAACTTGAGGGGTACTCTCTAACTTCTTTGCCAAAAGGCTAGACAGGAATGAAGGGGGAAGCGGGGACCCTTCACTGAAAGGGATAAAGCTTAAATTCTACTCAAAGAACAAACTTTTCTTTGGAGGGGGAAGGCAGGGCATTTGGGGTTAAGTGACTTGCCCAAGTGACTGTCTCAGCTAGTGTGTGTGTGTGTGTGTGTGTGTGTGTGTGTGTGTGTGTGTGTGTGTGTGTGTGTGTGTGTGGCTGTATTTGAACTCTTCCAGATTCCGGTGTTCTATTTCCAGGGACATCCCTCTCTATGTTTTGGGGTGTCTCCTCCCGTTTGGGGGGCTTTCAAGACCTTCAAGTCAGTATTCTTGGTAATCTTGGCTACATAGCTACTTTGCCTCCCCTCCCCCTTAGGAAAGCTTTGTGACATATTTATTTAGGTAAAAGGTTAGTATAACCACCAGTGTACACACCCACACATTGTTCATTATGGTCTGTTTTTCGTCAGACCTCGTTTCTCCCACAATTCCAGAACGTCAGATTTGGAAAATGCTTCAGTGGCCATCTAGTTCAACTTACTAGTTTAAATTACTTAATTCTTGAATAATTAAAAAATTTTTTTTCTTAAGTAGTTTTAAAAATTCTGTATTTTAAAACATTTAAGTTTTAGATATTGTGCCCTGAGCTAAATGTTTGAAGTGCTTATGTTATTGTTAAAATAATGGAATTGAGATGCCTTGTAAACATCTAGCTCTGATTTACTTTTTAATATCTTAACCAAGTTCCACAAGCATCCTTGTTTTTTAGCTTGAAGTTTTAATAACTTTCTGCCTGTATTGATAATTACTAACTCCTCTTGGAACATGGGAAAAGTTTATTAGTTATGTAGACTAATTAGTTTATTAGGTTTGTAGACTATAACAACCTGGAATACTTCCGTATGCTTTTTCAATTTTTTATTTGGTTAAGATGTGTGATTTCATTAGTGTAAGGTAACACTTCATATGGTAATTTCATTTGTAAAATTTGGTAATACCACAACTTGCCTGCAATTTATGGTGTGGGTCCAGGAGCACTGAAAGCTTGAAACTTGCTTATAACTTAGTATGTTTCAGGAGTAGTACTTGAACTCAGGTCTTCCTGATCTAGGCTGTCTCTCTTGGTTAACATTGCTAACTTTTAATTCATATGTTTCATTTTTTGGACTACTAAAGACTGTTTTGAAATATTTAAAGTTTTAATAGCTAGACAAGTGTTTGTGCTTTCCCTTTTAAAAAGGCAATCTAATACTTTTATTGCACTTACGCACATCATTGAACTCTAGATCAGATGTTTCATTCCTCTGAGGACAGGAAAATTTAGAATTTGGAGTTGAGAAATTATGGAGGAGACTAATTAGGCACAAGAACCAATTCTAGAAATTTTGTCCTGAAACTCCTTTGATGAGCTGCTTTTACATTCTACATAGAATAATTCAAAATTCTTGTGTTTTTACAGGCTAGAAACAGTTTAATAGACTGTTTTACAATATAGAGACATTCCAATAAATGGCTGTTTCTCATGAGTGAGCTAAGAATATATCACAATAAGAAGCAATTGTTACCTAAGCAACTGTTATTTAGCAGACAATGTACCAAGTGAAGACAGAATGTTAATTCACAGGTTAAAGTAATAACACTTTGAGGTTAGACTTTAAGAAAATATAAACAGGGGCAGCTAGGTACTGTAGTGAATAGAGCACAGCCCTGGAGTCAGGAGGACCTGATTTCTCAGACACTTAACACTTACTTACTAGTTATATAACCTTGGGCAAGTCACTTAACCCCAGTTGCCCTGCCTTCCCTCTTCCAAAAAGATGGAAAAAAAAGAAAATATAAATAAACAAAACTCTTTCATTTAGTTAGAATTTATTGACTTAATTTTTTTTTTTAAGCAATTGGGGTTAAGTAACTTGCTCAAGGTTACACGGCTAGTCATTATTTATGCGTGGGTGCTCATTTTCTGAGGCCGGATCTGATCTCGGGTCATCCCAACTCCGAGGCCAGCGCTCTTACTCACTGCGCCACCTAGCCGCCCCTTTAGGGCAGTTGGGGTTAAGTAACTTGCCCAAGGTCACACGGCTAGGTTTTTGTTTGTGTGGATTAAGTGTCGGAGGCCGGCTCCGAACTCAGGTCTTTCTGATTCCAGGGCCTGCGCTCTGTTCACTGCGCCACCTAGCCGCCCCAACTTAATTTTTAAAAACATTAGGAAGTGTTAGGCCCATTATCACTCAGTAGTCCACAAGCATCAATAAGCACCTGTTATGTAACAGGTACGTTTTTCTTTTATTAGCTTTATTTGTTTTTTTTGGAGGGGAGAGGGCAAGGCAATTGGGGTTAAGTGACTTGTTCAACGTCACACAGCTAGTGTTAAGTATGTGAGGCTGGATTTGAACTGAGGTCCTCCTGATTCCAGGTCTGGTGCTCTATTCGCTGTGCTACCTAACTGCCCCATCTTCATTGAGTTTTAATTTCAATGAAAAATTGAAAATTTTTTTCTTAAGGGTTATTCACCTAAAATCTCAGAATTAGCTTGCAGTTTAGTGTATGCTCTCATTTAAGTTGTAACATGCATTTTACATAAGGGTAACTAAATTCCTTATATTAACTAATGTTTTTCTCCGGTTTCAGAAAATTAGCAGGATGTACTCTCTTTATCACGGGAGCAAGCCGTGGCATTGGCAAAGCAATTGCATTGAAAGCTGCAAAAGATGGGGCAAATATTGTTATTGCTGCAAAGACCACGCAAGCCCATCCTAAACTTCCAGGGACCATCTATACTGCTGCTGAAGAAAGTAAGTTTTATTATGGCAGTGGCCTTTTGCTGTAATGTATTTAAAAAATGAGCTGGGAAGCATCATCTTGAGAATTTAATCAAAGCCTTCCATAGAAATAAATAATCATATTTATATGCTGCCTTATGTTTAGAAAATCAGGTCATTTTCCTTATAGCAACATTGTCAAGTAGGTAGCCCCATTTGGCAGATAAGAAAAAAGTTATGCTTAGAGAGTTTAAGTGATTTACATATCCAGTAAGGGCTGGAGTCATGATCTGAACCCTGCTCCATTATGCTTTCCATTATTACCATCCTGTCTTTCCATAACATTTGAAACGTACTTTAAAAATCTGGCTCCTATTATGTGATTACGATGATCAAGGTTGATCCTCAGATGAGATCAAGAGAATACAAACTCCCCTTCCCTTCCTTTGCAGATGTCATTGATGTGAAGCAGAATTCCATTCATGTTCAGCAGTTTTGCTGAACTGCTTTTTTTTTTTTTTTAAGTTGTTTGTTAGAAGGGATATAGTTCTCTGGGTAGAGAAGAGGTAGGATTTTATTTAGAAATAAAGATGATATGTAACAAAAGATATCAGTAAAAAGTATAATTGAATAAAGGTCATGATCCTATCTACTTTCTCTATCTATCTAATTTCTCCTAAAATTTAACTGACTTCTGAGTTATCCTTAAAGTAGAATTGGCTTTTACTTCTAATCCTCCTAGCATAATTCTATTGTAAGATGAAGTCACTAGTAAAATTATAAAGTCTACTTGACTATATCTCTTTTTTCCTAAGGAAAAAATATGAATACTTTTCTTGTCTTTCCTTTCTAGTTGAAGCTGTTGGAGGAAAGGCCTTACCATGTGTTGTTGATGTGAGAGATGAACAGCAAATCAGTGATGCAGTAGAGAAAGCTGTACAGAAGTTTGGGGGTAATTTCTTAATTACTTGTTAAATGTTGGCTAAATACAGAGATGTAGCCAGAGTTAGAGCAAGAATCATTGATTCATAGGGATTTTTAGATTAGAAATTTTGTAGCATCCCTAGAGTTAGGTATAGCTTTTCCCATTTACAGTACTGCTTCAGAAACCTTCAGTTGTTCCCTGCTGCACACAGGTTAAATTTCAAACTCCTTAACTTGGCATTCAGAGATCTCTGCAGTCCAGCCTTTACCTCCTTTCCTACACAGACCCTCTGCTTTTTGAAACTGGTTTCCTCCTTAGTCTCTAAACATGCTTTCCTTTCTTACCTCTGTGCGTTTTGCCTGCCTGAAATACCTATCTTTCTTTCTTTTCTATGTATTGAAATCTTATCTGTTTTTCAAGGCTTAAATCCCACCACTTCTCTCTCTGATCATCACTGACAGAATTAGTTTTTCACCTTCACTTTTCTAAATATTAATAATAATAACTACTATTTACACAAAGCTTTATTTACAATAATAATTACTAATGTTCATAAGAGAGCTTTCTTAGTAACTCATTTATAAAAAGCTTTCTTCACAGGGATGCCTGAAATAGGCAGTTGAAATTATTATTCATACATTATGCATATATATATATATTTACACATGAGGAAATAAAGCTGCAAAGTGATAAACTTGTCCAGTGAAAGACTCTGACTCTTAAATCTGACATCATTTCTGCTGTTAATGTTCTTTAGTCATTTCAGACATGTCCAACTCTTCATGACCCTGTTTTCTTAGCAGAGATACTGAGGGGTTTGCCATTTCCTTCTCCAGTTCATTTTACAAATGAGGAAACTGAGGCAAACAGAATTAAGTGACTTTCCTTTAGTCACACAGCTACTAAGTATCTGACGTCAGATTTAAACTCAGGAAGATGAATCTTCCTTATTCCAGACGTGGCACTCTATAGACTGTGCCACCAAGCTACCCCAACCCCAAAATATACAACACACACCATTTTTGGTATACCATTTCAAATTCCTATAGCATTTACTTGGATCATATTTTGTGCTGCATTATATTTAGTTGGGTTTTTTTTTGGATGTACTTATGTCTTTGTCTCTCAATTATATTATAAGTTCTAGAAGGTAGGGAACCATGTTTCATACTATTTTTTTACTCTCCCACAAAACTTAATGGAGGCCTTGCACAAACGAGGTACTCAGTAGTTATTTGGTAGAAGCAGTGATGACAAGGAGAGATACAACTTTGGAGGTTAGGGAAGAGCGAATATGGAGCATGCCTCAAAAGTGAGACTCTTCCTGCAGGTTCTGTGCTGCCCATTTAGACAGTTG
Source organism: Gymnobelideus leadbeateri (assembly GCA_011680675.1). Classification (NCBI taxonomy): domain Eukaryota; kingdom Metazoa; phylum Chordata; class Mammalia; order Diprotodontia; family Petauridae; genus Gymnobelideus; species Gymnobelideus leadbeateri. The sequence goes on from WOXC01000560.1 coordinate 75,036, forward strand.
CTTTAGTGCCCTTTCCATGAATTAGTAGTGGGAATGCCCAGGGAACTGAACTAAAGTTTCAAAAACTAGTCTGAGATGGAACATTCCTAATTATACCACTGATTAGAAATAAAAATTCTCCATTTGAAAACATTTTTTTGCTTTTTTTTTTTGGAGGGCAATTGGGGTTAAGTAACTTGCCCAAGGTTACACAGCTAGGTTTTTGTTTCTGTGTGTTGTGTCGGAGGCCAGATCCGACCTCAGATCCTTCTGACTCCAGGGCCGGCGCTCTACTCACTGCGCCACCTAGCCGCCCCTATAATTTACTTGCTTCTTTTTTTTCTTTTTGGAGGCAGTTGGGGTTAAGTGACTTGCCCAAAGTCACACAGCTAGAAATTGTGTCAAGTATCTGAGGCTGGATTTGAACTCAGGTCCTCCTGACTCCAGAGCCAGTGCTCTATTTGCTGCACCACCTAGCCGCTTCCATTTGAAAATTAAATTGGGTTCTCTAAAACAATAAAGATTAGCACCTGCAAATCCTGTTTATATAGGAAGTAAATTTCCTTAGGACATAGTAACTTCGAAATATGTACGTAGGGCCCCAAAAAAAAGGAATAACTTCATTTAAAGGCTCTTTTCCAAATTAAAAGGGACCTGATGAGAGAGGGGTACAAAATAAGAGGTAGAAGGTTGCAATATTTCAGTGTACTTCATAATTTTGACTATGGTTGGGCCTTTGTACTAGTCTTTGTGGTATAGTTTTGCTCCCTGCAGGGAAGCAGCTATCTCCTTTCAGAATATGAGATGCAAAAGTAAAAAAAAAACCAAAACTTCAACATTCCAGCATATAATATCAGCTAGAAAGTAAGCCCTCCATTTAGAACTGATAACTCAAGAGGGAGAGTAGCACTATACCCTTGGGCAGAGCGTGTGTGCTTGTATTGGGTACAACTATGTACCCAAGATTTTTGAATACCAAGAAGGCAGTGTGAAGATACTATAATAACTTGGAAATGTGTTTGGGGATCAGTGGGGAAGAGGAGGAGGCCCAGGAAGTAAGAAAAGGTAAAAAAAAACTAGGCCTAGAACTTTTGTGGTTCTGTTCCATTGAAAATCATTTCAGTGTAGCTTTAGTTTAGCTAATAGACAATAGCTTATTTACCTTACTATTTAAATATGGAGTGTCCTCTAAGTCAGAGCAGCAGTCACATATGTGTGCTCATGTTAACTTGAACTCATGTGGCTGTCCAGCTTCGGTGTAGATTTAGTAGTAAGATTTCATCTTACTCGAAGATGGAGTTTAAAGCATTAAAATGAGATGTTTTATTTTAAAAATAGGAATTGACGTTTTGGTAAACAACGCTAGTGCCATCAGCTTAACCAACACATTGGAAACACCTACAAAGAGAGTAGATTTGATGATGAGTGTCAACACCAGAGGAACCTATCTTACGTAAGTGGGGAGAGGAGAGATGGTCAAAGTCTCTGAGTATTTTCTTGGAGGAAATATTTTAATTGCACTGTTTTTAAACCTGATTAATAGTACTGTGTCAAATTTACTCATTTCTTTCACCTGTCCGGTCTAATGAAAGCTTAAACATTATGCCAAGAACGAATGGTAGAAGTTTCTTCCATAGATCTGATGAGGTTGATTGAAGCTGTGCTCTCTTATTCCAAAGGAACTTTCCATCAGTATATCAAGGTCTCTGGGCTTCTGAGTCAAATTTCTAGTAAGTTTTAGATTGGTCTGTATATACATGGATGACTTTGAGGATTATTAGCATCAAACTGTCAATCTTAGTCTCTTTGCTTCTGGCCACCTGTTGCGATTTTGGCCATTTTGTTCTGCCACTAAATTAAACAATACGTGCTTAAGGAATGCAGGTAAGCAAAGCAAAACCTAACTGGGAAGGGCAGTCATCTGATGATGAGTGAGAAGGGAAATGCATTCCAAAATCAAATATAAATAATTTGAGAATTACTAATTAATTAAATTTGCCAAGCAACTGCTTTGTTAGCACATAAATTTGACTTAATTGTGCATATCACTCATGATCTTTTCTATTTTGAAAGTGACTCTGCTGATGGTGTTTGTGTTTATAGAGTATATATTTGCATGATAGGGCTGATCACACTAATAGATTTACAAAATCTTTAACATGAAAATTATACCTGAAGCTTGTTCATAAGATCTACATGTTGTTCATTTGTCTTGCATATTGGCCCTACAATCAACATATGTATTTTGTTTAAATTAAACTTGACATTTATAGTACTTGTCATCAGCAAGTCACTAATGTGTAAATGTATAATAGTATATTATAAATGTATAAATAGTTATGATAATATTCCCTTTCTTTAGTTTGACACATGACTTCTACTTTGACCCTTCAATGTTATAAGACTCCTAATTTTTAATTATAATTAAATAATAAATAACTTCTGTTATTTGCATTGTGGTAAATTTGGCTTCAGTGCCTGGGATGAGGATGTCACTGGAAACTGTTTTATGATTAGATGTTTAGTTTAGCACGTGGCATTGCCAGGAGTATTGTCCAGAAAGAAGTTGAAACAGTGGTAAAGAAGTCAGCTTGCTTACTAGCTGTGTGATCTTGGACAAGTCACTTAACCCCAGTTGCCCTCCAAAAAGCAAAAAAAAGAAGTCAGCTTGACACATTGACTCCTATTTAGTTCATTTGTTACTGCAGAATTTCAGCCATATATAGCTCAAACTGTTGTCATTTTGCAACAGTTTCAACTTTGTGGTTCCAGTAAAAATTTTGAGCTCAGTTAGGACCAGGCCAAAATTCAGTTAACTAGAATCTGTCGGCAAAATGAGTGGTTATTGACCTACAGTAGGGCCTTCCTGTTGTTTCAAAGACTCTGAAGATAACATTTTGATTTCTTTGAGGTATAACCCTAATGGTGTTATTGCTGGATCAAAGGGCTTGCACAGTTAATAACTTTTGGGGCATATTTCCAAATTGCCTTTTCAGAATGTCTGAACCAGTTCACAAATACGGCATTGAATTAATGTAGTATACATGAGTTTAAATTGTGTTTCTGTTAGTGGTGATGTCACTTAACAGTGATGAGTTCAAATTTTGATTATACCTGATATTTGGAATTAAAGGTGCACGCAGTCTGTGGTCATTGGGGGGAAGCTATTTTTTTTGACTCTGTGAAAAACTGTCATGGTGGGTCAAGTCCATTAGCACCATGCCTTCAGCTATATTCTCATCTGCTATGGGCTGCTCAGTGTCCAGCACTTAGTATGATCCAGAGACATGAATAAGAAATGACCAGACCATGTGGGTAGTTCAGGGAAGAACAATGAACTCCATTTATTGATTCTCAGGACAAGGTTTTTATAGAGCAAGAAGACAAATCATTATCTTAGTCTGTTATATCCTGGAAGTAGCACAGAATAGATCATTTGATGAGGATTTCTTATCTAGGAGACTAAAGTCTTAGGGTAAGACCTTTGACCTAGGCCTCAGGTATCTGCTAATGCAGCCACAGTCATAAACAGATACAATTGAGAGCAAACTTCAAAGCTGAAGCGCAATCCTCAAAAGACATCACCTTTAGAGCTGGCCACCCAAAGATACCTGAGTGCTGAATCAGATATATCTTGGGGCAGAGTCTGTTGGCCTCAGAACTCAAACACCATCCTTATAAGTGTAACCCATATCAAAATAACTCAGGAGCCAACTTGACGAGCCATTTCTCAAAGAGGTCTTTGATATTCGGGTCCACTGATATCAAGGTAATTATCTGAAGTCCTGGCTCTGGCCTCTTTGGCTCCCCACACTCATCTCTAGAAGCTCCAGACTATGGGATCATAGACTGCTTTGTCCATCTTAGTGATAATTCTAGTATATCTAGAGAGAAAAATTTTTTTAATTTAAAAATATGAAATTCCTTATCTTGACAGCACAACAGTACAGAGATGTCAGTGTGGATTCCTCTTTGATCTTTGATTGAGAAAATGATTCGGTATTTGAGAGAATACCATATCACTAATTCTTATTTAAAAAATTCTTTCTCTTCTACTGTTATTCTTTGTTTCTTCCATCATCTTCATTTTTTTTTTTTTAGGGCAATTGGGGTTAAGTAACTTGCCCAAGGTCACACAGCTAGGTTTTTGTTTGTGTGTGTGTGTTAAGTGTCTGAGGCCGGATCTGAACTCAGGTCCTTCTGACTCCAGGGCCGATGCTCTACTCACTGCGCCACTTAGCCGCCCCCATCTTCATTTTTTAATCCATTTATATACCCTTTTCCTGCTCAGCAAGTCATTGCTTGTTATAAAGAATGAAAAAGGAAGAGGAGAAAGCTAACCAGCATATGCACTGAGTCAAATCATATATGATGTTACACACTGACAGTCTCCCATCTTCATAAAGGAAGGGGGGGGCAATTCTTTAAAAGGAAATTAAATTACTGGGAGCAATCACTTCTATTCCAGCTATTGTGTCTAATACTGAGGAAATCCTGAGTGGGTGCCAGTTTAGGGAGTACTGTTGCACTACTTAATTGCATGTTGACATCCGTATAATGAATGACAGTACCTTTTGCTGTACTCAAACAAGTTAGTTTTTATTTTCCTCAAGTTCTTGCTTTCCATGATAAGTGGGACTGAGAGAAGTGAAATGACTTGCCCAGATTATATAGTTAATAAGTGGCAGAAGATGAGCAAACAGTGTATCTATTTTGATGCTTAAACCCAATGTTTTTTTCTGCTTTACCACACTGCCTCTCTAAAATGGCTAGGAAAGACCAATAAATTACTCACTAGATTTAGACTTGGGGTTTCACTAGATTTAGATTTAAATTTGGAGTTTAATATAACAAATTTAACTTAAAATTATCCATACTTACATGGGAGTCACCCTAGCAATATTACTGAATTCAGGAGGTATCTTCTCCATAGGATTCCATGTTAGGAAAAAGTACACACCCTCCCTTCCTTTACCTGTCTTCCTTTACCAAAGAATGGCCCTTTGTTTTGTGGCTGGAGGGACATGGGCTCATATACCTGCCTTGGTGCACATTACAGCATGTGATGGGTATATATATTTAAAGGGTATATCAGTACTTTAGCCATCTATACATCTGGCTTTTCTGCTGCAGAGGAAGCATATGTTTACACCAGCTTTGAAATATGCATTGTGCACTTTTGGCAGTTGCACTATCATTTGGCTTGGGAGTTCAGTCTTTGAGAAGGAGAAAACAAAGGGAGAAGGAATTTCTTCTCAACTTTTAACTCCAGAAAATAGATTACTTAGGCCCTCAGATATGTAAAAAGTCTATATATGCTTATATATCTTGAATATGGAAGGAAATGTAGAAAGTCCCCCATTTTTATCTGATCTGTATTTTTATTATTCCAAAGTTGATTTTTTATCCTTCACTTGAGTCCCTGGTGTTTAGATTTTTAAATGTATGCTTTCCCCTCCCCAAAACAGACACTTCCTTTCATTTTTTAATGCAAATCTTAATAAAGAAGAGCATTGTTTTTTCCATATATAAGTTAAAAGTAGTATTAGTATAGAGAATAATGCTTATTCTACAAAAGAGAAAATAGCTGTGAAAAATGCACCTGGTCTAGTGGAGGTGGGGGTGAGGGATGTATTGTTTCACAAATCAAAAGGAAGCCTGTTTTTGTGTTGTAAATCAAATGAGTTCTTTTCTTTATGAACATGAAAATATGATCTTGCATCCTGGGTTAGGTTTTTTCCCCACTAGATGTTTTAAAGTTCTCTTTCTCTCTTTAAACTAAAAGTGGTCATGATTGCTTTCTCCCCAGTGCAACTGAAGCATACTTAAAAATAATATATATTATACACATAAAAGCCTGTGCTTGCAATAGAGACTTTGAGTCTTGATAGTTAAAAAAAAAAAAAAGACAACTGACAAAGGATTTTTATGATTTTAGGAAAAAAGAACAGATGCTCATTTGAAAAAAGAAGTGGTCCAGATCAAAGGCATGGAAATAATTGATTGTAAAATATAAGGACCAATGTGAGAGCAGCTTAATGTGGCTTAGTTTTTAAAAATTGAACCAAATTTCTATCATAGAATGAATAAATTGTCTTTTCCTAGGTAATGAATTAACTCTTTCACTGCAGTGGTGTCTTATTTTGTAAATTATAGCTCTAGTGTTGTGTGATTACTACACACTATTGAGATGAAAGAATTCACCATAATTTAAAATGTAGAAGGAGACATATATTTTTGTACATGACCACTGTAGAAATTTGTTTTGATAAGCAATGTATATTTGTTATGAATGTTTTCTTTTTCTTTTTCATTTTTTTATTGTTCAGTTGGGAGGGAGAGAGGCCATAAATACTTGTAAAAACAAATAATTTTAAAACTTAACCATACAATTGCTCCCTACTAATAGTTAAGGTAAGGTTTGTTATATTCCAGTGCAAAGTCCTGAAAAAAATAATAGAAGACTGAACATAGCATTATGGAACATATTATAAAATATTTTTTCTTATTTTGGGGAGGAATGTAAACAATTCAACTTTCATAAGTCCCTTATGATTTCTCTTTCCTGTTTACCTTTTCATGCTTCTCATGAGTCTTATATTTGAAAGTCAATTTTTCTACTTAGTTCTGTTTTTTTCTCAAGGATACGTTAAATTACTCTATACCATTGACTGTGTTAATTTTCCCCCTCATTGATTACACTCAGTTTTGCTGGGTTGGTGATTCTTGGTTTTAATTCTAGCCCCTCTGGAATATCATATTCCAAGCCCTCCTGTCCTTTAATATAGAAACTGTTAAATCTTGTGTTATCCTGATTGTGTTTCCACAAAACTCAAATTGGTTTTTTTTTGGCTGTTTGCAATATTTTCTCCTTGACCTGGGAACTCCGGAATTTTCCTGGGAGTAATATTCCTGGGAGTTTTCCTTTTGGGATCTCTTTCAGGAGGTGATCAATGGAGTCTTTGAATTTCTATTTTACTCTCTGGCTCTAGAATATCAGGGCAGTTTTCCATTATAATTTCTTGAAAAATGATGTCTAGGCTCTTTTTTTGATCATGGTTTTCAGGTAGTCCAATATATCTTCTGTATCTGTTTTCTAGGTCAGTTTTTCCAGTGAGATACTTCACATTATCTTCTGATTTTTCATTCTTTTGGTTTTATTCTATAATTTTTTTATTTCTCATAGTTGTCGTTAGCTTCCATTTGCTACATTCTAATTTTTAAGGAATTATTTTCTTCAGTGAACTTTTGGACCTCCTTTTCCATTTGTCCAGTTCTGCTTTTTAAGGCATTCTCCTCATTGACTTTTTGGAACTCTTTTGCCATTTGGTCTAGTCTATTTTTTTTTTTTAAGCAATTGGGGTTAAGTAACTTGCTCAAGGTTACACGGCTAGTCATTATTTATGTGTGGGTGCTCATTTTCTGAGGCCGGATTTGATCTCGGGTCATCCCAACTCTGAGGCCGGCGCTCTTACTCACTGCGACACCTAGCCACCCCTTTTAGGGCAATTGGGGTTAAGTAACTTGCCCAAGGTCACAACGGCTAGGTTTTTGTTTGTGTGGGTTAAGTGTCTGAGGCTGGATCCGAACCCAGGTCCTTCTGAATCCAGGGCCGGCGCTCTACTCACTGCACCACCTAGCCGCCCCTAGTCTATTTTTTAAGGTATTATTTTCTTCAGTATTTTTTTGGATCTCTTTTAGCAAGCTGTTGACTCATTTTTCATGATTTTCTTGCATCACTCTTATTTCTCTTCCCAATTTTTCTTCCATTTCTCTTAATTGATTTTCAGAATCCTTTTTGAATTCTTCCATGGCCTGAGACCAATTCATATTTTCTTGGAGACTTTGGATGTAGGAGTTTGGACTTTGTTGTCTTCTTCTGAGTGTATGATTTTATCTTCCTTGTTTACCAAAGTAAATTTCCATAGTTTTTCCCCCATTTGGTCATTTCCCCAGCCAGTTATTTTACTTTTTAACTCTTTGTTAAGGTAGGGCTCTGCTTCCAGTGTGGAGGGTGTACTGTACCAAGCTTCAGGGGTTTTTGTGCAGCTCTTTTCAGAGATATTTCTAGGGACCTGTAAATTTTCAGTTCTTCTAAGGTGGTGTGATCTAAAGAGAGGTTTTACCCCTCTCTTGGCCTGTGCTCTGGTCTGTGAGTGACCACAAGCACTCTTTTCTGCCCTGGAATTGTGCGAAGGGTTCCCTCTCTACACATTTATTCATTTTACAGATTTAACTGGAGCAGAGGAAAAAAAAGATTTACCCAAGGTCACAGATAAGTAGCAAAGTCAAAATTCAAACCCAGGTCTTCTGACTCTAAATCTGATACTCTTTCCATTATGCAACATATTTTTTGTGGAAGCCACGTGTAGTAAACAAGAAGCCATATTCACCTTGCAACTTTATAGACTCATAGAATCATAAGCTGGAAAAGATTTTACAAATGATCCAGTTTATTCATCTCAGATGGATGGGGAGAGGGAAGGCGGGGGACATGAGGAGTCTTACATGATTTGTCTCAGGCCATATGGCTAATTAGTGCTAGAACCATGACCAGAACCCAGATCTGTGGCTCATTGAATCACATCTTGGAGCTTCTATGCAGGACCATATTCCAGGTGCTGTTATATTGTTATATTTGACTGCTTTCTAGATATGATCTAGGGTAAGTCATAGGTTGTGTTCCCTCATTAAAACAGTGTTGATGACATTTGCATTACCTATGTCCTGGATATAGTATGAAAATCAAGCAAGGTAATATGTGAAAGCTTTTTATTAACCATAAAATGCTACATAAATGTAAGCTGTTACTGATGATGATTATGATGTTCCAAGAAACTTTCTCCTGTCCTGGATAATAAATATTGGTGCTGTGGATCTCTTCCCTTTGAATGATATATAAAACTTTAGGGGAGTTAAGTTTTTGGAGCTTTTTTGGAGGGCAATTGGGGTTAAGTAACTTGCCCAAGGTCACACGGCTAGGTTTTTTTGTTTGTGTGTGTGCGTTAAGTGTCTGAGGCTGGATCCAAACTCAGGTCCTTCTGACTCCAGGGCTGACGCTCTACTCACTGCGCCACCTAGCCACCCAAAATTACCTATTTTGTTTTTTGCTTTTTGGAGGGCAATTGGGGGTAAGTGATTTGCCCAAGGTCACATGGCTAGTGTTTGTTTTTAAGTGTCTGAGGCCAGATTTGAACTCAGGTCTTCCTGACTCCAGGGCCAGTGCTTATTCACTATGCCACCTAGCCGCCCCTGGAGTTAAATTTTTGAATGTGTACGAAAATATTCAAGAGAGAAAAAAGATTATTTTGTTGTTTTTGAAAAGTAACAGACTTCAGATTTATCGTTTTTTAAAGGAGTCAAAATCAGTGATATGGTTAAGTTGGAAAAGAGTGACCCAATATTAGATTTCCTGCATAAGGGTGAGCTATGTTGTTGGACCACTAGTTAGAGCTGATAAGAAATTCCTACTTCAAAAAAAAAAAAAAAAGAAAAGAAATTCCTACTTTCACTTCTACCCTTGAAAAATATAAATACTAGTTTACCCCAGTGACCAGTACCCTAATGTCTCTTTAAGGTAATCCAGTTTTGAGTATATCTACTGTTGACTTTTTTCTTTTAAATAATATTTTATTTTTTCCAATCGTATATAAAGACAATTGTTCACATTCTTTTTTTTTTCTTTTTGGAGGGGGGGGCGACAGGGCAATTGGGGTTAGGTGACTTGCCTAAGGTCACACAGCTAGTACATGTTAAGTGCCTGGGGTCCGATTTGAATTCAGGTCCTCCTGACTCCAGGGCCAGTGCTCTATTCACTGCTCCATTTAGCCACCCCAACATTCATTTTTTTAAATAAAAAATTCTGAGTTCCAAATTATTTCCTTCCCTTCCTCCTCTTTCCTTCCCCTCTCTCTTCCCTAAAGTGGCAAACAATTTGATATAAGTTATAAATGTGCTTTCATGTAAGACCACATTTCCACATTAGTCATGTTTTGAAAGAAGAAAAAGAACAAAAGGAAACAATATGAAAAAAATTGAAAATAATATGCTTTGGGCTGTATTCAAACTCCATTAGTTCTTTCTCCGGATGTGTAGAGCATTTTTCATCTTGAGTCTTTTGTAATTGTCTTAGATTCTATTGTTAATTTAAAAATAAAACCTATGGTCGGCTAGGTGGTGCTGTGAATAGAGCGCTGGCCCTGGAGTCAGAAGGACCTGAGTTCCGAGCCGGCCTCCCACACTTAATCCACACAAACAAAAACCTAGCCTTGTAACCTTGGGCAAGTTACTTAACCCCAATTGCCCTAAAGGGGCGGCTAGGTGGAGCAGTGAGTAAGAGCACTTAGAGTTGGGATGACCCGAGATCAGATCTGGCCTCAGAAAATGAGCACCCACGCATAAATAATGACTAGCCGTGTAACCTTGAGCAAGTTACTTAACCCCAATTGCTTAAAAATAAAAAAATAAAAAAAAATAATAAAACCTAGGCCAAAATATCATGATATATGTAAAGAAGTGGTTAAAAGACTACTAGCTTAATTTTTTTTACTTTTGTTTGCAGATCAAAAGCATGCATTCCTTATTTAAAAAAGAGTAAAATTGCTCACATCCTAAATCTCAGCCCACCACTAAACCTGAATCCAATCTGGTTCAAACAACACTGTGGTAAGTGTTAGAGAAAATAAACCTGTTTCTGTTGGTTAATTTATCAAGGTTTTTTTTTTTTTTTGGAGGGCAATTGGGGTTAAGTAACTTGCCCAAGGTCACACAGCTAGGTTTTGTTTATGTGTGTTAAGTGTCTGAGGCCAAATCTGAACTCAGGTCCTTCTGACTCCAGGGCCGGCGCTCTACTCACTGCGCCACCTAGCCGCCCCGATTTATCAAGTTTTTAGATAACATTAATGAACCTAAAGTAACCTCTATATATATATATATATACACATAATATTATGATTGAATTATTTTTATCTATAGAATAGGTATTGATTTGGGAAGTAATAATTTCATTAAGAAGAATTGTGCCTTACATGTAAGTCTTATAAGTAAACTTCAAAAGGAAAAGGGGACTAGATGTCAGCTTTGCATTGGCTCTCCCAATTCATGGAATGCTTATGAATTCTTTCTGTGTACTTCCTACCTTCTAGTGCTTTCCCTTCCAGAGTTATCTGCTTTACATGTGTTTTGTATGTTCTAGTTATATATAGCTTCTCTCCTCCAATAGAATCTAAGTTCCTTGAAGGAAGGGACAATTTCACTTTTGTCTTTGTACGCTTAGTGCCTGGCATATAGCAAGTACTTACTAAATATTAGATTGATTGATTAAACCAGGCAATGAAAACATACCTCAAAAGAGATGATGTGAATTCAAGAGACACACATTGGCTTTACTCTTGAGGAGAGCTTCATCCTGATCTGAAGTTCAGAGAAGAAAAACTGATCATTTCTATCTCTAGTTCCTAGCCAAACTGCCTGGATAGCCTCATTCATCCCACTAAGTTAGAAAAGTTAAACCATTCTATCATTGAGTTGGCTCAACATTCTTAGCCTATCCAAAAGAAATGGAATGTCGGTCTTGTATGAATAGGGGAGTTTTCTTCTTCCCTTACTGTTGCATTAATCCCCTTACCTCTCCTCCTCTTACTTCTGCATTTTAAACTTATTCCTTGAAATCTGTACCTTTGACACGACATATTAATGATTTCAGACAAGAATAAATATTTACTGTGGCAGCCCACCACCATGCTTGTGCATAGACCTCCTTGTGATCCTTATTTTGTTTCAACTTACAAAAGTTAGCATTTCTTTCTATTTATTTATTTATTTACTTATTCATTCATTCATTCATTCATTTATTTATTTATTGGAGGGCAATTGGGGTTAAGTAACTTGCCGAAGGTCACACCGGCTAGGTTTTTGTTTGTGTGTTAAGTGTCTGAGGCCATTTTTCTTTCTTTTTAAAAAATAATTATTTTATTTTTCCCAATTACCTTTGTTTTTTTACAATTTTGATTTCCAAATTGTTTCCCACCCTCTATTCACTCCCTCCTCATTGAGAAGGCAAACAATTTGATAAAGGTTATATATCTGCTGTCATGCAAAGCATTATTTCCATATTAGTCATGTTGTGAAAGAAAATAGATAAAAAACAAAAACCAAGAAAAATAACAAAAGTAAAAAAAATGCTTTCATCTGCATTCAGATTCAATCATTTCTCTGGAAGTAGATTTTTTTCATCATATGTTCTTCAGAATTGTCTTGAGTCTTTTTATTGTTGAGACTAGCTAATCACAATTGATTATCATGTAATATTGCTGTTACTGTGTATGGTATTCTGGTTCTGCTCACTTTGCATTGATTTATGTGAGTTTTTCCAAGTTTTTCTGAAAGTATCCTGCTCATCATTTATAGCACAATAGTATTACCATAGTATATTTCTATTGGAGTATGAATCTATAGAGCTATAAAGGCGGAAACAATTTAGATCATAGATTGATTGGACTGAACAGCTTAGAAACTATTTTCTTAGCCAGTTTTCTCTAGAATGAGCTACCTTAATTTCTTTATTTAAAATTGTATAATCAAGAGGCAGCATGTCATAGAAGAGAGAGATCTGGTTTCTGAGTCAAAAAGACTTGGGTTCAAGTACTGCCTCTGACACTTGCTGGCCATGTGACCCTAGACAAGTCCCTTAACCTCTCAGTGCCTTCAAGTAGCACCCTAAAACTAGAAGTTGCAGAGCATATGCCAATCTACATTGTTGGAACTTTTACCAGGAAGTTTATTACACTGAAGACACAGACTAAATAAATGAAAAAATGTGGTCATTATTGTAGCTTATAGCAAAGGATGAGAAAAAGACATGTTTTATGCAATCCCTTTTAAATTATTCTTTAGAGGGGGGCCACTAGGTGGCACAATGAATAGAGCACTGGCCCTGGAGTCAGGAGGACTGGAGTTCAAATCCAGCCTCAGACACTTAACACATTAACATTTACTAGCCATGTGACCTTGGGCAATTCACTTAACCCTAATTGCCCTGCCCTCCCCCTTCCAAAAAGCAAAACAAACAAACAAATAAATAAAAATTATTCTTTAAAATGTTTCACTTAAACTAGTGATAAATATGAACTAATTCAAAGCCTTCTCTGAAGAAAGTGTTAATTAAAGATTATCTCTTTGTACTGTTTGTATTCTTCAGAAGCCTAAACAGATAGATGCGTCTTAGAAAAGGACCAATAGAAGGAAATTGATTGTATAACCCTGTAGATTGATTGTCTTATATATTTTTGCTCTTTTTCAGCTTATACTATTGCTAAATATGGTATGTCTATGTGTGTACTTGGAATGGCAGAAGAATTTAAAGGAGAAATTGCTGTCAATGCTTTATGGCCTAAAACAGGTAAGTTTGACTTTTTTTTTAATTCAATTTTTGGTCAATTCTGAGACATTTCTATTCTCAATAGATACTTTTTTGTGGGGTAGAAGGTTGATTCACCTGTTAGCAAATGCAGAATATCTTAAACTTTGAATCTACTATATTTTGGGGAATAGATTTCCTGTATCTCTTCCTTCCTCCCTCCATGATAATTGTTTTGGGACAGTTTTTTTTCTTTTGGTTTTGGAGTGATCTTCTCCTATCCTTGACTTGGAAACATATTGCAGTATCATGGCACTGAGACCTTCTCTTCCCTGGCTTTATGTGTCCTTATGTTTCTCCTAGTTTTTCTACCTCTCTGCTCACCTGATCCTTCCAGGTCTTTTTTGTAGGGTCCTCATGCATGTCTTGCTATCCTATGTGTCAGTGAACCTTATAGAGCTCTGTCTTGTGTGTTCTTCTGTCTCTGTATTCTCTTTCATTGATCTCTTCAGCTATTAACCTCTATGCAGATGACTCCCAAATCTACATATCCAGCCCTCATCTGTCTCCTGACCTCTAGCTTCATGTTTCTAGCTACCTGCTGAACATTTATTTCTACGTGGGTTTCCCATCAACATCTTAAACTCAGCATGTCCAAAATTTAACCCATTATGTTTTCTCCTAAATATTTGGATTTCTACAGTTATAGATTGAGCTCTAGAAAGGGACCTCATGTTATTAGAATTTCTTCATTTTTACAGATAATGAAAGTGAGGCTCATGGGGGGAACTTAATTGCCCAAGATCACACAGGTAGTAAGGAGGCAAAGCTAGGATCTGATTCCAGGTTCTCTGACTCCTAATTCAGTATTCTTTCCACTACACCATGCTGCTTTCCTCACCTGCTTTTAATTTCTCTTTTTGTCAAGGCCACCAACATCTTCCCAGTCACACACAGGTTCACAACTTCAAGTTCATTCTCACCTCTTCACCTTCACTGTCATATCCAATCATTTGCCAAGTCTTGTTGATTTTACCTCTACAGCATCTCTTACATCCTTCCTCCCTCTCTCTACTTTTTCTGCAGTTACCCTGGTTCAGCCGTTATGATCCCTTCTCTTATAGTAACCATCTCTTGGGTCTTCCTGAATCTAGTTTCTCTCCTCTCCACTCCATCTTCCATGCAGCTGCCAAAATGATATTCTTAAAGCATATGTATAACCATGTCACTTTCTCCTTCAGGATATTTTGGTGACTCCTTATTGCCTATAATTTAAAATATAAAACTGATGTATGGAATTTAAAGCCTTTGCCAGTCACTGCAACTTCTTTTGTTTCTTATTAAATATTCCTGCTTTTCATCTTCTCTCTGTTCTAACCAGACTGGTCTGCTTGCTCTTCCTTGGACACAGCATTCCACCTCCTGTCCCCCATGCCAAGAATGCTCTCCTTCACCTCAGCCTCTTAGAATCTGTAGCTCTAACCTCTAGCTTAGTTCAAGAGCCAGCTACTATAAGAAACCTTGAAGAATTTTCCTAGTTGTTAGTGCTACACACATGCTGAAATTACTATGTATTTATTTTGCATGTATATTGTATTTACTTATCTTTGAATATGTTTTATTTCCTTTTTCTCTGTGTCCCCAGACTCTAGCATAGAATATATTCTTAGTAAATACTTATTGAATGAATGAATGAATACATGAATTAAATTACCTTAAGAGCTTTAATTATATTCTTTTAGAGCCAAGTCTGGTAAGAAAGGAAGGTGAATACAAATCATTTCCCAGTTGATAAATGGTCAAAGGATATGAACAGGCAGTGTTTCAGAGGAAGAAATTAAAGCTATCTATAGTAATTATGAAAAATGTTCTAAATCACTATTAGAGAAATGCAAATCAAAAAATCACACTTATCATATTAGGCTAACATTATGAAACAAGAAAATGATAAATGTTGGAGAAGATGTAGGAAAAATAGAACACCAGTTCATTCTTAGTGGAGATGTGAACTGATCCAACCATTCTGGAGAGCAATTTGGAACTATATTCAAAGGTCTATAAAAATGTGCATGCCCTTTGACCCAGCAATACCACTTCTGAGTCTGTATCCCATCACAAAAGTGGGAAAAGGACCTATGTGTACAAAAATATTTATAGTAGCTCTTTTTGTGGTGGCTAAGAACTGGAAATTGAGGGTATGCCCATCAATTGGGGAATGGCTGAACAAGTTGTGGTATATGAATGTAATGAAATGCTATTGTGGTATAAGAAATGATGAATAGGCTGACTTCAGAAAAACTTGGAAAGACTTATATGAACTGATGCTGAGTGAGGGGAGCAGGACCAGGAGAACTTTGTACATAGTAACAGCCACATTGTGCGATGACTGACTTTGATAGACTTAGCCCTTTTCAGCAATGCAAGGACTTAAAACAATTCCAAATGACTCACGATGGAAAATGCCAGCCACATCCAGACAAAGAACCATGGAGTCTGAATTCAGAGTGAAGCAGACTATTTTCTTTTTTTGTTTTTGTTTTTTCTTTCTTGTGGTTCCATTTGTTCTAATTCTTCCATACAACATGACTAGTGTGAAAATATGTTTAATAGGAATGTATATGTACAGCCTATATCAGGTTGCATGCCATCTTGGGGAGAGGGGAAGGGAAAGAGAGGGAGAAAATTTAAAACTTATGGAAGTGAATGTTGGAAACTAAAAATAAATTAACTTAAAAAAAAGAAAGGAAGGTGAAAAAAACAGGAAATATCTCACTTTTTTAACTAGTCTTAGTCTGAAACAAGGCCAATACTAGTCTAGATATACAAGTTCCGGATTTTTAAAAAATTATACATTTTCATTGATTTATAGTCAAATCTCCTCCTGAGCACTATTAGAAGTAGAAGTGGAACACACAGTCCTTACCCTCAGAGAGATATAGTAGGACTCATGAAGCAGCATAATAATTAAGCATTATCAAAGTTTTATGGAATTCATTTTTTTTCCTTAGGATCAAGGAAATTATTTTCGTAGAGCCATAGATCTATAGAAAGTACTTGTCTCCATTACTATTTCTTACATTCTTTTTTTTTTTTTTTTTTTTTTGCTTTTTGGAGGGCAATTGGGGTTGAGTGACTTGCCCAAAGTCACACAGCTAGTAATTATGTCAAGTGTCTGAGGCCGAATTTGAACTCAGGTCCTCCTGACTCCAGGGCCAGTGCTCTAGTCACTGCATCATCTAGCCTCCCCTTATTTCTTACATTCTTAATTTCTATCCAAGTGGAAGACTCAGCTATTGCCCAAACATATATCTTAAGTCAGAAAATTTTCCAGTGCTCTCCTCTGAAGGTTTCTAGAACTGAGGTAACTTCCAAAAGCTATAATGGTAAAGGAACTTCTTGAACAAAAGATTCATTTGCAAGTGAAATAAGGACTTTTGATCCTCTCTATCCTCTACAGATTCTTCTACAGTATGTCAATCCAGGCATGTCTTCAGAATGTGAAATTTAGCAGCAAAATACAAATGAAGCTGCACAATTAATAGAATCCAGTTTTTCTTTAACTAGAACTAATGAGGGGCCCTTTGATACTTTCATTACTCCCACATCCTAGCAGCAGGAGAGAGCCAATCTAAGTTCTTTGAGGCTTTGTTTCTTTAGGCCTTGAATGCCCTGTAGACAATCACCCCATGGTGCTCCAAGAGGAGATCCATTAGGATGTATAACAACCTGTGACCAAGGACTGCAAAGGTCATATGACTCAGCCTAAAATCTTGTCTATCATTTTTTGAGACTGAATTTTGCTTGTTTGTTCCTATTTGTATCTACTTCCATTGATCTACTGTTGTGATTTATCCACGAAAATAAGTCAAGTCTTCCTTTTATTTATTTATTTATTTGATTTTTTTGGAGGGCAATTGGGGTTAAGTAATTTGCCCAGGGTCACATGGCATGTGTGTGTGTGTGTGTGTGTGTGTGTGTGTGTGTGTGTGTGTGTGTGTGTGTTAAGTGTCTGAAGCTGGATCCGAACTCAGGTCCTTCTGACTCTGGGGCCGGTGCTCTACTCACTGCGCCACCTAGCTGCCCCTCTAGTTATTATTTAAAAGGTCTCAAGTTTTAAGTTGATGACCCCTAACATTCATTGACTTTTATCCCAAACTCTTATTTTATATCCAACAAATAATCTGTAAACACACAGTTGTTGATGTGTGCTTTTAATGAGCATTTGTGCCAAGAGCCAATTCTCTAACTAGTTTAACTTGTTTGCTTAGCTATGTTGCAAAATCTTGTTGAAAGCTGCTTCTTTTATAATTCCTTATTTAATGTTGGTTATACACAAGTGTCTTTTTTGTGAAATAAGTACCTCTTTTCCCAATAACATTTTAAAAGTGATAAACTTGACAATATCCTCCTTTTTTGGAGCCATTTTAAGAAATCTCCCTCAGTACAGAATATAATAAGGCATTATAGAATAATCTTACTGTACTTTATTAGGGGATAATGATGAATTATTGAACTTCAAATATTTTGGTTTGAAAAGATCTTTAGTTTTAATATGCTTTAATTGCAGTCATCTGCTTTTGGACCTTTAAGAAGGAATTTTGTTTCTTTTTCTTAGTCTGAACTTAAAAAGAAAAGAAAGAGCATTTCCGTGTGTGTGTGTGTGTGTGTATGTGTATGCACACATAGCAAACCACAAGAAGAAGATTCTGTGAAGCCATGATCTCCATTTCATAATTGCCTTTTTTTTTTTTTTTGGCTTTTTGGAGGGCATTTGGGGTTAAGTGACTTACCCAAGGTCACACGGCTAGTAAGTGTCAAGTGTCTAAGGCCAGATTTAAACTCAGGTCCTTCTGACCTGAGGGCTGGTGCTCTATTCACTGTGCCACTTAGCTACACTAACACTAATTACTTTTTTTTTTTTGCTTTTTTTTTGGGGGGGAGGGCAATTGGGGTTAAGTAACTTGCCCAAGATCACACGGCTAGGTTTTTTGTTTGTGTGTGTTAAGTGTCTGAGGCCGGATCCGAACTCAGGTCCTTCTGACCTCAGGGCTGGTGCACTATTCACCATGCCACCTAGCCGCCCCAACACTAATTACTTTTTTAAAAAAACCTTGAATA
The DNA here is from genome assembly GCA_011680675.1 of Gymnobelideus leadbeateri. Taxonomy (NCBI): domain Eukaryota; kingdom Metazoa; phylum Chordata; class Mammalia; order Diprotodontia; family Petauridae; genus Gymnobelideus; species Gymnobelideus leadbeateri. The sequence goes on from WOXC01000560.1 coordinate 93,490, forward strand.
AATTCTACAGATTACCTTCTTTTTTGTAGAAAATTTTTAACATGACAGTGGCCTTTTTTTGGCCACCATTATTGCTAACTTTTACTGTGAGAAAGAAAGGAAACAAACCTTTGTAACAAATAATTATAATAAAATTAATCCACACAGTGATCATGTCCAAAAATGTATGTCTTTGAACCTCATAGGCAGAGGTGGGTAATGTGATTGATTATAGGATTCCTGGAGTCTTTACTTTGGTAAGAGTTCTTAAGTCTTTCAAAATAGTTTTTCTTTGCCATGTTGTTATCTTTGTATAAATTGTTCTTCTGGTTCCACTTTATACTACCTAGGATTTTCTGAAATTGTCTTTTGCATTATTTTTTATAGTTCAATAATATTTCATTACATTCATATGTTCAGTTTGTTCAGCTTTTCCCCAGTAGTGCAAGAAGCATTGTAAGGTACCATTCTTAGATTCCAGTTCTTTTCTTTCTCCTCCTTCCCCTCCCATTTTTTTTTTTTTTTAAGCAATTGGGGTTAAGTAACTTGCTCAAGGTTACACGGCTAGTCATTTGATTTATGCGTGGGTACTCATTTTCTGAGGCCGGATCTGATCTCGGGTCATCCAAACTCTGAGGCCGGTGCTCTTACTCACTGCGCCACCTAGCCGCCCCTTTAGGGCAATTGGGGTTAAGTAACTTGCCCAAGGTTACACGGCTAGGTTTTTGTTTGTGTGGGTTAAGTGTCTGAGGCCAGCTCGGAACTCAGGTCCTTCTGATTCCAGGGCCGGCGCTCTATTCACTGCGCCACCTAGCCGCCCCCTTCCCCTCCCATTTTAATGTCTTCAGGATCAGGAAGTTTGTTTTATTTGTGACTAATTCCTTCCCTGGTATTATATTCCCTGTTTTTAAAAATTCAATTTGAACATAAAGACAAAAGAAAACCACGAATATTTCATGTACATAGCACAACATATAAAGGTTTTCTATGAAACCATGAATTTACATTTCACACTGTTTACTTTTTTTGAAAAACCATACAAGTACTACAGGTCACTTTTAAAGCTACTCTGCTTTCTTTGCTTCCTACTAATTTTTTTATTTTATGCAGTGTACTTTTTATATTTTTCCCCTTCCTGACCTTACCCTAGAGATAGTTAACATTAGAAACAAATATGTATATATGTTTACAGCTATACTATATCAGTTTTTTTCTCTGGCAACAGAAACCATCTTCCTTTATAGGTCCTTTGTAGTTGATTTGAATGTCCATAATACTCAAAATTACTTGATTGCTCAAAGTTGTTTTTAAAACAGTACTGCTCCTGTGCACAACATTCTCTTGGCTCCAGTCATTTTGATCTTCATTATTTCGTAAGTGTTTCCATGTTTTTTTTTTTTATAAATGAGCTCATCATTCTTGTAGCACAATAATATTCCATCATGATCATATTCCACAATTTTTTTTAGCCATTCCCCCCTTGATGGTCATCCCTACAATTTGCAGTTCTTTGCTGCCACAAAGAGAGCTGCTATAAATATTTTAGAACATATAGGTTCTCTTTTCCTTTTTCTCTAATCATCTTGGAAAACAGACCTAATAGTGATATTGTTAGGTCAAAGGGTATCAACAGTTTAATAACTCTTGGGGCATAATTCCAGATTGCTCTACAAAATGTTTGGATTAGTTTGCAGTTCCACCAACAGTGAATTAGTATGCTACTTTTTCCATATCCCTCCAACATTTCTCCCTTTCCTTTTCTATCATTTTAGCCAACCTGATAGGTATAAAATGATATCTCAAAGTTGTTTTAATTTGCTTTTCTCTAACCACTAATGATTTACAGCTTTTTTTCACATGACTATAAGTTGTTTCAATTTCTTCATCAGAAAACTGCTTGTCCATATCCTTTGATCATTTATCAGTTAGGGAATGACTTGTTTTCTTATAGATTTGACAAAGTTCATTATATTTTAGATGTGAGATCTTTATCTGAGAAATTGTCTATAAAAACTTCCCCTCAATTTTCTACTTTCCTTCTGATCTACATTGGTTTTATTTGTACAAAAACTTTTTTAATTTAATGTAATCCAGATTATCCATTTTATACCTCACAATGTTCTTTATCTCTTGTTTGTTCATAAATTGTTATCCTTTCCACAATTCTGATAGTAATATGTTCCATGTTGCTCTAATTTTCTTGTGATAGCTCACTTTATATCCATCCTTATCTTGGTAAATGGTGTAAGACATTGGTCTGTGCCCAGTTTCAGGCTGCTTTCCAGATTTCCCAACAATTTTTACCAAATAGTGAATTCATATCCCTATAACTTATGTTTTTACATTTATAAATATAATCATTTGCTGCTCTTTATTATAATGTCTACTCTGTTTCCCTGATCTACTTTTCTGATTCTTAGCCAGTACCAGATAGTTTTGATAATTACTGCCTTCTGATATAGTCTGAGATCTGATACTGCTAAACAACCTCTCTTTTCATTTTTTTATTAGTTCCTTTTATATTCTTAACCTTTTGTTATTCCAAATAAATTTTATTATTTTTTCAAAATAATTTTTGGCAGTTTAATTGGGATAGCATTGAATAAATAGATTAGTTTAGGTTAAAATGTCATTTTTATTATATTGGCCTTGTCTGCCTGCAAACTATTAATAATTTTCCAGTTATTTAAATGTGATTTTATTTGTATAAAAAGTCTTTTACAATTTTGTTCATATAGTTCCTGGGTTTGTTTTGGCAACCATACTCCCAGGTATTTTATACTGTCTACAGTTATATTAAATGGGGTATCTCTTACTATATCTTTTTGCAGGGTTTCATTGGTGAAATAAGAATGCTGATGATTTATGTGTATTACATAAAACAAATAAAACCAAAACGTGTAGATCTGTTTTTAGGGAGTTCAAGGATTCTTAAATTATATCTCTTTGTCCTGTTTTCCTGGTCATTTTATTTTATTTATTTATTTATTTATTTTTTTAAAGTAATTGGGGTTAAGTAACTTGCTCAAGGTTACAAGGCTAGGTTTTTGTTTGTGTGGATTAAGTGTCTGAGGCCGGCTCCGAATTTAGGTCCTTCTGACTCCAGGGCTGGCGCTCTATTCACTGCGCCACCTAGCCGCCCCTTCCTGGTCATTTTAACAAATATTTTGTTCTTTTTTTCCCTAATCTTTTGATTTTGTTCTAATACTTATCAATTTCTTTTTGGTCTATTCTGCCTTCAAGGATTCCATTTAAAGTGGTAAGGTTTACCACTTTCTCATTAAACCACTGATTCTTCTTTTGGTTCATTCGTTTTTATTTCATTTTTTTATCTCTTCCTTCATCCCATTTATGTATTCATGCAGTCCTTATGAATATTCCCTTTTTCCCCCAGAGTCTTTGCTTGCAATTCCTTTGCATTTAGAGTTGCAGCAATTTTTGATAGTGGTTAGAGTTTTCTATGGTTTACTCATCTGTTCAATTTTAGTTCCTGATTTGGAGCTCTGCCCTACACTGTGCTTTTGGGTGGGATGGTCAGTCCTGCTGAGCTTGTCCTAGGTCCCCTGACCTCTCTCACCCCAGGTTGTCCTTCCCTCCCAGGTCTTTGAGGTTCAATGCACTAGAACTTCAGGAATTTCTGTAGCATCTTAGGAGAGTGTTCAGATTCCTTGGGATTGTATTGTCTCAAGATGAGTGATGAGGCATCACACTGCCAACCTCCCCACTACTCCTCCCTGGGATTTCCAAGATGCCCAGTCTGAGGCTTTCCTTCCATCCTGAAACTTTCTCAGGAGATCCCTCCATCTTGTTGCCTCCCACTCACCCCACAACCTTACAAGCTACACACATTGTCACTGGTTGCACTAGCACTGAGTTTGTTGGGAGGGCTTTCCTTTCCTTTTGTTTTTGGGTGCAGGTCTGGTATAGGAAGATGTCATCATAGTTTATCTTTGTATTTCTTGACCACTTTTAGTTTGTTGTGAACTTGAGAGTTTTGCTGAAGTTAGTTTCTATGAACTGGGAGACCTACCTGCCCCTGGTTCAGGCAGCCATCCTGGCAGAAAGTACCCTATGTACTTAATTTTTCTAAATCTTAAGTACTCTTCTATAAAATTGGGTATAGTGCTTATAGCTCTTCCCTTCAGGATGTTGTGAGGATTCAGCACAATGTTTAACATTTGCAAACCTTAAAGCATGTTATAAATGTTATTTATTATTTTTGTATTATCCCATATAGTACTGATTGAATGATTGCTGTAAAAGCAAAATTTGAGAGCATTGATTTCATCTCTTTTCAGTGACAGTCCTGTTCTTTTCTACTCCATCTTTCGTATTCATAATGTCCATCAACCCTTTTAGGGAATATCTCAAGTTAAGTTTTTCAATGGTACTGAAAAAACCCATTGAGTTTTATTTAGGTTGGAGATTAGGATTGGATCCTGAAGTGAGAAGGAAGAGGGGCTTAGTATGGAAAAGGTCCCATTTAAAGTAGTGCAAAGTCTTAGTTGTAAAATGTTTTCAAAGTATAGCTTATTACCATTCTAGCTTCAAATTACTAAAGTTAAAGCGTATTTTCTTCCTTGATGTTAGCAAATGATAAAATACAAAAATAGGAAATTATATGTACCATCAGTGATCACTATATTACACAGTTTTGTCTTTTTTTTTTTTTTACTGGAATTGACAAATCAGAGAGGGAGCGTGAGCCAGTTCTTAACATTTTGTTTGTGTGACTTGATTTTGTGTGGTATGTATGTGTTTTTCTGCCTTGTAGCCATATATACTGCTGCTATGGATATGCTTGGAGGATCTGGTGTTGAAAGCCAATGCAGAAAAGCTGACATCATTGCCGATGCTGCATATTCCATATTCAGTAAACCAAAAAGTTTCACTGGCAATTTTATTATTGATGAAAATCTGTTAAAGGAAGAAGGAATTAAAAATTTTGATGTCTATGCTGTTAAACCAGGTAAAGTTTGTTTTTTAAAAAGATGATGGGAAATACTATCTATAGTGCTTTTAAAAGTCAGATTATATTACCAGAATCAACCTAGAATTTTAGAGTTGGAAGAGGTCTTGGATGGTTATCTAGCCCACCATATGATCAAAAGAAATCTTTGCTGCAGTATAACCAACAAACAGTTATCCAACCTCTGTTTGAAGACCTCAAGTAAGGAGGAACCCACCATCTTCCAAGATAGCCCATTTCATTTGCTAATTGCTTTGGTTATTAGAAAGTTTTATTTCTGACAAGTTCAAATTTTCTCCTTTGCAACTTCCGTGTATTTTTCTAGGTCCAAATAGAACAAATCCAATTCTTCCACAGAACAGCCCTTCAGATACTGGAGGACAGCTGTCATGTCACTCCTCATTTGTCCCTTCTCCAGCTTAAACACCAGCATTCAAATTATCCAAAATAAAAAATAAAAGCTAGTTTTTCAAATTGGTTTCAGATTTTTAAAACAGGAATTCTGTTTAGGGATCTTATATTGGAACACTCGCTTTTTCCAAACCTTTTAGGGCTATGAAACCTTTCTGAAAATCTCTCTCATACATTATTGTTGGGGAAGTAAAAGATTGTTGTGTCAGGTAGAATGATGGTCCACTACCTCCTGTGATCTGCATATCCATGTGAAGACCTCTCTGCTTTAATTGATCTCCCCCATTCTCATGCCTTGCTTAAGAATTCTACCCCTTGGCTCCTTTAGATGTAGGAGGCACTATGCCATATATATCAGGTACTTAATAAATTTGTTTAATCAATTGGATTTTAAAGTTATTTAGCAGTTGGTTGGTCAGTCAACAGGCATTTATTAAGCACCTACTCTATACCAGGCTCTGTGCTAAATACTGGATACTTCTAAGAAAAAATAACGCATTAAGCAATATTTTTTATTAGCATCTTATTGGGGAATTAGTTTTTCATCGTATTTTCTAATCATTTCTACTAGCCAAGAGTAAGCATGTCTTCAAATTTTATGGAGTTATTTTCATTTATTTACCTATTTGGTTTTTTATTACCCTTTTTAGGCCACCCTTTATTACCAGATTTCTTTGTGGACGAATACCCTGAAATAGTTACCAAGGAAGTGGAAAAACAACAAGGTAAGATGATTTTTTTTTCTATAGGTTTGTAATGATAGGAATATATAAAGGTAGGCTAAAATAAAATAATTGCCCTCAAAAAGTGACACCTGCTCCTGCTGTGAAAGCTCTTGATAAATTAAAGTATAGGATTAAATAATTAGGATCCTTTAAACCCCACCCCCAGTTCCCCAGACAAAGAAAGGTTTTATTTTTCCTCCTACCCGCTGCAGACAGAAAAAAGCCAGAGATCCTTAATATTATCCTTGCAGCCATTAAAAAAAATTGATTGGAAAATTCAGTTCAATTCAACTCAACATTTATTAAATGCCTACTGTGTGCTGAGCACTGTGCTAGGCTCTGGGGGAGATGCAAAGTTGAGATAAGATAAGGTCCCTGCCTCTTGGAGCTTGCAGTCTAGTAGGAGGATATGACATGTATGCAAATAACCACAATAGAAAATACACATGATAAGTATATAAGGGAATTAATTTTTGTTTTTCTTCCTATTATTGATTCTTTAAATGTTACTTTATTTTGGAGAAGAACTGGATAACATCCAGCATGTGTTGGAGCCTTGTTATCATACTGTTCTCAAGGTCTATACCATGGAATAAATTAGGTAAAGTAACCTGATAATGAGGTTTAATTGTAACTTATTTTAAAAAGAAATCTAAATAGATGCTAGAGGGACCCCATGCCCCCTGCTAAGTTATCTTCTCTAGTGAAGAGTTATAACAAGTTTCCAGTATATTAGTTTTTCCTGATTTCTTCCCTAGTTAGAACTTGGACATCTGGTATTCAGAAGGAGAAAGTTCTTTCAAGTAACCAGTTTCCGGGTAAACGTTCAGGTAATGAGTGCTTTTGCCATCAGAATTGTAGGGTATCCAGTATACACACAATGGAGAGGCAGTGTGGTGCAGTGGATAGAGAGCAGGACTTGTAGTCAGCAAGACTTGGGTTCAAATCCTGCCTCAGACACTTGCCAGCTCTGTGATCTTGGGCCCCAGGTCCTTGTCTGTAACATGAAGGGGGGTTGGGCACTAAGGTCCAATGTCCGCGATCCCATGACTTAAACTCCCTGAGACTCACTCCCCTCATCTATAAAATGGGAATTTTCATAGCACTTACCTCACAGGGTTGTTGTAAGAATCAGATGAGATAGTATAAGTTCTTCATAAACCTTAAAGTGCTTTGTAAATATCAGCTATAAATATGATTATTATTCATTGAAGTATTTGGCATGCATACATTTGAGGCTGTCAGTTTTAGAGCTTTACATCCTCCTGCCCCTTCTACAACTCCTCAAGGGTAGCCCCCTTTGCAAGAGCAGGTCTTGCTCTCTTGTTTGTTTTGGGAAGCCAAATATGCTTTTCTGCCAGTGGGTAAATTTTATTTTTCTTTTTGGTCGAGACCTGTGATTCACTGCATCAGTATAGGGAACTCCCAGTATGGAAACCTTTTCCGCTGATGTCAGTGGGCACCTGCTGCAACTTTTTAGTCTTAGTTGCTTGGGGCCAGAAGAGAGGTTAAGTCACACAACTAGTGTATATCAGAGGTAGGACTTGAACCGAGTTCTATCCACCATGCCCTGCTACTTCTCAGTGTGGGGTGGGAGTGGGTGGGGGAGCTATATCTTATCTCAACTTTGCATCTCCCAGAACATAGTTGGGCATTTAATAAATGTTGAGTTGAATTATTAAACTGAATTTAAGCATTTTGTTGTTTCCTCCAGTTGATAGGTGGTGGTGATATCATAGGGAATCTATTAAACAAAAGCATCTCAGAACTATTTCTAATCATTCTCTGAGTGACTGATGTCTTCAAATGGAACAGTCTGGGGGTATGTAAAGTTATTAGATGTTATCATTTTATTAATCTTCTAGTGTCCATTAGATGGGCTAAGTAATTCACTTTAGGTCACAGGCTTTGGTCAAATTGTAAACATAGGTTTGCATCATATGTAGAATGTTTGATAGATACTATTAACTAATGCTTAATATTTGGCTTTTTGTTGCTGAGATTTCAAGTGCATACATTACCACCTTTCTAACAGATGCGGCTCCACCAGCAAAAGATTGGAAACAGTATCTACAACAACCAAAATTAGCTGCTGGAGCAGTTGAAGAAACATTTAAAATTCTTAAAACAGCTCTCAGTGAAGATACTGTGAAAGCTACTCAGGCAGTTTATCTGTTTGAACTCTCTGGTAAGGATGAATTCTATTAACTTCGGCCTTGAATTCAGTTTAGCAAATATTTATTGAACACCTACTATTATATGTAGGCAAAAGCCAAGAACAGTAGTAGTCTCATTGATAATTAATTATGGTTGGGTTGCCTGGTACTTTTAAACCCTACTTGACATGTCTTCATTTTTCAAAGGAAGCCTTTTTTAACCTACTACTTCAAGCAAAGTTGTTCAGCCTTTTGCCTCTAAGAATTAGGCAATACAGAATAAACTACTGAATTATGGAGGGACAAGCCAGTTTTAGGAGACAGAAAAAGTAGTAGTAACTTTTAGTCTTCCAAATCAGGATAGTATGTTGTTGATAGGTAGTGCAAAGAAAAAGCCAATTTATGCAGTTCTGTTCTAAAATATTAAACTCCTATATGTTCCTCATTTGATGAAAACATAATTTTTGTGACTTTATGTTGTGCGTAGGTGAAGATGGTGGAACTTGGTACCTTGATCTTAAAAACAATGGTGGGAATGCTGGATCTGGACAGCCTAGTGAACCGGTAGATGTGGTAATGACCATGACCACTAGTGATTTTGTGAAAATGTTTTCGGGTGAGTTTCCAAATTAGTCCATCTCGTGTGTGTATGTATGTTTTAATAATATGAATATATTTTAATATTTTAATAATATGAATATAATCTTATTTTAAGGTATATGCTTGATCTCTTCCTTAGTAATCAAAGATAAAAACTTTTTAAATCTAGGGATTTTCCATGAATCTTGAGCAACTCCTTACATTGCAAAGTAGTTGCTGAATCACCCCTACATTTCCCTGTTCCTGTATTTAGTGCTGCCACTGCTATAGCCATTTTCCTCACAGTACTGAACTCTACCTGGTTAACACATGAGTTAGAAATCAATTTTCTTTGTGTATTCCTAACAAGAATAATTATTCTAGGGAACAGCACTGGAGACAAAAGAACTATACTATTTATTTATTTGTTTGTTTTTAACATTCTTTTTTTTTTCAAGAACTATACTCTTGAAAAGAATTCTTACACTTAATCCATTCCCGGTAGCCAGGTGGAAATTATCTCTTTACAAAAGCACCATGATCTGGGGCGGCTAGGTGGCTCAGTGAGTAGAGCGTCGGCCCTGGAGTCAGAAGGACCTGAGTTAATCTGGCCTCAGACACTTAAAACCACAAACAAAAATCTAGCCGTGTAACCTTGGGCAAGTTACTTAACCCCAATTGCCTTCCAAAAACAAAAACAAAAAACAAAAGCACCATGATCAACAAAAATGTTGAACTTTGTCGAGAATTGTTTATGAGAAATAGTAATTTCTTGGGGAACATTCAAATATAGCTACTTCTGTGATAAAGAACACCCCAATGCCAGTCTTTCTTTGAAACTCCTGAGCTGCATCTGCTAATCCACCCATCTGAGACCAACAGAAAAGTTCCTTAGGAGGTGATTTAATCTAGGATCCATTCTAGAGCCATTACAAAATAAATTCGCAGTAATTTTGAGAATTGGAGGCAGTCTCTTTCAATTGAGGGAGTCAGGAAAGACTTTTTGTGGGAAGTAGCGTTTGAGCTCAGGCTTGAAGGAACTTAAGGGTACCAAGAGGTGGAAACGGTGAGGGGGAGCATTCCTACAATGGTTCTTACTTGTGTAAAAATGCAGAGGTGGGGAATGGATTGTCCTCTACAAGGAATAATACATGTGGCCAGTTGGCTAGATCCTGAGGGTTGGTAAAATTTGTCCTAGAGGCAGTAGGGAGCCCCTGAAACTTTATGAGCCAGAAGAACCACATAGACCACCTGGGCTTTAGGAATGTAATTTTAGCAGCTTTTGGAGGATGGATTAGAGAGAGGAGAGACTTGAGGCAGGGAGACCAATTAGGAAGCTGGTATAATGGCCCAGATTAAGAGGTAATAAGGACTTGAACTAAGGTGCTTGTGATGATGTAAATGGAGAGATAAAGACACTGTTAAGAATGCCATTCTCTAGTCACTCAGGGTCAAAAGGTTGGGGTCATCCTTGACTTTTTATTCTCACTCACTTCTCATATTTAATCAGTTGCCAGATCTCGTCTCTACAATCCCCTCCCTAAAGAGATTAGAGCAGTTAGGAGAAAGGTTGGTGGTTTTAGGACTAAATAAATTCTACAGTATTACTTATTATACCCAGAAACTTTAGCTTTATTCTGTTTGCATCTTTATAATTTAAAGATCACATAATATCTCATCTTTCTTCTTTAAGTTTGGGTTTTGGACCAAAGCTATAAATTACCACATTTTATGTTCTAGATACTTAGTATATATTTTATATTGACATTCTTCAGTTGTTTCTTCCCCTGGAAAAGGTAATCTCCTTGGAAGCATGAACTGTGCTTGCCATCTTTCCTAGCACAATGCCTTTACACATAGTAGATGTTTAATAATTTCTTGGTAAATAATTTGGTAGGCATTTAATCAGTATTACATAATTGAAAATGACCAAATGCTCCAATCAGGTAGAATTGCCACTTTTGATCAGTAGAGGGCATTCCAAGATAAAATAAAATAACCTCATAAATGCTATTTTTTTTTTTAATCCTTTAGAGACAAATTTTGGTAAATTTTTGATGGGCAAGGATATCTAAGACAAAATGTTACTTCTAGGTACAACCTTAAACTTTTTAATTGAATAGAAATTTTAATAGATAAAGTGAATATTGTTACTGTATATTTATTCCTAGTATATTGACTTATTTTTAAAACCAGCTCATTTTATAGATGTATAGTTTTTTTTTTTTTTAAAGCAATTGGGGTTAAGTAGCTTGCTCAAGGTTACATGGCTAGTTATTTATGTGTAGGTGCTAATTTTCTGAGGCCGGAACCGATCCTGGGTCCTCCTGACTCCAGGGCTGGCACTCTTACTCACTGTGCCACCTAGCCACCCCTAGATGTATTCTTTAAAAGCAAGTATTTTATACATTGATTCATTTTCCCATTGAAAATGCATTATAACTTTAGAGTTACATTATCTTTATTTTCATAGGTGTTTCATTTTTGTTTGCTAAGGCACAGACTTACAAATTTCCTTCTCCCCTTCATTTCCCGTTTTTGTTGTTCAGTCATCTCTGACTCTTCATGATCTCCCAGATCATAGCATGCCTTTGGGTTTTCTTGACAAAGATACAGAATGGTTTGCCATTTCCTTCTCCAGTTGATGAAAGCAAACAGATGTTAAGTGACTTGTCCAGGGGTCACTCAGTAAGTATCTGAGGCTGGATTTGAATTCAGGTCTTACTGACCCCAGACCTAGCCAATGCTCTGTCACTGAACGACTTAGCTTTATTTCCTCTATGCCCACTGTAAAATAGTTAATAGTCGTATAGGGGTTCTTAACCTGGAATCTGTGAACTTATTTTTAAAATATTTTGTTAACTGTATTTCAATATAATTGGCTTCCTTTATAGTCCTATCTGTTTTATTGATTTAAAAACATTCTGAGAATGGGGTCCAACTGTCAAAAAGGTTTCAAGACCCCCTGATCTAGCACTTTGCAGTTTACAAAGCATTTTCCTCACAATAACTCTCTGAATTGTAGTGTAAAAATTATCGTCTCCATTTTTTTTAATTGAAATTTTAAAAAATATTACTCCCATTTTCTAGATAAAGAAATGACTTCAAAGAGGGTATAACTTGCCCACGGGCCAATATGTAATAAGAGGCAGAGCCTATACTTGAACTTGGCGCTTTAATCCAAAATTTGAATGTAGACATATTATTTAAAGAGGTATTCTTAACCTTTTCAGGGGGGAGGGGCCATAGATCCATTCAGCTACTCTGGTGAAGCCTATGGACCCTTTCTCAGAGGAATATTTTTAAATATGTAAAATAGAATTCATATGATTACAAAAGAAACCAATTATATTGAAAGAAACCTATCAAAATATTTTAAAAAGTTAACAGTGCTCAAAATAAGAACCTCTGATTTAAAGGAACTCTATAAATCTTTTTTTTTAAACAAATGCTTTATTAACTTCTGTTTTACATCATTCATTTCCACCAGATTTTGAGTTACAATCATTTCCCCCCCGTTATTCCCCTACCCAACCTCCCAGAATAGCAGTCCCACAAGATATCGCTTCCTCCAATCTGCTCTCTCCCAAACCTTCTCCCATACCCCCTTCGACTTTTCCATTAAAGGAAGGTGACTCTTTGTGTCCCAATGCCTGCACATCTTATCTCCCAATTATAAGCAAAAGAGTATTAATAATAGTATTTATATATATTTGAAACATTTAATGTTAAGACATCGAATTTCAGATCCATTTCCTTCCTCCCTTGTCACCCATTCCCTCTGGGGAGATAAGTAATTCAGTATATGTTGTACATATCTAGCTATGCAAAACATTATCATAGTAGATATATTGTACAAGGCTGCTTATAATTCCCTCCCACTCATCCCACCCCCCACCTGGTCCATTCCCTACATGATCCTGTCCCTCTTCTATAGTGGGTACTTCCAACCTCCCCTCCCCCCAAGGATGCCCTCCCATCCATCATCCCTCCTCTCATCCCCCTTCCCCCTATTCTGCTGCAGGTTGAGATATCCCATTTAGTATGTATGTCATTCTCTCCCTGAACCAAATTCAATGAGAATGTGGTTTTGCCTTTTTTGCCTTCCTATTCTCCTCCTCCCTTGCAACCACTTCCCCTTGCTTCTTCTACATGAGATAGTTTATACTACCCTGTCTCTCCCCATCTCCTCTTTTCCCTTTCCTCTCTCACCTCATAATTTCATCCCTTGAGTATTCTCCCTTCCCAACAAATTCAACCTATGCCCTCTATCCATATATAGCTGTAACCATATACACACACATTCACATATGTATTCATATGACCACATACCCTTCTTCCATTATTTTCATAGTGAGAAAGATATCATCAGTCACAGTTATTGCTTTTCCATATAGGAATGTAAACAGTTCAACTTTGATAAGTTCCTTTTGATTTCTTTTCCCTGATTACCTTCTCAGGCATCTCTTCCTTCTTGCGTCTGGATGTCAAATTTTCTATTCAATTCTGGTTTTTTCCTCAAGAATGCTTGAAAGTCCTCTATTCCACTGAATGACCATATTTTCCCCTGAAACAAAATACTCAGTTTTGCTGGGTAGGTGACCCTTGGGTTCATTCCCAGTTCTTTTGCCCTCTGGAATATCATATTCCATGCCCTTCGATCCCTCAGTGTAGAAGCTGCCAGGTCCTGGGCTATTCTGATTGTGTTTCCACAATATTGAAATTGTTTCTTCCTGGCTGCTTGTAGTATTTTCTCCTTGATCTGGGGATTCTGGAACCTGGCTATAATATTCCTGGGAGTTTTCTTTTTGGGATCTTTTTCAGGAGGTGATCTGTGGATTCTTTCAACTTCTGTTTTGCCCTCTGGATCTAAAACATCAGGGCAATTTTCCTTGAGAATTTCTTGAAGGGTGATTTCCAGGTTCTTTCTTTGATCATGGCTTTCAGGTAGTCCAATAATTTTTAAATTGTCTCTCCTGGATCTATTTTCCAGGTCAGTGGTTTTTCCCATGAGATATTTCACATTGCTTTCTAATCTTTCATTTGTTTGGATCTGCTTAACAGCATCTTGATTTCTCATAAAGTCATTAGCTTCCATTTGCTCCAGTCTAACTCTGAAGGAATGAATCTCCTCAGTGAACTTTTGAGATTCTTTTTCCATCTGGCAAATTCGACTTTTTAAGGCATTCTTCTCCTCATTGCCCTTTTGGGCCTCCTTTGCCATTTGAGTTAGTCTATTTTTTAAGGTGTTGTTTTCCTCAGTCAGGCTGTTGACCCTCATTTCATACTTTTCCTGCATCCTTCTCATTTCTCTTTCTAATTTTTCCTCCACTTCTCTTATTTGATTTTTAAAGTCCTTCTTAAGGTCCTCTATGGCCTGCAACCCACTCATGTTTTCCCCTGGGGCTTTTGGAGCAGGACTTCTGACCTCACAGTCCTTTTCCCGCTCTATGCCCCCAAAATAGGAGTCTAGGGTTGCATTTTTCTGTTTCCTTTGCCTTGGCATGTTGCCACTTAATTGCTTGACTTTTGGGCTTGTTGCCACACTATGGCTTTAAGGCCAGATAGAGGAATTTTCGTCTTGAACATGTGGGGGGCAACTTCCGTTTCTGGAAAGCTGTAAACCCACCCACGACTTCCACCCTAGATCACAATCCAGATCCAGGGAGGTTAAAGCAAGAGTGATTACCCCCCAAGACTGATCGATGGATCTCCCTACAATTCGCAGGCCAGGAGCTGGAGATGCCTCTGAAAACTACAAAATGGCGTGTCTCCTCAGTGGCTTCTAGCCCCCAGGGGAGGGAGCCAACGCATTCCCCAAATACTGGTCCCAAAATCCATAGGACACTAAACTCTTACTTTGTCCTAGGCATGTCTATGTTGATAATTCTGGAGTCGCCACAGCTGCTGGTGTTCTGGGGTTCCTCCAGCTGGCTGCTGGCCCTGCTGCCCTGGGGCTAAAACTTCGGTGCTCAACTGGGCTCCCCGCGCTCTGCGCAGCGCGCTGTGCGCTGCCGGCTCCCAGAGCGCTGCACTGGTCCTTCCTGCAGGGCTGCTGGGCTGTCCTCAGCAGGAGGTTAGCTTCTCTATGTCGTTCTGTGGGTGCTGGGGCTCCAGAAGTTGTTCAGAGTCCCCTTTTACATAGTTTGGGGGGAATCTGGGGGCAGAGTGGCTTGGATGAGCTGTTTCTATTCCGCCATCTTGGCTCCACCCCCTCTATAAATCTTTATATAAAGGCAAAATTATTTTTATAATTCATCTTCTGATTTGCAAGTTTAGTATATTTAATAATAGTTCTTAAATCAGATCCTTAAAATTTTAATTATTTTGCAGGGCACTTGAAAACAGTGTTTAAAATTTAGTTGCAAAGCCTAAATAAGCTTTTGAGAAAAGTCAGATTTCAGTGATGAAGTTTTGATTAACTTTAAAAATAGGTCCTCCTGTCCTTTAGCACAGCAAAAAATATCTGAGACTACAGTTATTTAGTAGATCATTTTCCTTGTCTCTGATAATCAGTTAAAATTATTAATTTCATTCTTTATATTAGTGCAAATTAGATAGTTTGCACATTATAATTTAGCATGGCTAGCTACTATTTTGTTTCTTGTGTCCAGATCTGCAATAGAAGTTGATATGGAAGGAAGAGCATTTTTATGTTTGTATTTATGAAATATAGGTGGTTACTTTGGTGGTGGTGGTGGTGGTATTTAAACATTAATCCCTGTGATATACTACCTGTATTTTTTACATATAGGAATATGTCACAGTTCAAAAAGTTCCAGTGACCTTCCTCTTGTCTATAGGATAAATATAGACTTCTCTTTGTGACCCTTCAAAAATTTAACTTGTGGTTGACTCCTTTCTAGGCTTACTGACCTTAACTAGGCTGTCTTTTATATACTGTCCATTCCAGTAAAAGGAATCTGCTTGAGATTCCCTGTTCACAATATCCATCTTTTATGCCTTTTTCCCAGACTGCTTCTTCCTAGACCTGGTCTCTCCTCTATAGAATTCCAAGCTTCTTTCTAAACTCAAGCAGCATTCCAAAAGGAAACCCACCCCCTAATAATTCACTGTGCCTTTCTCCTGGCTATATTATATAAATATATAAATATAAATCTATATTTATATATTTTATATTTACTGTTAATGCAATTTTCTTTCCTCCAACAACCCTTCATTTCTCCCCCCTGCTGCCCTCCCCCAAATGGTATCTAAGCCCCTTGAATATAGAAACTATTTTGTCCTTGTATCCCTACCACCTAGTAAATTGTCTGGCTCACAGTAGGCATTTATTTTTAAATACTTGTTGAATTGATGGTTGGGTAGGTGGATGGATAAAAAAAAATAGCATCATGCATAGTCCATATACAGCGATTCCCTCAAAATAACATTACTTTTTTATTAATAGTACATTCTTTTTATTTCATTTTAAAGTTTAAAACTAAAATGTGTAATATATTTTTAAATAAACTAAAGAAGTGATGTCTTATTTATCACTATTTATTTCAATGACTTTTCTATGCTTTACTTAATGTTCAGATCTTTTTCCTCTCAGGTTTTTGTTTCCATTTTAGTTTTAGCTTTTATATAATCCTTAATTAACTTCTGGTCCTAGGAGTCGGGAATTTTCCCACTGTGTTGTTATAAAATGCATTAATAACAAGGATAAGATCTCTGCACCTGCCTGTCAAGAGAAAGTTAAGAACTGTAGTAGATTATTTCAGTAACAAACATAACTATAGTAAACATATGGACAAGTGAATAATGTGCATTTTTTCCACTTGATTTTTTTGTTCTTTTCCTGTTTTAGGAAAACTAAAGCCAACAATGGCATTCATGTCAGGGAAATTGAAGATTAAAGGTAACATGGCTCTAGCAATCAAGTTGGAAAAGTTGATGACTCAGATGAACTCCAGACTGTAATAGGAATGGAGTTCTTGTTCCATATGTAGACCATTTGGCCTTAAAGAGTAAAAACTTCATTGTTTAAAACACTTTGTTTTGCCTATCTGTAGCATGAAGAAACAGGTTTGTCTTAGTGTAAATTTTATTTCTGTGTCCATATAATTTGATAATTAAAACAGAAAACCAGTATGGTTCTAGCTTAGTTAAATAGGGTACTGCTGTTTCTTACATATTCCTAGCAGAGAAATGCTAGATCTACCAAACCAGCTGGCTGAATTTTCATTTGTCACTAAGTATAGACCAGAGAAATTCTCTTTGTTAGGATTAGGTGTTTTGCAGTGCATAAAATCATATTTGCCTTAAGAATTAGAAGTCAAAATTGGACAATAAGCAAGCTAATTAATTTGAAAATTGAGGGATTTTTAAAAATCTTTGCTATTTTGAATTTTAAAAAGTTATATTTTTCAGGAGATCATCAGTAATGTTAACACCTATTGAATTTTAAAATGTGCTGGGTTTTTGTTTGTTATTATTTACTTTCTTGTCTGGTGCAAAACATCTACAAGAAAACAATTTAAATGTAAATCAACTAATTTGTAATATGAGTTCTACTCATTGTTATATATGAACACTGAAATAAACTAACTTTCTCACCTGGTTTATATAATTGTTGCATTTTTTTTTTTAAATCATAGAGGTATATACCTCCACAGGTTAGTCAAAGAAAAAAACAAAGGTTCAGTGTAAACTAAAACATTCCTAGCAGCATTCATTGTGATGAACAAAACAAAACAAAACTGCAAACAAAGTGAGTGACCACTCTTTTGGTGATGGATGGGGAAAGTGGCTGGAAAAGCAGGTGTTTATGAATGGAATGGAATGGAATATTTATTATTGTTATTACTTAGTAAAAATGATGAATATGAGGAATTTGTAGAAATATGGGCAAATTTGTACAACCCAATTTAATTCGAAGTAAAAATAAATAGAATCAAAAGAACAATATGCATAATAACCATCTTAACAATATAAGTGAAAACAAGTCACTGAAGGTGTTGAACTCTGAATAACTGAGAAGCCAGTGAAGGTTGTAGAGAACAGATAATGCAGTATACAGTCCTACCCAAAGCAGAGGCTGAGGTGATAGAACAGAATCTTGTACATTTTAGAGAGCATCTCTGTATCATCGGGTTTTTTTGCTTGTTTTTCTTTGTCACAAAGAAGGATTCAACCTATAAGGAATTAGGAAATGACTGTGAAAAGGGGTAAAAAGCATCGACCAAAGAGAACAAACAGTTCATTAATTACAATGTTCAAGATAACTACTTATTTATTTTTTTAAAAGCAATTGGGGTTAAGTAACTTGCTCAAGGTTACATGGCTAGTTATTTAGGTGTGGGCGCTAATTTTCTGAGGCCGGAACCAATCCCAGGTCCTCCCAACTCTGGGGCCGGCACTCTTACTGTGCCACCTAGCCACCCCTAGATAACTTATTAATTAAAAAAATAAGCCAAAATACACTCAGGCAATTTGCTTATTTTAAAAAGACATTGGAAAATGATTAATTTTAATTACAGAAATGTAGTGGGGCGGCTAAGTGGCGCAGTGAGTAAGAGCTCCGGCCTCGGAGTTGGGATGATCTGGATCGAAACCGGCCTCAGAAAATGAGCACCCACACATAAATGATGACTAGCCATGTAACCTTGAGTAAGTTACTTAACCCCAATTGCTTTAAAAAAAAAAAAGAGAAAGAAATGTAACAATATAAGTCAATTATGTATCAAGGACTTGGCCTACTTGATGGATATCCCACATGCTGCATCAGTACTAGTAGCCATGACATATTCAAAGAACCAGAGGAACAGGTTCCATCATATTAGATTTTCTGTAAAGAATTTACTGAAAGATATTAACAATTAGACAGAATGAAAAATCATTTTGCTCTTCTCAAAATTAGGAGTACTCAAACCAACGAAATTACAGATCAGTTGAGGTTTTAGGTTTGACTTTTGTTGCTTTGCTTCTTTCTTGTTCTCCCTCTCCCCATGTTGTCATGGGGAAGAGAAGCATTGGCTTTAAATTACACTTTAGTAGCTTATCCTTACACTCTAAGGGTTCCCACCCAGTGATCATCTCTTTTCATACAGCTAAAATATATTTCCAGTAGGGAAATATAAAATATAACCCAAGACCACTATTATACCTTTGGCCCAGCAATACCACTACTAGGTCTGTATCCCAGAAATAAAAGGAAAAGGACTTATATATACAAAAATATTTATAGCAGTTCTTTTTGTGGTGGAAATTAGAAACTGAGGGGATTTGGGGAATGACTGAACAATTCATGGTATAAGATTGTGATGGAATATTGTGCTATAAGAAATGACAGGTGGTTTCAGAAAAACTTGGGAAGACTAATGCAAAGTAGATATAAAATGAAGTGAGCAGAAAATTCAAGAAAATTCCCCTTCAAAAGGGGTGGGCAAGGTTCCAGGAGGTCTCTATTCATGTCTCCCTATAAGCCACATTTAGATAACCCTTCTAGGCATACATATTACTATATGGACAATACCTCCCCCCCCATTAGAATATACAGAAGTATATACAGAAGATATATATATATATATACACACACATACATAGATATAACTTCATATATATTTGTATGCATATATGTATACACACACACACACACACACACACAACTCTCCTGCTGTTTCAACCATACTGTTTCTTTTGGATTTGGATCATGACCTCTTATCTCCTCCTCATCAATAACCTAGACTCTACCCCTTGAATCATGGTTTTTGTCTTAACTTGCCAGGCCCAGGCCTCCATGCCATTCCCAAGCTTGCTCCAGACATGAGGGTAATTGCATATGCCACTTTTCCCTTTCCTGCTTCCTTTTATTTCTTGGCTTCTCCCATTAGAATGTAACCTCATTGAGGGCAAAGGTTGTCTTTTTTGCTTTATTTGTATCTCCACCACTTAGCACAATGTCTAACACATAGTAAGTACTTTATAAATGCTCTCTTGTCTCTGTCTTTCTTTGTGTCTCTTTCTGTCTGTCCATCTGTCTCTTTCTCCCCTCTCCTCCAATACCTTGATGAGCTAGAGGAGGACAGCAGGGTGAATTGCCTTCAGAAGAACGCAGAACTCTTTTAATGACTCCAGAGTTCCCAAGGAAGAAAAGACCCGATTTAAAAAAATTTATTTAGTATTTTATTTTCCCCCAGTTAAGATATAAAAACAATTTTAACATTTGTTTTTAAAACTTTTGAGTTTCAAATTTTCTCCCTTCCTCCCTCCCCACTCCCCCTTATTGAGAAGGCAAACAATTCTATATAGGTTATACATGAGTAGTAATGGAAAACATATCCATAATAGTCATGTTGTGAAAGATAATATAGACCAAAAAAAATCTCAAGAAAAACAAAGTTTAAGAAAAGTATGCTTCAATCTGTATTCAGACACCATCAGTTCTTTCTCTGGGGATGGATATAGTATTTTTCACCATAAGTCTTCAGAGTGGTCCTGGATCATTATTTTGCTGAGAATAGCTAAGTCATTCACAACGGATCATCTTACAATATTGCTGTTACTTTGTACATAATACATTGCACTTTGCATCAATCCATGCAAGTCTTTCCAGGTCTTTCTGAGAGTATCCTGTTCATCATTTCTTATAATTTTCATCATAATCACATACCACAACTTGTTTAGCTGTTCCCCAACTGATGTGCATCCCCCTGATTTCTAATTCTTTACCCTCAGAAAAGAGTTGCTATAAATATTTTTGTACATATAGGTCCTTTTCCTTCTTGTTTTTTATCTCTTTTGGGATACAGACCTAAGTTGTAAAGACCCAATCTTTTAATACCATTTTATCACTCTTGATCCATGGCAGTGAGATATGGAATATAAACATCTTTGAAGAATTAAAGATGAATATCATATTAGATATTAAATTATTATAATTTAATTTATATAATTAAAGAATTAAAGATGAATATCATATAGCAGGCAGTGGAGAAATGGATGATGGGTATGAACAAGTTGCAATATACTCTAACCAATGAGGAGCTCCAAAGCAGAACAGAATAAAAGATGATATCAAGAAATTGTATAATAGGAAAAAAGAAATGAGTTGTAGGTCATTTATTGTCTATCATTATTGAGAATGAGGAAGGACACGGGGTCAGATGGAGTGCTTCATTGTACCCTCACAACATTAGGAGAAACTGAAGAAGGCCTTCTAGGATGTTGAATGAAGCACCTGTAGCGGACTTATGAAAAGATATAAATAAGAGTCACCCAAGATGGGCAGGCATGGAAGGGTTGTACCTTTGGAAAGAACTTCCAAAATAATTAGATCACAGATCAACTTAAGTATTTGAATTTACAAAATAAATATTTTGTAAAAATTTACAAAATAACTACGAGGTAATTTGGGAAGCCAGCCAGTCAGTAAATAGCTATTAAGTGTCTGTATTTGCCAGGCACTTTGCTAAGCACTGGGGTTACAAAGAAAGGGAAGGTACTTGGGGGTGGGGAAATCAGTAAATTATGAAAAGGTGGGGTTTGATATGAGTCTTGAAGGAAACAAAGGGATTACGAGAGTTAAGGGTTAAGAGAGTGGAGGACAGACAGCATAGCATGTACAAAGTGCCAGAGATGGAAGATGGAGTAAGGAACAGCAAGAACATGAGTTCAACTGTATCAGAAAGTTCCACAAAGGGTTTAAGCCAGACCAGAGGTTGCAGGAAGGGAATTTAAGTCTGTAAAGGTAAATTGGGGTCAAATTGTAAAGGACTTTAAAAACCAAACAGAAGAGTTTATATTTCAACTGTAGGAGTAATAGGGAAATACTGCACTTGATGGAGTAGGGAAGTGTGGTCAGACCTGCACTTTAGAAAAATTACTTTGGCAGATGTGTGGAGAATTGATTGGGATGGGGGTGGGGTGTGTATGGAGAGATTTGAGACATGGAAACTAATTAGAAATTATAGTCCAGGTGGGAGTTACTGTAATGCCAATATGATACCCATAGCAGCTGCTATGAATATGCATATGTATTTCCAGGGTAGATTTGCAAAATATAATAAACTCTCTTCCTCAAAGCCAAAATCAAAATATTTATTTGGAATCTCACTATAAGGATACCAGGAAGTAAGATTTAACAAGGTACTTATCACCAATCCAGGAAGCACCAACATCTCAAGCATTCTTTCTGTCAGGTCTCCCTACAAACAAGTTCCCCTAGGCAAATTCCTCCCTCTGCTCTGCCTTGCTCTCTTTCCCTTGGGCAAGCTCCTCCCATACTGGGGTCCATGCGACTCAGGCTATATCACAGCTGTGAGCTGGGCCAGAGCTCAAAGTAGGTCATAGGTCTATTAATGGATGGGGAAGATCTTCCTATTCTGTTAACATTACAGTTACTCAGGGTCTAAATTAGGGTTGTACTATGAAGGCTTAGCACAGTAACTGGCACACTGTAAGCACTTAATACATTTTTTAGTGACTGACAGTGAAAAGAAGGTGGTATAGGTGAGAAATGTTTTGGAGATAGAAACAAGACTTGGCAACTGAATGGATATGTGGGATTTGTGCCAGGGTATAGAAAAAGGAAACATATGAATCAGTTACTAAGCGTTTGTTAAGTGTCTTCTGTGAGCCAAGCACTGTGCAAAGGACCAGGGATACCAAAATAGGCAAAAGACAGTTTCTACCTCAAGGAGCTTACAATCTAATGGGAGAGACAACAAGTAAACAGTTATGTACTGTGGTGAGCCAAAGAGGCCTGTCCCAGGACTCTGATAATTACCCTGATATCAGTGGACCTGCATGTCAAAGATCTCTTTGAGATGCGACTTTTCACTAAGTCTGCTCCGGAGTTCTTTTGATATAGGTTGCATTTAAAAGGATGGTATTTGAGTTCTGAGGCTAACAGGCTCTGCCCCAAGACATATCTGATTCTGCACTCAGGTATCTTTGGGTGGCCAGCTCTAAACGTGTTGACTTTTGAGGATTGCACTTCAGCCTTGAAGTCTGCTCTCAATTGTATCCGTTTATGACTGCGGCTGCATTAGCAGGTACCTGAGGCCTAGATCAAAGGGCTTACCCTAAGACTTTAGTCTCCTAGATAAGAAATCCTTATCAAATTATCTATTCCATGCTACTTCCAGGATACAACAGACTAAGGTAATGATTAGAAAACTTGAGTCCCCTTTCTTTGTCTCTTTGCTCTATAAAAACCTTTCCCTGAGTATCAATAAATGGAGTTCATGGTTCTTCCTTGAGCTACCCACATGGCTTGGTCATTTCTTATTCACGTCTCCAGATCATGCTAAGTGCTGGACACTGAGCAGCCCACGGCAACGTACAAAGAAACTATGTAGAGGATAAATGGGCTATAATTAACAGAGGGAAGGCACTGAAATTAATAGGGATTGGAAAAAGTTTCTTGTAGAAGATAGGGTTTTAGTTGGGACTTAAAAGAAGCCAGAGAAGCTAGTAGGTAGAGAAAAGGAGAGAGAGCCAATTCTAGGCATGGGGGACAGCCAGAGAAATGCCTAAAGCCCAAGTCACTCTATCAGAATACTTGGAGTGGGGGTGGGGGTATAAGGTGTAAGACTAGAAAGGGGAGGGGAAGGCTGGAGGGCTTTGGATGCCAAATGTATTTAATGTATTTAATCCTGGAGGTGATGAGGAGTTCACTTGACATTTATTATGTAGCAGGTGACATGGTCAGATCTTGTTTTAGGAAAATTCCTTTGGTGAGTGAATGGAGAATGGACTGGAGTGGGAAAAGATTTGAGGTAGATCAATAAACAAGCTATTGCCACAGTCCAAGTGTGAGGTGATTAGGATCCACAGTAAGGTGGTGACAGTATCAGAGGAAAGAAGGAGGGAGATATTGCAAAGGTAAAATTGACAAGAGCAACAGATTGAATTGGATGGAAGGATGAGAGAGAGTGAGGAGACGAGGATGACATCTGGGTTGCAAGTCTGAGTATGGATTGGAGGGAGAATGGTGGTAGCCTGGATAGTAATAGAAAAGTTTGGAAGGGGGAGGTTTTAGGGGGAAAGATAATGAGTTCCGTTTTGGATTTGTTGGATTTAAGATGTCTACTGTAATCTAGCTCAAGATACCAGTTGGTGATGCCAGATTTGTGGTCAGCACAGAGGTTAGGGGTGGATAGGTAGATCTGAGAATCATTAGCATAAAAACTGTAATTAAATCCATGGGGCTGATGAGGTCACCAAGTGAAGTAGTGTAGAGAGATACAGAACACTGAGGGACAGTTATGGCTAGAGGGTGTGATCTGGAAGAGGAGAGACTGTTAAGGAACAGTCAGATAGGGAGGATCAAGAATGGTGTACCCAGAACACAGAGGAGAGCCAATATTAAGGGAAAAAGGGTGATTGACAGTGTCAAAAACTTCAGAAAGGCCAAGAAGAGTGAGGATTGAGTAAAAGCCACTGGATTGGTCAATGAGGAGATCATTAGTGACTTTGGAGAGAGTAGTTTCCATTGAATGGTGAGGTCAGAAGCTGTATTATAGGGAGTTACAAAGACAGTGAAGGAAAGTAGAGATGGCCTTGTAGATGTAGATGGCCTTCTCAAGGAGGTTGTTCACAAAGGCAGATGATAGCAAGGATGGAAGGATCAAATGAGGGTTTTTTAAGGATGGGAAGAAATTGGCATGTTTGTAAGCAGTAGGAAAGGAACCAAAAGACAGAAAGAAAGATTAAAGATAAATAAGAGAGTGGAGGTGCTAGAGCATGGTCCCATGTTGGAAAAACATGGAATGGATGCAATGGGACCATTTGTGGGAGTAGACGGCAAGGAGGAAGGCCACCTCTTTGTGTGAAGCAGGAGTGGAGGAAACAGTGACAGAAAACACATGATCAATCTGATATGAAGATGAGGAGGGATAGAAGTGGTGTAGAAGAATTGCCCATCAGCAGTGAGGTCCCAGTTGGGTTTCTGTAACATAAACTTGCTATGGACCCAGTCAAAACAGTTGTGATTTTCTTCACATTTGTTCAGCAGTATATGAGTAAGAGGGAAGAAAGCAGATGGTAAGACTGATACAAGGCTAAGGCTTGGCAGGATGCCATTGGCAATATGATAAAGGAGCCAAGGACTCAACGGTAGAACTGGCAGAACAAAGGATGAGGAAAAGAGTATGTTAGTGCAGGAGTGATGACCTGGGAAATAACCGAAGGGTCAAGGGGTCATGGTATGGGGAAAAGATAGAATTTGGTATGGGAAGGCAGAGGGAGAGGTAGAAAGTCAAAAGCTCAAAAGTCAAATATCAAAAGATATGGAGGTTTCAGAGTTCTTGAATATGATGGAGGAGTAAGACATGGGAAGTGATTAGACTGAGAAATTGAACAGTTAGACTATTTGAGGGAGTGTCAGTATGTTGATCTCTATATGAGTTTGGGGCGGAGGGGAAGATTGTGAACCAGATATTGAATTCATTGAGGAGTGTCCTATAGGTCTATAGACAACGGTTACCAGGGTTTTAATTGAGTGGAAAATGTGGATTGTATGGACCTCAAAGGAAAAAAGATATACTCAGTGATGGAGGGAGGGGGAGAACTTGGCAGGGGCAATGGGGAGCAAGGAACATTCTAATTCCCTTACTTTGACAGATGAGCCAAGGGGAATGAAAGTGCAGCCAGTATTGGAAACTGTGGGCAGGGAGAATGTTTCATCAAAGGGGAGCCAGGTCTTGGTTGTTGCCAGAAGGTGGAAGGAATGGAAGAGGAAAAGATTTAAGATGAAATCAAATTTGTTGCCTCTGGGAAAAGTCACAGATTCCAGAGGGCATGGCATAAGAGGTGGGTTGGTAGAGATTTGGGGGTGGGAGGATTGAAGGAGATGAGGATAAGGAATCAGGTGGGTGGGGGGACAGAAAGTTCAGGAACCAGAAAGCATGGCATAAAGTCAGGAGTCAAACACCCTGGTGCCTGTAGAGTATTCTTTCAAACAAAAACAGAATAAATGATAAATTCTTGACATAAGGATAACACTGGGGTTGTGAACCTGGGTGATTGAAAAGATGGCCCTCATCAGAAACATGAATGTTCAGAAGAAAGGTTGATTTGGAGAAAAGATAATGAAATCTTTGATAGTAACCCAACCATGCCTAATCATCCTATATGACTCACTCATCACTGAAAATGCAAGGGGAAGGGTGGTTTTTACAGAAGCCAAGAGGTGATCTTGGGGAGAGGGGTTCAACATATTTAGGGAGAAAGGAGATTTCCCAGTGATATCTGCACAGCTGCTGTGGACTTATTTAGGTTATAACCTTATTTAGGTTATAACCTATTAGGTCTTATTTAGGTTATAACCACCTAGAGAGGCTGATCAGCCTGTAGCAGAAGGGGAAAGAGAGGAGCTCACACAGGGGTAGGGGAAAAGAGCAGAGTGGGAGAATGGTTAGTGATAATCACTGAAGACAGTGATGGAGTTGTATTGGAGATAAGCTCTCCAACTAGATCCCAGAGAGCATGCATGTGACCCATCTTCTCATCACCCCCTGGGATCAGCCTAGGACCCCTTACACATGTTTGTATAAGGCTCCCACTTTGGGAACCATTGGCCTAGACTATCCCATGTTAACCCTGATAAAAGGCAAATGAAGTTAGTCTCACATGACTTGTATTTAATGAGATCATACTGGCTCTTTATGTTCCCTGTCTTCCTTTTATAAAAGCTTACAAACCATCCTTTTAATCATACATCTAAGAATTTCACTAGAAGTCACAAGACTATGATGTGTAGTTTTTAACTTAAAAAAAATAGACTTTTGCCCTTATTTAGTCTTGTTGTGCTCCTCCTTTTCTCTTCTTTTAAAGCTCACTATTATTCAACAATCAGCACCTCAGCCTGTTATTTCAGCATCCTAGGATATAGTTCTTCCACACCTAGTAAGGCCCTGAACTCACCCATGCAATTGAATGTTCACTTTTCTTGGGCTTTAATTCCCCATTAATAAATTTTGCTCTATCCTCCTCAGTTCAAAGATCATTCTCCTTGGTAGTGAAAACAGAAGCAAAATAAATTAAGTAGTTCTGCCTTCTCTCCTTTTTTCTTTATCTTCAGTAGTTGTATACCTTCTTTGATTTTTCTATTACTTCTAATGTGCTTAAAATAGCCCTTTTTATTGTCCTTCACAATTATCCTCAGCCTTAGTTCATTCTGAGCTTCAGGGGTTCTAACATTATCTTTCAAGGTCAATATCACTCTTTTATATTCATACTTTGCTACCTGCCCTTGCTTCCATTATCTTTCCATGACAATATTAAATCTAACTTGGTAGATGAGTTCCTAGTGCATCAATCAGTTTCTTTAGAAGACATCCCTTTCTTCTTTATCCGTATCACTTGAATTTTTATCACTAGAATTTAATCATTTCCATTCCCCTTGGGCTGACCTCTCATGGAATTTTAGGCCACTTGCATCCTGTCCTTTATATGAACTCCGAAATCCACTGTCCCAAAATCTATGTCATGTTCCAGACAATGCCTCTTACTTCTCTTTTGATAGTATAAATATTAAGATGGTTCCTTAGGTTCTCAAAATTTCCACTTCAGTAAACAGTAAAAGTTCCACCTTGTTGGTCAGAATGGGGTACAGACTAGCAGCTCTTCTTAACACTTTTGCTACTGTAAGAAGGAAGCTCTTAAATGAAGAATGTGATTGATAAATCTTGATTCACAAATCAGGAATTTATCAGCTTTTCAGGTTTCAGCTGAGGAAATATTTGAACAGATGTCAGGGTATGTGAAATTCCCCATCACCTTCATGCCAAGTTTATGATCTAATTTCTTACCTCCTTATATTTCCTTCTCTGCTCCAAATAGTCTCTAAAATATTCCCATGACAATATTGCTTCCTTTCCTTCTTTCATTGATCCTTATCCAAATGTTTTCTACTATACTTCTCTACTCCAGTTCCTGCATTTCCTTACATGAATATATGTCCTTGAAATATGATACTACCCTTCGTTTCTTATATTTGTGTTTATGTCAGAACCTTTCATTATATGAGGGGGCCTGGGTACATTATGAAGATTTGACAACTTTCATTGTCTTCATTCTAAAAAAACATCTATTATTATAAGAAACCACCTAGCATTTTGTCATCAGCTTCCCTTTTAAGCAGATAGTGCAAAAAACTCAAAGAAGAAAAGTTTATTTATACACATATACATATATCATCATGTGAGCAGCCCTTTCCCAGAGACTTGTGTCTCTTCAATTCCAAAGCCATGGAATAGAACACTCAGCTAATATTATTTCTTAGAGTACCCCAGTATTTAGTATCTACTCAAGTTCTCCATAGCCTCCAGGAAGTGGCTCCCATGATTATTCCTTCTGTAGTTCTGCCCAGTATCCATCCAATGGTGGCTGTCATCCCTGTCTGTCCTGAAGTTCTTTGCTATTCCTAGCACTTGAGGCCCAGTAAATCATTCCTCCTGCCCCTTCTCCAGATGTTTCACACAGTGTAGCTAGAACTTCTTGTCTAAACTTTACTGCAGTTTCTAGTAGATAGAAATATTAGCTCTTTTTCACCCAAGGGAAAAGCTTCTCTGTCACAAGATACAATCGTTGGAATTCCAATCCATGGAAGAGTTTCTGAGTTTTCTTGTCATGGATGCATAAGAGTTCAATCAGTGCCAGACCAGGGTGTCTCCACTCTGAAGCCTCTCCCTTGTTCTATGTTTCCTATTGACCTTTTATCTCAAGTTCAGATTTGGCTAGGAATCAAGCACACATATCACACCTCTTAGAGCTTGTCTCTCCATTACTGGAAGTGATTTCACAGTTTGATATCCTCTTTTTTTTCAGACATCAACACTTCTTGTAGGTCTAAAAGCTTGATAAAATGTCCCAGTTTCTTTCCCTTTTATATCCACATTCTTACCATGAATTTTTGTAGAATTTCTCTACTTCTTCATTGTCTACACAGATATAACTGCATAAATTATAATTGCTCTCATGGTCATCCATTTGTGTATGTTCAACATGAGAACCTCAAGGTAAGATGATGAAATTTCCTGTGAAATGATTTTTTCTATTGTCCTTGGGTAGATGATACAACCAATTCCACCACAAAAATCACTGAATCTTAAAGTTGAAACAGAATTCAGTGGTCATCTAGTCCAAATTCCACCTGAAAAAGAATCCTTAAGCAGTTGAACAAATCATCGTATAGGAACATAATGGGACATTATTGCACCATAAGAAATTATGAAAAAAAAGGATGGTTTCAGAGCATCAAGTGTATGAAATGATGCAGAGAAAAAGGTACAGAATTAGGAGAGCAATTTATACAACATTGTATATGACTTTGACAAATGACTTTGGAAGACTTAAGAACTCTGACTGATGTAATAATCAGCCATGAAACCTGAGGACTGATGAATGAATTATGTTGTGTAATGCTTGATAAAGAGATGGTGGATTTAAGATACAGAATGAGGCATACATTTTTTAACATGGCCAAACAATACAAGAATTCATTTTGCTCAATTAATCTTTGTTTGACCTATAGTGAGAGAGAATTCACCAGAAAACTAGCAGATAGAGTATTTGTTAAGAGCTTACTATGTGCTAGGCACTATGTGTGCTAAGCACTGGGATAAAAATACAAGCAAGTAGGAGAGCCCCTGACCTCAAGGAGCTTACATCCTGACAAGAGAAAGTGGGAGGAGAAGGAGTGACGATGGACAGAGATCAGGCAGCATGGTGTGGAAATGGCTAGAAACTGACATGGAAATCAAGTCTCAGGTAAGATAAAACTAAGTCTGCTACCTCCCAAGACAGTCCATTCCACTGTTAGAAAGCTTTAATGGTTAAGAGTTTCAGTTTAAAAAAAAAGAGTTTCAGGTTAGTCATCTCCAACTCTTAGTGACCCTGTGGAGCACAGCATGCCAATACTATCTATGGGGTTTACTTGGCAAGATACCGGAGTGCCATTTACTTCTCCAGTGTATTAAAGTAAACAGAGACTAAGTAATTTGCCCAGGGCCATAAAGTTAGTGTCTGAGGCTAGGTTTGAACTCAGTTCTTCCTGATCCCAGAACTCTATACAGGGAGCCACCTAGCTGCCTCCTAATGGTTAAGAACTTTTCTTTATGTCAAAGTCTAAATTTACTTTTTTGCAACTTCCATCTACTACTCTCTGGGACCATCAGGTATTGTAGGTCCCCTTACACAATGATAGCCATGATTCATTTCATAGTATTTGGTTTGTATTTTCTCCAACCCTCTTCATTATATATTGAAGGAGATATATATATATATATATATATATATATATATATATATATATATATATATATATATATCTATCCTTTTGTAATTCCTAGTGCTCTCCCTCTTCCCTGGAGAATGTAAAAGACATGTAAAATTCACTTGCTAGAAGGTGTATATATATATATACATATATATATATAAACATATATATATATGTTTATGCATGGCTATAATAATAATTAAGGCCTTTCTCACCTAGTCATGATATTTGTGAATTGGAAGTTTATTCCTGTTTCTCCCCCATCCTCCCACTCCCTCAATGAATCCGAATTAGCATACGTGTATAGCATCCCAGAGGAAAGAAAGTCATAAGCACTCCCATCAGTGTCCTTTGAGTCTGACTTGAGACAACATCTCAAGACCATTTTCCTGGAGCTGGTGAGGCTTTTTAAAGGCAGAACTCCCTGGGAAGACTCACATTCATATTAATTGGCAATTTTCCTGTGCAAGTTTAATTGCTTTTTGCTTTCAATCCCTGAAATTAGCTGACAATGTCTCCTCTTGTTTCCCTAGTTATAACTTTATAGATATGACCATTTGGGTCTAGACAGCCCCAAAGCACCTGGGTTCATAGATAAGATCTTCCACATTCCCTCTCATTATTTGACCTTGAGTAAATTAGGAAACATTCCATTTCCATAGTCTCACCGCACCCCTCCCCCTTAACCAGTTACAGGGTTCCAAAGATCCCAAAATCTGAAAGCTGGGTACTAGATAGTACCTTTCTCCCCCTAAACCACTTTCCTGAAACTCTTAAAAAGGAGGAAGCACCTTGAAAATATATCTAAGATGGGATGTTTCTTGTACATCCCTTCTTTACTACACAAAAAAGGAAAGCTGGAACATCAGTGAATCTTCCCTAGCAACAAAGAACAAAGGACAAGAAAAAGCGGGAAAGTTCTACAAGAGTTTGTGTTGGGTTGCAAAGTGTGGAAAAAACTATTAACCCTTTTAAGGAGGCTTCACATCTGAGAAATCATCTCTCACATCCAGCATCACCCCAATCTGGATATGGATTGAAAGTAACACAATATCCCACTTTGGTGTCTAGCCCTCTTAAGACTCCATTGGCCCTTTAAGTACTAATTTCTAGGCAAGCCTGACAAGGCAGCCCTAGGTTAGCTAGTATATAAGGCCAGCACTTCTTAAACTGTGAGTCTCAGCCCCATGTAGGGTCATGAGGCTTGTGAATGCCCAATGACCAATATTAATTCAAAATCAAATATGTAATGAATCCAAGGTGCTTCTGGCAGTGCTTGCCCATGTTACATTGAGCAATTTCGCTTCAGCCTTGGTTCTGAATACAAAGCATGCACTCTTTGCACTGCACATGCCCTCAGGCCATGCAACACCAAAGAATACTGCTGAAATGTTGTAGTGGGAGAGTGATTTTGAAGGGCAATAATTACCCAAGAGCAAGACTTGTTTCTCAATGGGTGAAACTTTATTGTTGTAAAAACAAATGGAACCAAGCAGTGTCAGGAGACTGGTTGATTAGGTGGAAAGGGACTGGGGACTTGCTTTTACAAAGCTGAAGAGGTGACTTATGGAAATTTGCTATGACAATCTTTGTGCTATGCAAGCAAAAAGAAGATTTGCACCTGGACTTACTGGTGGCTATTGTGAAACAGCTATACTTTCATTCTTGGAAGTCCCTTCATTATCATAAGACGTTAATGATGATGACATCACATAAGTTATTATCTGGTAGTGAGAAGTCTCATTGCCCTTGCCCAGTTTGGGGAAAGCCCCTTGACCACAAGGTCACTGGTGACAGGGTGGGCTATAGAGTGGTGAGGTTTCCTGCGCAGCATATGGGGGGAAGGAGAGGGCCTCATTGCTCTGGGGAAAAGATAGGACCTTGCTATTCCTACTCCAATGTGAAAAGGAGTTGCTGGTGGAACAAGTTGAATAAACCTTGTATAGTCAACAAATGAACTCTAAGAGGGCAATAGTACACTTCTGAGTTCCTCTCTGCAGTGTTAAAATTCCCAACACCCTTCTCTTTGCACTGACGAATTCTCCATGACTAGAACGCACTCCTTCTTGACTCCCACCTCTTAGAATCTCTAAGTTCTCCCAAAGTTCAGCTCAAGTACCACCTCCTTCATGAAGTCTTTCTTGATTCTTCCCTTCCCCAGAAACATTCCACTGTTTTATGTTGTATGTGTGTATTGTCTATACATATGTGTGAACACAGAATCATAGTGTAAAGTATGTATATGTGTGTTGTCTGTGTAGGTTATATGTGTCCATATGGATCTCTTTAGATTTGGCTTACAGGGAGGTATGAATAGATATCTCTAGAGTTTCTTCTGTCCTCCCTGACAAGGGAGACATTGATTCCTGCCAGGAGTAGAAGCAGGAGGTTGGTACTACAAGGCTGGTCACTCTGCTCTCCTTAGAGAATGGGTACTGGACTAAAATTATATTCATGCACCCCCTAACTATTGTTAGCATGGGGGGAATCATTTTAGATTCAAGCCTTGATCTTGATAATTAAATTATTCCTGAATGGAGAAAGAGTGCTCCAAGCTATATATCCAAAGGCTTGACTCCCTTCCTACCAAATGCCAGTTACACAAAGACCACACTTAGAGAATAGCAAATAAACCCATTTACTGAAACTGACAACAAACAGAAATCAGAGAAGTTTTATAGATGAAAATATGATAGACAATGCACAGAGTGATTGAGTTCTCCTACTGGGAGCTAATTATCTCAACTCAATCAAAACAGAGAATCCCAGATCTCACACATGGTGAAATTCCCTGAAGTAAACTGGGGATAGAGATATGACTGAAGTCCTATCCCTATGTAAACTTCTTCCCAGAGTCTTTTTCTACCTTCAGGGACCTCTGCCTAAAGACAATATGGATTCTTATGTCTTTTCTTTTGAAGCCAGAAGGTTTCTAGGTGGCACAGTGGATAGAGTGTTGGGCCTGGAGTTAGGAAAACCCAAATTCAAATTTGGCCTCAGACCCTCATTAGTTGTGTGACTCTGGGTAAATTACTCTAATCTGTTTGTCTCTACTACAAAATGAGGATAACGGCACTTACTTTGAAGGGTTGTTTCAAGGATCAAAAATGACTTTGGAGGGGAGAGTGAAGCTGACAACTTTACACAGCCCTGCCTCACTTAAAACCAATTCACTTACAAGTCAAGATATCACCCTCCCAATGTTACTGGTCCTCTTTGGGAATGAAGGACAAACAACAATTTTAACACTTAGTACAGTGCCTGGTACATAGCAGGCACTTTTTAAATGCTTACATATTTCCTCTCCCCCTTTCCCTCTTCCCTCTCCCCCTAGAAGTCAGAAGACTAGTATTCTTTTCACCCAACCAGAGTATCATCCAAATGAACTTTGAGTACATAGTTACCACAGCATTGTAAATTTTGAGATGGAAGGGACCTTCAAGTTTATCTAGGACAACTTCCTCATTTTATAATTTAGTTTTTAGGCTCAGAGAGGTTACAGATTGCTTCTCCCATAGAATGTAAGGTCCTTGAGGTTAGGGATAGGTTCCTTTTTGTATTTACAGTGCTTAACACAGTCTCGGACCAATAGTAAGGCAGATTGTTGGTTGACACTTGATCTGCTCAATTATATGCTACCACAAGATATTGGTGCTGGCCTGATTGTATGTAGTCATTGTTGACTTTAGTCTCTGTGGGTATGGATTCTGCTTAGTCTTGTTCTACTGTGCTGGTGACTCTCAAACCTTTTGGTGTTAGGACCCTCTGCACTCTTGAAAATTATTAAGGGCTTTTGTTTATATAAGTTATAATCAGAATTGTGCTGGCAAATGTTTAACAACTGGGTCCTCGGGGGAGAAATGCATTTCAAGATTCACCTTTAATTTTATTCTCCGTTATTATTTTCTCCATCACTTTCTTAAGTCTAGACAAATAATAAAAAAAAAACCAATAAATCAAGCCCTGATTTTTAATTTAACCTCTGCACGGTTTTGTTGTTTTTGTGACCTCATTTGGGGTTTTCTTGGCAAAGATACTAGAGTAATTTACCATTTCCTTCCATCTCATTTTACAGATGAGGAAACTGAGGCAAACAAGGTTCATTGACTTGTCCAGGATCACAGTGTCTGAGATTGGATTTGAACTCAGGTCTTCCTGACTCAAGGGCTGGCACTTTAGCTATTATACCACCTAGTGTAGATTGCGAAGATATATGCTTACACTGAAAATTTCACAATTAACTCTCTCCAGCCCATATGAATTGACTCTACTATACCTTTGGAGAGCTATATATAATTACCATATTAGAAATCAAAACATTTTAGTAATGTTAAGAATAGTTTCTACCTTGTGGACTCCCTAAAAATGTCTTGGATATCCTTGGGGTCCCTGCTTTGAGACTTAATCAACAGGAAACATCATCCTGCAAGATGTAATGAGCCTTGGTACTCGCACCTCATCACTCTGTTCCTCTGCTCGGAGGGCGGAGCCATGAACTCCAAAACCTCCATTTAAGACAGGGGTTCAAGACAGATACCTCATTTCCCACTTGGTTGCACTGTTTTGGAACCTCTCTTCACCATGCACCCCAACTGGATACCTCTCCCTTTCCTTTTCCATTTCCTTTTGTGTTTTGTCTTCTTTCTCATTAGATTATAAGCTTCTCAAGGGCAGGCACTGTCTTATTTTTAAATGTGTATCCCTAGAGCTTAGCACAATGTCTGGCACATAGTAGATACTTAATAAGTATTTGTTAACTTAAGTCTTTGAGAATCACGAGACCATATCAGCTCAGGCTCACCTCAGATTATCAGTAGCTGTGATGACTCACTTTCCACTTGCCCCCCTGCCCCAAACCTACCTACCTTCATAGGGTCCCTCGTTACTTTGTAAACCACAAAGTGATATGAGTATGATATGATAGAGTCAATTCATACGGGCTGGAGAGAGTTAATTGTGAAATTTTCAGTGTAAGCATTTATATCTTTGCAATCTACACTAGGTGGTATAATAGCTAAATGATAAGCATGGGCACTTTTTACACAATCCTTATCTGTAATAGTAATCTGTAAATCTGTAATAATAAATTAATAATAATATAATGCTGTAATGGGATTTTGTAAGTCACATTATTACCTTCTTGGTACAGAACATGCTATGATTTTGCCCGTTAGTTATTTTTCAGTTATGTCTTATTGTTTACTTGTTTTTCAGTCATGTCTAACTCTTTTTGATCCCTTTCAGTTTTTTTTAATTTAATTTTATTTCTTTTTTGAAAATTAAACTGGTTTGTTTATTTACTTTAATTTACAATATTCAGTTCCACAGTCCCTTGAGTTTCAAATTTTCTTTCCTTCCCTCTACTTCCTCCCCATCATGGCGGCATGCACTCAAATATAGGATCTACGAATATCTTCACATTAGTCAGGTTGTAAAGAAGGATTATAAGTGATGGAATGAGGAAAGAGGAAACAAAACAAAACATGAAAAAGAAACAGCAAGTCGTTTGTTTCAATCTGCATTCAGACTCCACATCTTTTTCGCTGGATGTAGATACCTCTTTCGATCATGAATCTTTTGGAGTTCCTTTCAGTTTTAAAAACAAAAACAGCAAAGATACTGGAGTGGTTTGTGCCATTTCCTTCTCCAGCTCATTTTACAGATGAGGAAACTGAGACAAACAGGGGTCAGTAACTTGCCCAGGGTCACACAGCTAGTAAGTATCTGAGGCCAAATTTGAATCATGTCTTCATGACTCCAGGCCCAGCATTCTACCCAGGCATGTTCTTATCTGCTTGGTACAGAACATACTGAGACTGGATCCCCCAAATATGCACCTGCTTGGGGCTGTCTTGTGTTTGGGAGGACCCCTAATATGCAAAGTTAAAATGCTACCAAACACTAATTTGAGTTACTGAGACCTATGCCAGGGCTAGCCAACCCAGTACTTAGTTACATTTATATAAATGAGCTTAATATATATCTGAGCTGTTAAATGTCAAAAGCTCACCAGGGCTGAATAATCATCACCTTAATAAGAACAAATCTCATGCATTTTACACCTAATTGCTCTCTGTAATACCTATTTTCTGATTATTATACTGTCATGCTAACAACTTGGGTGTTATCCAAAAGCCTGTGAGGCAAAAAATTACTTTTCCACTCATAATCACTTTTTAATCAGGACTTGTGGATTCTGCAATTTTTTTAAACAAACAGACACAATGCTAACCATGATGTTTCAGTTTTTTTGGAGCTCAGAAAGCACAGAAATCAATGGGGTTCATATGCAGATTTGATAGAAATGCTTCATTGATTTCAATGAAGCTAAGGTCCAAAGGCAATAAAACATTATTGTCAAAGCTATTAGGAAGAGAAATCAATGCTACATTTGCTATAACCCAGGCCATCATTGGCCACTGTTTTAGACAGAACATTTCTAAGGGATCTTGGTTCTTGGCAAATGTCCCTCAGATCATCCAAATATAAGGGTACAGTAAAACTGTATTTAACTCCTTAAAGATGACATTTTATACATTGGAAATTCCCATAATAGAGGAAAAATGGCCTTTACAATAAAGCTGATCAGTACACACAGATTGCACTGTTAGAGAAACACAAAAGCCAAGAATGTGTGTATATATACATATACATGCTATGTTTTATTATATACTGATAAATATGGATATACTTATATAGGTTATAGATACAGGCATGGGTAGCACTATTGGTGTAGGTAAGAGTATAGGTGTGGGTATGGACAGGCAGCTAGGTGGCTCAGTGGATAAGAGTGCTGGACCTAGAGTCAGGAAGACCCGAGTTAAAATCTGGCCTCAGACACTTACTGTGTGACCTTGGGTAAGTCACTTAACCTCTGTTTGCCTTAATCCATGGGAGAAGGAAATGACAAACCTCTCTGATATCTTTGCCAAGAAAATCCCATGGACAATACAGTCCATAGGCAGACACGACTGAATAATAACAACAAATGGGTATAGGAATAGATATAGATATATAGATACAGATAGAGCTAATAGTCATAATAAAAGGTAGCACTTACATATAGCTTTAAAGGTTTACAAAATATTTTACAAATATATCATTTTATCTTCACAACAACCCTGGGTGATAGATAATCTATTATTATCCTTATTTTCACAGATGAAGGAACTGAGTCAGACAGAAATTAAGGACTTATACAGGGTAACACAGCTAGTGTGCCTGAAGTTGTATTTGAACATGTCTTTTTGACTCTAGCTCCAGGTATAGGTATAGGTACAGGCAATGGATAGAGTGCCAATCCTGGAGTCAGATTCATCTTCATGAATTCAAATCTGACCTAAGACATGGTCTAGCTGTGTGACCCTGGACAAGTCATTTAACCTTGTTTGCCTCTGTTTCCTCATATGTAAAATAAGCTAGAAAAGAAAATGGAGCGTGACTCCAGAATCTTTGCCAAGAAAACCTCAAACGAGGTCATGAAAAGTTGGACACAACTACAAAATGACTGAACAACAAAAATGGATATAGGTACAGATATAAACATGATTATGTTTATACCTATCACTATAGGTATAGACATATAAAACAGTATATGTATGTGTATGCTATGTACCTATGTATATGTATATATGCATAAGTATACATAGGTGTTTATAAAAGATATTTTTCTATATAGGTGTATGTATAATACACTGTAGATATGAGTGCAGATATAGATATAGGTAGGGGAATGGATATGGATAAAGGTATGGATAATAGAGGTACTTATGGGTATGGGAATGAATATGGGATAGATATAGGTATAGCTATAGATATGGGTATATGTATGGGTTTATAGTATAGGTATGTAAAGGTATAGATATGGGGATGAGGAAAGGTATAGATATAGGTAGATATAGGTATAAATAAGGATGTAGGTATAGATATAGATATGGTTATGACTGTAAATATAGGTATTTGAGTCCATGGCCATACTAACAGAAATGCACTGACAACAGTTATGGTGTCCCAAGCTTTCTTTCTTGATTTACTGTAAAGTTAAACTAAACTGTTCTTTGCATTCATAGCACTCCTGCAGCTCTGTTATTGGGTAGGCCAGACATATATAGTGATGGGAGAAAAACAAATCAATTTTTCCCACAAATTTGTACAAAATCAACTCATAGTACATCAGCTGACATGTATGTCTGTGCCTCTGTGGATTCCTGGGTTCCCTGATGTGAGCACTCATTCTACTGGCTCAGGTTACAACTGAGGCACAACTTCTAATTCTGTACAATTCTGGTCCATATCTTTCCATAACATCTCCATAGAGTATCCATCCAGATGCCCTGGAGGGCTTTCATTAAACTCAACTAAATAAACACTTATTAAGCTTTAATTATGTATGAGGCATTGTAATAGGTGCTGAGATACAAAGTCAAAGACAAATCAGGGCAGCTGAGTAGCACAGTGAATAGAGCACCAGCCCTGGAGCCTCAAGGACCTGAGTTCAAATCCCGCCTCAGACACTTAACACTTAATAGCCGTGTGACCTTGAGCAAATCACTTAACCCCAATTGCCCTGCCTTCATACTTCCAAAAGGCAAAACAAAAATAAAGTCAAAGACAAATAAAAAATCTTCATATCAAGAAACTAGTATTTATTATCTTGGAGACAGAACATGCAAACAGATCACTAACATTTTAATAGCATTTTTAGATTTACAAAGGTCCTTACAAATATTGCCTTATTTTATTCTTCCAACAATACTGGGAGGTAGGTGCAATTATTATCCTGATTTTCCAGATAAAGAAACTGAGGCAGACAAAGGTTAGACATCATACCCAGGTGTATATAGATAGTGTCTGAGGTGGGATTGGAATTTCAGCTCGTCCTGACTGTAGACCCAGTGTTCTCTATCCATTGAGTCATTTATTTGCTTCTATAATAATAATAATAATAATAAATATTAGTATGGTGCTTTAAGGTTTGCAAAGCACTTTTTAAGTATTGCCTCATCTATCTAGGTGAAGCAGTGACTAGAGCACTGAACTTGGAGTCAAGAAGACCTAAGTTCATATCCTGCCTCAGACACTAGCTGTGCGCAGCTGGACAAACACTGTCTTCCTCAGGTTTTCCTATTGTAAGATGGAGAAATAATAGCACTTCCCTGCTCTGCTCTAAGGTTGTTTTAAAGGTAAAATGAGATAATGTTTATAAAATATTTTGCAAACTTTAAAGTTCTATATAAATGCTACCCATTATTATTACTAGAAAAGTAAATAGAAGATCACCGGAAGAGTGAGGAAACAGCCACAAGGATCAAGAAAGCTCTTAAATAGGAGATGACTCTTGAGATGAACCTTGAAAGAAACCGAAAATTCTAAAAGGTAGAGGAAGGAATGCATTTACTCTAGGCATGGGGGAAAGCATGTACAGAGGCCTAGAGACTGGAGATGGAATTATGAAATAGAGGAATAACTACCAGGCAAGTTTGACTGGAGCATAGGCCATATGACAGTAAGGAGAGAGTGAGAGAGAGAGAGAGAGAGAGAGAGAGAGAGAGAGAGAGAGAGAGAGAGAGAGAGAAGAAGAAGAAGAAGAAGAAGAAGAAGAAGAAGAAGAAGAAGAAGAAGAAGAAAGGAGGAGGAGGAGGAGGAGGAAGGGAGGGAGAGAGAGAGGAGAGAGAGAGAAGGAGGAGGAGGAGAAAAGAGGAAGGGAGGGAGGGAGAGAGAGAGAGAGAGAGAGAGAGAGAGAGAGAGAGAGAGAGAGAGAGAGAGAAGGCATAAGGAGAAGAAAGCTTGAGAAAGATACATAGGAGAATCCCATACCTTTTTTTGGGACAGCCTTAATAAACTGATAGACAGCTAGGTGGTGCAGTAGATAGAATGCTGGGACTGGAGTCAGAAAGACCCAAGTTTAAATCTGGCTTCAGACATTTATTACCTGTGTGACCCTGGGCAAGTCACTTGACCCATTTGTCTATATTTTCTCATCTGTAAAATGAGACAGAGAAGGAAATGGCAAACCATTCCAGTATCTTTGCCAAAAAAAGAGAAAAGAAAAACCAAACGGGGTCATGAAGAGTTGGACACAACTAAAAAATGACTGAACAACAACAACAATAAACTGATAGTAAGAGAAAGAGAAATAATGACTGTTGCTTTCTGGATTTGAGACCAGCACCATATGCATTGGTAACATCTATTTTATTTTTTCAGTTAACAAACATTGTTTTCCCTCTTACTCCCATCCCCACTGAAGAAAAAAGAAAAAGAAAACTCTCAGAAGTATTCTGCTTTCAGAATCCACATTTCCTTGGAAGTGAACAGCAGAAGTACATTCCTGTACCATACCAGATGAGTATATCAAGTGCTTTGCAAACCTTAGAACACTATGTAAATGCTAGCCATCTAGCCACCTGCCATGGAAGTTCTGCCCTGAGTACCACGGTCAGGACGAATATCCTTGCCTGCTCCCAAATAACTGGGTGACAGCTGAACAGGTGTTTGTCCTTCCTTCTGTTCTACTTCATGCCTGCTCTGAATAGCATCAAAGGACTATGGAAGGAATCAGCGTTATACAGTAGAAAAAGAACTAGCTTTGGAGACAGAGAGCATGAATTCTGGGCAATCTGCCAGATTTTGAGCAGAACATTTAGCTTCCCTGGACATTAGTTTCCTCATATTTAATATAAGAACATTGAAGCAGATGACCTCTAAGGTCACTTCCGGCTCAAAGTCTACAATCTATGCTCCTGCAATATGCATTGATGTTATTTGATTTTATTAGTTTCTGATTAAGGAATTGTATATGTCTTCAGCTTTGTCAATTGCCTCAAATGAAATGCATCAGGGACAGGATGAGGAGGAAGGATTTCCCTAAATAGGATGGGAGCTGAATCACATAATCTAATGGATACTCCCCATAAGACTTAAACTATTTTACGAATTTGGGAAACAATCCAAGAATGGTAGAACCAAGGGTATATCATAGAAGTTGCCATAAAGTCTGAGGAGGTCACCAGAACTATGACTGATAGCCTTAGGTCTCCTCTGAGGTTTGGTATTATAAATTACAGAAACAAAATACAGTACCAGGGGACCAGGCAAACTAGTTATAGTTCCTTTTACATAATCAATGGAGGGGCTCTATGGTAATGAAAAGATACAGCACTGCTCTGTTAGCACATGAAAGCTTACTCCCCCAAGACCAATGTCAGATTTAGGAGGAGTAGGTTGTTGTCTATCTGTACCTGCTTGGGTGCTAAATGGAAATAGAGGACTAGATTGTTGTAGTGACACAGGACAGATGATGTGTAGCCTCCGGGCAGGATAATATGTTCAGGGCAACACATTCTGGGCCAAGCAGTCCTTTAAAACTGGTCCCCAAGTGGGACTTGGAGGGAAGTCCCACCATCTTGGGTTGTGATGGAAAGTTCTTTGTGGAGCGGGTTCTGGGAAAAGAACTTCCTGGCTGTTCCTGGTAGTGGAGAACTGTAATGTTGTAACAGTAAATCATGACTCCCTGATGTATACATCTAATTCTAGATCCTCTTTGGAAGTCTAATCAAATATCTACTGTCTATTGGGCATTTTCAGCTAGCTCATAAGCCTCTCAGTATCAGTATATTCAAAACAGAACTTATTATCTTTCCCATGAAACTTACCTCTTTTCTGAACTTTCCCATTCACTATTCTCCCAGTCACTCAGGTTCATATTCATTTCTTTATTGTCCTTAACCCCATATATCTGATCAGTTGCCAAATCTTACCACCCTACCTCCACAGTTCATATATGTGTGTATATACATACACATATAAACACATACACATGCATACACGTACACACATATACATATATGTATATATAAACATATATACACATATATACATATATGTGTGTGTGTATATATATCTCTGTGTGTATATTCTCTCTACTCAAACAGACCCCTCTAACTGACGTTTTTCATCACCTCTAACAGGGACTATTTTAACAGTTGGTCCCTCCTGTATCAAATCTTTCCCTCTCCATTCCATTCTCCACATACATGAGGTGATTTTTCTCAAATATGGGTCTGATCATGTTACTCCTCTACACAATAAACTCTAAGTGCTCCTTATTCTCTAGGATTCATCATAAACTCTACAGTTTGACATTTAAAGCCTTCACAATCTGGCTCCAGAATATATTTCCACTTGTATTAGACATTACTCCTCACCATGTACACTTAGAATCCCCAGCTTTCTTCAATACTCAGCACAAATACCTCTTCCTGAAGGAGGCTTTTCTTGGTTTCTCCTGCTACTAGGGCCTTCCCCTCTATCTACTCTACATGAATATTTTATATCCGAATTTATACAAATTTTGTCTCCTCCATTAGAAGGCAAATCCCTTGAGGACAGGGATTGCTTTTTTCTTTTTATCTTCAGAACTTAGCAGAGCACCTGGCACATAGAAGCACTTGTTTCATCGATTATTTAGAATCTCTAATTTCCTTCAAAACTCACTCAAGCATCACTTCTTTCCTGGAGTTAATTCATACATGAGTCAAGACATCACCCATGATGTCACCAGTCCTCTTCAAAAACAAAGGAAAAATAACCACAACAATCCCCTGTCTCTAGTTGTTAGTGCCTCCACTAAGAAAATTAATTTTTTGTACCTATTTACAATTATTACACAAACTTACATGACAGAATGGATGAATCAATTAAAGAAACACTTATTAAGCACTTTTTAGTAAGTATTGGTAAGTGATGAGGATGCAAACAGAAGAGCAAGACAATACCTGCACCCAACAAGCCAACATTCTAATATTCAGTCAGTCAATACACATTTATTAAGCACCTGCTATGTAAGGTGCTGGGGATACAAAAAGAAGCAAAAGGCAGTCTCTGCCTTCAAGGAGCTCAAAATCTAATGGAGAAATAATAAGTAAACATATATGTACAAACTATATTCAGGAATAGGAATAATGGGAAATAATTAACAGAGGGAAGGCACAGGAATTAAGAGGATTTGGGAAAAGATATTTGGAGAAGATGGGATTTTTTTTGTCTTTATTAATTTGTTTGTTTACTTTTAGTTTATAAGATTCAGTTCCACAATCCCTTGAGCTTCAAATTTTTCCCCCTCCTTTTCCCTTCCCCCCCTCCTCATGGTGGCAATCAAGTGTGGGATCTGCAAATACTTTTACATTAGACATTAGTCAGGTTGTAAATAAGGATTGTATCAGATGGAATAAAAATGGGAAAGAGAAAACAAAACCAAAAAAGAAAGAGAGAAGGTAGTTTGCTTCAGTCTACATTTAAACTCTGTTCTTTCTAGTTCTCCTTCCATCATGAGTCTTTTGTAGTTGTCTTATAACCTTGCATTGCTGAGAAGAGTCCAGGTGATCAAAGTCAGTCGTCACACATACATTATGTCTGTAATTGTATACAAATTTCCCCTGGTTCTGCTCTTCTCACCCAGCATCAACTCATATAAGCCTCTTCAGGTAAATATGAAGTCCGGCTGCTCCTCATTTCTTATAGCACAATAGTATTCCATTACATTCATATACTGCAACTTGTTTAGCTATTCCCCAATTGATGGCATTCTCTTAATTTCCAATTTTTTGCCATCACAAAAAGAGCTGCTATAAATATTTTTATATATAGGGGTCTTCCTCCCACTTCTATGATCCTTTGGGATACAACCCTAGAAGTGGTATTACTGGGTCAAAGTTATGAAATTATTTATAGCCCTTTGGGCATAGTTGCAGATTGCTCACCAGAATGGTTGAATCAATTCACAACTTCACCAACAATGCATTAGTGTTCCAATTTGTTCACATCCTTTCCAGCATTTGTCATTTTCCTGTTTTGTCATCCTAGCCAATCTGACTGGTAAGATGTGGTACCTCAGAGTTGTTTTGATTTGCATTTCTCTAATCAGTAGTGATTTAGAGCATTTCTTCATATGCTTATAGATATCTTTAATTTCTTTCACTGAGAACTGCCTGTTCATATCCTTTGACCATTTCTCAATTGGGGAATGATTTGTATTCTTATAAATTTGACTCAATTCTCTGAATATTTTAGAAATGAGGCCTTCATCAGAGACACTGGTTGTAAAAATTCTTTCCCAGTTTCCTACTTCCCTCTTAATCTTG
Source organism: Gymnobelideus leadbeateri (assembly GCA_011680675.1). NCBI lineage: Eukaryota > Metazoa > Chordata > Mammalia > Diprotodontia > Petauridae > Gymnobelideus > Gymnobelideus leadbeateri. The sequence continues at coordinate 137,679 of WOXC01000560.1, forward strand.
GTTACATTGGCTTTGTTTGTACAGAAGCTTTTCAATTTCATGTAATCCAGATTATCCATTTTGTATTTTATAATGCTCTCTAATTCTTGTTTGGTCATAAAGTCTTCCCCTCTCCATAAATCTGACAGGTAAACTATTCCTTCCTTTCCCAGGTTTCTTACAGTATCAGCCTTTATACCTAGATCATGCAGTCATTATTTTGGTATACAGTGTTAGATAATGGTGTATGCCCAGTTTCTGCCATACCATATTCCAGTTTTCCCAGCAGATTTTGTCAAATAGTGAGTTCTTATCTCAAAAACTGTGGTCTCTGGGTTTATCAAACAGTAGATTACTATAGTCATTGACTGCTGTCTCATGTACCCAATCTATTCCATTGATCCACTACTCTATTCCTCAGCCAGTACTAAGTAGTTTTTATGACTGCTGCTTTATAATACAGATTAAAATCTGATATGGCTAGGCCACCTTCCCTAGCATTTCTTTTTATTGATATTTTTGATATTGATGCCCTTGATATTCTAGACCTTTTGTTTTTCCAAATGAATTTTGTTACTATTTTTCCTAGCTCTATAAAGTAATTTTTTGGTAGATTGATTGGTATGGCACTAAATATGTCATTTAATTTAGGTAAAATTTTCATTTTTATTATATTAGCTGATGCAGGAATGAGCAATTTATGTTTTTCCAACTACTTAGATCTGACTTTATTTGTGTGAAAAGTGTTTTGTAGTTGTGTTCATATAGGTTCTGGGTTTGTTTTGGCAGGTAGATTCCCAAATATTTTATAATGTCTACAGTAACTTTAAATGGGATTTCTCTTTCTACCTCTTGCCATTGGATTTTGTTGGAAATATATAGGAATGCTAAGGATTTATGTGGGTTTATTTTATATCCTGCAACTTTGCCAAATTTATTTATTGTCTCAAGTAGTTTTTTACTTGATTCTCCAGGATTCTCTAAGGATATCATCTGCAAAGAGTGATAGCTTAGTCTTTTCTTTGACTAATTTGATTTCTTTGATTTCTTTTTCATCCTTGACCTTGTAATTCTGGAATTTGGCTACTATATTTCTTGGAGTTTTCAATTTGGGATCTCTTTGAGGAGGAGTCCAGTGAATTCTTTTTTTTTTTTTTGCCTTTTGGAGGGCAATTGGGGTTAAGTAACTTGCCCAAGGTCACCACGGCTAGGTTTTTGTTTGTGTGTGCATTAAGTGTCTGAGGTCGGATCCGAACTCAGGTCCTTCTGACTCCAGGGCCGACGCTCTACTCGCTGCGCCACCTAGCTGCCCCTCCAGTGAATTCTTTTGATAACTATTTTACCCTCTGATTCTAGGACTTCAGGACAGTTTTCTTTGACAATCTCTTGGAGGATGTTGTCTAGGCTGCTTTTTTCATCATGGATTTCCTGTAGGCCAATAATTCTTAGATTATCTCTCCTGGATCTGTTCTCCAGGTCAATTGTTTTTCCAGGGAGATATTTTACGCTTTCTTCTAGTTTTTCAGTCTTCATGTTTTGTTTGACTGACTCATGATGCAGCATAGTCCTTAGCTTCAATTTGACTGATTCTAATTTTTAGTGAATTATTTTCCTCTGTTAGTTTTTGAAGCTTCTTTTCCATATGCTCAGTTTTCATTTTTTGTCTTGTTTTGTTTTGTTTTTTGCTTTTTGGAAAGGGGAAGGCAGGGCAATTGGGGTTAAGTGACTTGCCCAAGGTCACATGGCTAGTAAGTGTGTCAAGTACCTGAGGCCAGATTTGAACTCAGGTCCTTCTGACTCCAGGGCTGGTGCTCTATTCACCAGTTTTCATTTTTAGAGAGGTATTTTCTCTAGTTAGATTTTGAAACTCCTGTCCCAGTTCACCAATTTTACTTTTTAAGGATTCATTTTCTTCAGTGAGATTTTTTTTTCCAATTTGGTCACTATAGATTTAAACTTATCTTCTACCTCTCAAATTTAGCTTTTAAAATCTTTCTTGAGCACCTCTAAGAATGCTTTTTGGGTTTGAGACCAGTTCATATTTACTTCTGTGGTCTCAGATGTGAGTATAGAGTCCATGTTGTCCTCTGAATTTGGTTGTTTTTGCTCACTATAATAGGATCATATCATTCTTGATTTGACAGATTCTTTCTTGCCCATTGTGACTGCCTATGTCCTGAATTTTAAGAGTGGATATCTGCTTCTGCGGTACAGATGTACCATGCTTCTCAGGCTAGGATGTAGGGGTTTGGTTGTTAACTTTGTGTGCTGTAGCCTCTGGGTGTCTAGACTGAGGCTAAGGTCAGGAGTGTCAGTGTTTCTCCTGAGTTACCATTAGGCTCACAGAGTAACCTGTGGGGGAGGGGTGGTCTGGCCACTTCAGGTTTCCACCTCTGTGCTACAGCTCAGGTAGGCTCAGCAGCTAGTGGCCAGCAGCACTGGTGTCTGTAGATTCCCCTGGTGGTGCTAAGGCACACCTGGGCTTGTGCTGTTAGTGCTTGCTGGCTCTACCCCCCTGGGCTTTGGGAGCTCCTGCTGGTCAGCTGAGGTGGGGATTATTGGGACACCTCCCAGCCTTCACTTCAGACTCCATGCTGCTTCAGTTATGCTTTTCCTTAATGTCTCCCAGGCCTGAGGCAGTTTCTACTAATTCAATATTTTACTCTGGGGGGGACATTTATCCCTGGGTTTTCTGAGTCAGGGAGGGGGAATCAGAGCAGCTAGAGTTTATTCCACCGTCTTGGCTCCAGGAAAATCAGGTAGGTGATTTTTTAACATCCATGCTGTGGGCTGGTAGCCCCAGGAGAAGCTGCTGTTGCTGCTATGGGCCCTGCACTTTCTCTTACCCAGCTCTGACCAATCCTCTATCCTGCAGTGAGATGGCTGTGAATTGCCCTTGGGGTCGGTGAGTGTGCTGGCTGGGGCTCCTTCTCACTTTGCTATAGTCTGCTCTCAGGTCTGCGCTGGTGCAGCCCCCATGTGCTCTGCGCTCCCCTGCCCAGACCTATGAGGGCACTTTCCTGGGCTGGGAAACCAGTAGGCAGAGATGAAGATGGAGAGCATTCCAATCATGGAAGACAGCCAGAGAAAATGCTGGCAAGCAAAAGATGCAGTGTCTTGTTCAAGGAACAGAAAGGAAGCTATAATGCCAATGCGATATTCACAGAGTCCATGGTGGCTATGAATATGCTGGTGTAGTTCTGAAACACAAAATGTAATAGACTCTCCACATGGAACACAAAACCAAAACATTTATTCAAATACCAGAAAGATGAATCCTAACACCAGAAAGCCAAATCCATCATAGCAACTAAGAAGTTAGTACACATAACCAATGTAGTGGGCACTGACATTCCCAACCCTTCCCTCCATCGGGCCTTTAAAACAGGCCCCCTTAAGCAAAAATGCTCCTCTCTCACTCATGCTAGCTGCTCTGACTCCCTGCTGTTAGCTCCCCCCTGTTCTGGCTCTTTCCTGCTCCACCCTTCCTGTTCCTCCCTTTCAGCAAGCTCCTCCCCCTATGGGCTCTATGTGATTATATTTGGCCTATTAAGGGGCAGGGAAGATCTTCAAATTTTCATTACCATTACAGAAGCCTGGAGGAGGCAGAACATATAGGAAGTTTTAGCTGCAAGTCAATTGGAAAGTCCCCATTGCACTTAGGGTACCATAACAGAGCAGATGGTAAATCATCTTCTTTAAAGTTATTTCCTGTGATAAGATCATATATGTTTCTGATATTAGACCACTGTCAGAGCCAAAGATTTTCCATCCCAGGTTTTTAGTAGCTATGGCTGCTAAGGGGAAGGAGGTGGGGGTGTACTGCATCTTCAGACACCATTGTCAGATTGAATTTCCAAAGGGTTGATTCTCCTGAATGGTGTTGCAAAGGGTGGATTTGGAAGTAGAATCAGTTGTGTGGGTATTGTTGCTCTTCCTAGGGTTCTTAAGCTTGGGATCCTGGGCTATCTTCTGATAGATCTGAGGGGAGGGAGTAGTAGAGGTGGTAGCAGTGGATTGACTTTCCTGGCACACGTCACCTCCTATGTGTGTGCATGTTGGTTCCTTCACTAGAAATGTAAGCTCCTAGAGGGCAGGAACTGTTTCATTTTATCTTTGTATCCCAGTGCCCAGAACAATGACACATAGTAGATACTCAATAAATGAAGACTGGTTGATTGATTGATAGTGAATAGAAACAGAGCCATAAAGAACGGGGTCTTTTTCCTGGGATGCCAACATCCAGTTTCATGTACTTCCATCTCAATTCATCTCTGTGGCAAACACCATTCTCATGCCTTCCTTCATGGTCTTCCACTGAACTTTGACACATTACAGCACAACTCAAGCTGTTCTGCTGACTATATTCTTACCATGGTACCCTTCTCCTTATGCAAGCCTCCTCATCCCTCCTGCCCCTCACTTCCCCCAAAACTTATATATATATATATATATATATATATATATATATATATATATATATATATATATAAAATACATAACATTTCCAGTACATTTTAAGAGCACTGAAGTCAGGGATGACAAAGTAGAAAGAGTTCTACTTCCAACTTTGTCCCTGACTTAACTTTTTATATCATATTTTTCTCAGTCCCATCTGTAAAGTCAAAGAGTTGGACTACATAATCTTTAAAGTTCCTACTATCTTGAAAAATTTGTGATTTTGTAACATCATTACAGATTTCCATATTTGAAAACATTTCCATTTGTAAATACTCAACAAAATGACTTTCCGGGCCACCATTGAGACCAATACCCAGTAGTTAATGGGTCCTGTCCAGAGTCAAGTGTAATTCAAGTAAGAAGATCCCTTCTAATATGAAGGTCAGGGTCCATTTTGGGGAACTTTACTTGAATTAATGGATGGATAGATGGAAAAGCATTTATTAAGTGCTTATTATGTGCTAAGCACATATTAGATATTAAGAATACAAATATAGGGGCGGCTAGGGGGAGCAGTGAATAGAGTGCCGGCCCTGGAGTCAGAAGGACCTGAGTTCGGAGCCGGCCTCAGACACTTAACCCACACAAACAAAAACCTAGCCGTGTAACCTTGGGCAAGTTACTTAACCCCAATTGCCCTAAAGGGGCGGCTAGGTGGCGCAGTGAGTAAGAGCACCGGCCTCGGAGTTGGGATGACTCAAGATCAAATCCGGCCTCAGAAAATGAGCACCCACGCATAAATAATGACTAGCCATGTAACCTTGAGCAAGTTACTTAACCCCAATTGCTTAAAAAAAAAAAAAAAAGAATACAAATATAAGCAAATGAGACCATCCTTTTCCTTAAGGAGCTTATATTCTAATGGGGAAATGGTGGTCAGGAAAGTCAGAGGGATTAGAGCCATAGGGTAATTGGTTGACATATCTTTTCCAGAAATAGTAGTGTTGATTTGGTTACTGTTCTTAGGACTAGAATTGGAAACTGAGGAGGGAAGAGATATCTAAATGCCATATACTATGTTAAGTACATGACACAACTCCTCTGGTTCATTACCCTTACTCGGGTGTAACCCAGGTAATTCAGTATCTGGCACTGTATGACACTAGTCACCAGCTCTACTTATAAGCATTCAATCTATTAATCATTAAGTATTTATTACTATGTAATTATGATGTATTAGACTAAAGTAATGAGGGATTAAATACAAAGAATGAAATAATCTCCATTCTCAAGGTCCTATGAGGTAAACAACAAGTACCCATATAGTATGTGCAGAATAAAAACAAAGAGTAAATACAAAATAAACACAAGATAGTTCGGGAGAGTGGACACTAGTTGGGAAGATCAGAAAATGCAAGGTGATATTTGAGTTGGGTATTAAAGTTACAAAAGACATAGTCTATGAGGTATAAATGAAGAGGGAGCACATTCCAAGCTGGGGTATTTGTCAATTTCAATATCGTAGAGACAGGAGATGGAGAGTCATGTTAGAAACAGAGAGAAAGAAACTTGTCTAGAATGTAGAGTTTAGGAAGAGAAATAACATACAATGAACTGGAAAGATAGATTGGAGTTAGGTTGTAAAGGACATTAAAAGCTAAATTCAGACTCACAAGCATACTAAATATAGAATAGATTTATACTCTATTCCATTCGCAAAAATAGTCCAAGAAATACTCAAGTGGGGCTTCCTTCCTACTGTTTTCCCTCTACCTCCCACTGACCTAGGCTTTTAATTAGATTTATAGGACTGTTCCTGGGTGTGGCCCAACAAGGAGGGAAGCTCTGTACTCTATGCAATCTTATTATTTTGTTGACAGCTCTTCTAATCACTGCTCCCCACATGAAGCTCTATTTCCCCAAAGTGTCATTGGTCCATTTTACCACTAGAGGTGACTAGGTGTTGCAATAGATAAAAGTGATAGACCTGGAGTTAGGAAGACCTGAATTCAAAATCCAGCTTCAGACACTAACTAGCTATATGATCCTAGGCAAGTCACTTAACCATTGTCTGCTTCAGTTTGTGAGGATAAGATAATATCTATAAAGTGCTTCATAAATCTTAAAGTACTATATAAATACTAGCAACTATTACCATCATCATCACCATCATCACTGTCCTCTCTTCCTAATAGAGATTGGTTATTCTTTTTGCTATTTTAGTCCTCAGCTTCTACTCCCTGCTGTTTAGCTGTTTCCCAGTAGATGGCACTAGGTGCCTTCTAACCAGGTACCAGCTCTTGAGCTGGCTCCTCAAATGGCATTGTCACAAGTCTTTTGTGTCCCTAGGTCATTGAGTTATCTTTAGATTATTTAAATTTTCCAGTGTTTTATATCTAGTTTCCATAGTCCTACTTTGCTCAAAAAAGGTATCTTCGGGTAGCTGCAGGAATAATTCTTTGGACTATTCAGAGCAGATAGGTGGTGCAGTGCATATAGTGCTGGGGCTGGAACAGGAAGATCTCTTCCAACCACTTACTAGCAGTGTGACCCTGAGCAAGTAACTTAATTTCTGCTTGCCTCAGTTTCCTCAACCATAAAATGAAGATAATTGCATCTACATCACAGGGTTGCTGTAAGGATGGAATGAGACAATATACTATATGTTAAGCACTATGCTAAGCCAATAACAACAAGCCTTGTGGATACAAAAAGAGGCAAAAGACAGTTCCTCAGGGAGTTCACAATCTAATGGGGAAGGAAACAAGCAAATCAATATGTATAAACTATGTACAGGATAAATAGGAAATAATTAACAGAGGAAAGTCATTAGAATTAAGAGGTGTTGGGAAATGCTTCCTGCAGAAGATGTGATTTTAGTTGATGCTTAAAGGAAGCCAGAGAAGCCAGTAGGCAGCAGTAAGGACTGAGAGCATTCCAGGCATAGGGGACAGGCAGAGAAAATCCACACAGCCAAGAAAGAAATGGAATGTCTTATTCATGGAACAGCCTGAATGGCAGTGTCACTGGATTGAAAAGTATGTGGTCAGGCTAGACTAGGTAGGACAGGGTTAGGTTATGAAGGGCTTTGAACACCAAACAGAAGGTTTTGTATCTGATCCTGGTGGGAATAGGGAGCCACTAGAGTTTATTAATTCTTTGTGACCCCATTTGGGATTTTATTAGCATAAATACTGACATTGTATCTGTTCTTTAGGAAAACCACTCTAGTGACTGAATGGATGATGGATGAGTGAGGGAAGACTTGAGGCAGGCAGATTCACCAAGGCTGCTGCAATAGTCTAGGTGATAAGGGCCTGGACAGAATTGTGGCAGTGTCAGAGGAGAAAAGGCGGCATATTAGAGAGCTGTAGCAAAAGTGAAACCAACAGGCCTTGATAATGGATTAGATATGGAGAATGAGGGATAATAAGGAGTGAAGAATGAAACCTAGGTTGGGAGCCTGAAGAACTGGGAGGATGGTGGTTTCTCTAGAAGTAATGTGGAAGTTAAGAGGAAGGGAGGTTTCAAGGGAAAAGATGCTCAGTCTTGGACATATTGAGTTTGAGATGTCTACTGGATATCCAGTTTAAAACGTCTGAAAGGCAGCTGCAGATGTGATACTGAAGGTGAGTAGAGGGATTATAGCAGGAAAGGTATATTTGAGAATCATCAGCATAAAGGTGATAATTAAGTCCTTGGGAGCTGATGAGATGAACAAGTGAAGAATTACAGAGGGTATAATGCCACACACAAGCAGCTTTCAAGAGGACTGCTACTGTGAACACCTTTGAAGGTTCTGATTACACAGTATAGTGAACACTCTGTTTACTCCATAACAAATCAAAGCAAAATATCCACAGAAAATCAAGGTACAGCATTCACAAGGTTACAACTTATCACAGAAAATCACAATATAGTATTCACAACAGCTTATCATTAAAATGGCCACATAGTTTTCACCAAAGTGGTCACAATATTTAGAACAAAGAACAATCATCTCAAAATACAATAATCAAAGTCTTCCACTCATGGGACAACTAAGTTAACTCAATCAGTCACTTATTCAGCAATCAATTACTGAGTATCATACACAAAACCTTCCACCCCTAGGTCACTAGTAAACTACAATTTCATCATTACTCAGTACCCAAGGAGAGGTCTTTTCATCATGACTTGGGGCCTGTTCTCAGATTCCCTGGATCCCCTTCCATGGTCCCAGATTCTACCTGGATTCACCAGACTGTCACCTGGGTTCAATGGCAAATAGCTCCCAGTTCCTTGTCCAGCTCTCTGGGTAGGTCCTGCTCCACACTGAAGTTCACAGGGTTCAGTCCATCTCAACTCCATAATTTCTGCTCCCAGGAATTCAAGGCTCAACCAAGCCACAAACAAAGTCTCAGCATCCCGGTCATGTTTCCTGTCTTCTGCTTCCTCAGTCTTCTCCTGGGCTCCTGGTTCCTGGTTCCTGGTTCCTGGGCTCCTCTGTCACCTGGGCTCCTGGTTCCTGGGCTCCTATTCAGAAGAAGCTCCACCACCACAAGTTCTCAGGAAATTCTGGCCCAGTTCTCCATTCTCTCTTCTTTAGCTGCTCTGCCTCCAGATCCTGGTCCCAAGAAATTCTGCCTGTGCCTCTCTGGGGCTTTTCTTATATACATAGCATTAGCTACTTCCTGTTTCAGCCAACCCCTTCCTGTTATGTCAGCAACAGGAGACAGGAGTTCATACCTTCTGTTTCCCCAACAGAGGCTTGATCAGTTACTAAGTGCTAAGTACCAGCTACCTTTGCCAACACAAAGGGATCTTCAAATTCAAATTACATTACCATTACAGAGGGAGAAGATAAGAGGCCTCAGGGCAGAATCCCGGAGGTCCACCTGGAGACTACAGGTGTCCCAAAAACTTAGGGATAAGAGCATATCAAGAAAGAGAGATCAATTATGTAAAAGACTGCAGAGAGGTCAAGGAAAATGAGGTTTGAGAAAAGGCCATTGGATTTGACAACACAGAGATCTTTGGTAACTTGGAGAGAACAGTGTCTGTGTAAAGATGAGCCATTTTGTAAAGGTGTTAAAGAACAGAGAAGAGAAAGTATTAGTACCTCTTATACACCAGGCTTGTTCCTCCTTCCTTACTCAAATAGGTCTATATTCTCTATTCTTAAAGCACATGGTAGAGCTTGGTGGTACAGTAGATACAGTACAGTCCTGGAATCAGGAAGACTCATCTTTGTGAGTTCAAACCGAGCCTCAGATGCTTACTAGCTGTGTAACCCTGGATAAGTCATTTAAACCCGTTTGCCTCAGTTTCCTCATCTGTAAAATGAGCTGGAATAGGAAATGGCTAGTATTTCTGCTAAGAAAATTCCACATGGGGTAACAAAGAATCAGATGTGAGTGAGCAACAACAACAAAGGCACATGATAAATATCTACTTATGAAGTGGTTACCCACTAAGAGGGTTAGGGTGGCTCTGGAGACCCTAAAATACCAAAGCACCGGGTCCTGCGAAATGAATTTGACTTGAGTCTTCTCAGCCAAAGAAAAGTAAAATTTATTAAAAATTCACTTACATTAGATACAGAGTAAGTCTGTGCTAGGTAATTCTATGGCGCTCTCACCCACATGGCATTCTACAGCTCTCTCACAATTCTTTTTTTGTTTATATGAAATAAAAATGTCATTTTATCAAACACCCAAGGACCTTAGGATACAAGCCTGTACTTTTACTTAATCTGTTAAGAAAAATGTTGTTGGGGTGGCTAGGTGGCGCAGTGAATAAGAGCACCAGCCTTGGAGTTGGGATGACCCGGGATCGAATCCGGCCTCAGAAAATGAGCACCCACACATAAATAATGACTAGCCGTGTAACCTTGAGCAAGTTACTTAACCCCAATTGCTTTTTAAAAAATGTTGTTTCCTCCAACTCTTTTAGATAAATGATTTTATTTATTTGTTTGTTTGGGTTTGTTTGTTTTTTTTTTGGTTTTTTGGAGGGCAATTGGGGTTAAGTAACTTTCCCAAGGTCACACGGCTAGGTTTTTGTTTGTGTGTGCATTAAGTGTCTGAGGCCAGATCCAAACTCAGGTCCTGACTCCAGGGCCTATGCTCTACTCACTGCGCCACCTAGCCGCCCCTAGATAAATGATTTTAACAAACCAGTTGTAGAATGCTAAGGACACTGGGCTCAAAACAGACCTTGGTGTATGGAGCTCTAAGATTTATAAAGCACTTTACAAACATTACCATTGTAGTTTGTGTAGACTGCCCAACTCTTCAATGTACGTTAATTATAATGATTTTCTGTATAGGTTGGTCCTTTCCCTCCAATCACCTAAATCCATGAGAAACTAGAACCATGAATCTCTACCACTTTCAATTGCAGTTTTCAAACACCTACTAATCAAATATTTTCAAGTCAGTTATGAATAGGTTCAAAGAATGACTACTAAAAACCAAAGTGATTTTTATTCAATAAATTAACCCATTTATTGTGGGACTATGGGCTACAGACATTTGATAAGATTTTATTGGTCTTTCAATTCCTTCAGTCTTCTGATGGCAGATTTGACTGTGACTGCAGAGGTGGTAATGTAGGTCCATGTACCACCAGCTACTTGTTTGCATACAGGATCTACAGTGCCAGATACCCACAGCCCGTCTCTTCATTTTGGTCTTGCCACAGAAAGAGCAGGTATACTTGGCATGCTGGCTAATTTCAATTTTCTTCACGATTTTTCTGAGGGATGCACCATAATGTGTTCCACATTTACCAACAATTACGACCTTGGTACATTTAGCCATCTTAGCGGTGCTGGGGCTGGAGCTTGGGCGCTCTCACTCTTCCATGGTGCTCTCACAAACATGAAGACAAGACAGGGTCTTATATGCAGAAGATTGTGGGAGGAATCTAGGGGTGGTCTAGAGGAGGAGTTTGGGGAGGGTTTTCAGGAGGAGTTAATGAGGTCAATGAGTGATTAAGGATGGGAGGCCATCTGGAGATTACAGGCAATGGTGGGCTAGGCCAGTTCAAGGGTGGATAGGACACTTTGATAGGCTCAAAGGTGGGAAGTCTAGTAACAGAGGATGGGAAGTCTAGTAATAGAGGCTTGGGCTCAGCCACAATGTAAGGCTTATTGCCTCATCAAATGGGATGATTTAAGCAGAGTCCAAGGGAGGTTCCCTTGGACTCAAGGACTCAAGGAGTCCCAGAGCCCATACCTCATCACTTACTTCCTCCATTACAATAATACCTAGTTAGTGTGCCTCATATTTACCCTTTCCTCTTGAAATTTGTGGGACACATAGAGTGCTACTGTCTTTATTATCTTTCCTTTTGTTTTGCTGTCTTCCACCTTTCTCTGGGGCAGCTGGGCTGAGTTATGCAAATTATCCCATGATGTTTTTGGAAAGATCTCCAAAAAAAATATGTGTTGTGGGAAGGTAGTGCTGGTGATTCCCAAGCATCCCATGGTAGAACTGGTTTTATTGTCCTTTTCTGTATGTCAGATATAAGTTGACATTTGTCTAGGCAGTCTTTTAAAGTATACTGGAACTTCAGTTGGCTTTGAGTGGCTCTAAATGATTCTTTACTTTCCTCAGGGTCCATCTGACCATTTTATAAAAGAATTCATATGCACCCTTCCATAATAATCCAAACATATATGTTTCTATAATTTTATAGTTTATTAAAGACTTCTCCTCCTATTGGACACAGACAAAAGCTTGAAAAAATTTGGAACATATACATAATAAAGACCAGAATTTGGAAGAAAAAAATTGAGGGTGACAGTAATATCCTCAAAGGATTCCACCTAGAAGTTTATGTTCTTTTGCCTTTCCCCCCTCATTTATTTGTGTGAGAGAACAAAAATAATTTTAGACCTGAGAAAACCTGTAGGCTTTAGATTCAGATCTTTAGTGTAAGGGCCCGCCTTACTGGGCTGATGCCAAACTCACCTCTCCAGCTGCCTCTGTGGCATTCCAATTGCCTTCTGCGATTCTGGTCACCCTACTACGACCCTTATGGTCGCCCCACTGCAACCCCTCGGAGAGTTCCTTTCCCAGTCACCCCACTGCGACCTCTGGTTCACCCCTACGAACCCCTGGGGGAGCCTGCTCCTCCCAAACAGACAAAGGAGTCCTGACACCAAGAGGTGATATATCTTGCCATTTAATCTCTTTCTCATTCACAATCCCATCTTCTCTCTCTCCCCCTCCTTTCACCTTGCCTCCCTCCTTTTATCTCCTTTCCCTTCCCCCGACTCTGTTCCCCCACGTGCCTCAGCAGTAGCAGGCTCCTCATGGCAGGGATGTGTTCCCCTGTTAGCAGCACATGCTCAATACCCCAAAATCACGGGGCAGGACATACGCTCAGGTGCCTCTAACCCTAGCCTGAGTTGCTCTGTCATTTGCCTGAGTTTTCCATGGGTTCTCAGAGTTCGTGGATTCTCAGAGTTCAGGTAGAGTCTTAACACTTCAGGTAGTTCAGGTAGAGGCCCCAACACTTTAGTAGCTTGTTGAAAAAGAAACTTTCAATTATAGAATGCATGTTACCAATCCACTTTCTAACTCTAGTTTAGATTGGGATTTAGAATAGAGATTCTGCTCTTTAAGCTCTAGGAAGTTGAAGTTAAAAAACTGACAATGCCTTTAGGTGCTACTTAACTGGCTGGCCAATCTCTTTTCCAAAAGATTAGAGAAATGAGGAAGAGAAAAAGCCCATGTAGTTACACAGCCCTATAGGGGGTGGGGGGAGGGAGATGTCAATGACTTTTTCCAAGTCTAAAGAATAGGGGTATGAAAATTTTGCCTTCTTAAAACAGCTGAATAACAACAATATTTTACATTTATATAGCACCTGGTACAGCTAGATGTCAGAGGTTTGGAGTCAGGAACACCTTAGTTCAAATCCTGTTTCAGACACTTAGTGCCTGCATGACCCTAGCTAAGTCACTTAATCTTGTTTGTTTCAGTTTCCTCACCTGTAAAATGAGCTGGAGTAGGAAATGGCAAACCACTCCAGTATCTTTGCCTATAAAAGGGGTCATGGGGTCATGAAAGTTGGACACAACTGAAAAAGAACTAAACTGATACTGATGTCTTCAATATTTTTTTCTAATATGTACAATTCAGCTCCTGTCTTCTCAAATAGAATAATCAATTTTTGGTAACTTAAGTTTAGTATTGTGGGCATCAGTTATTGCAATGTGCTAAAGATACAGATGTAAATGCAGGTGTAGATACAAATACAGATGATGGAGGCATGAGATTGATTGGGAACTGACCCAAGTAATAGCCCAGGAATTTGATTTTTTAAAATAAGTCCATCATGAAATCAGCTTGCTTTTGGTTGTTTTCTCTTTGTCTTAGAGGTAGAGTGCAGTATGACTTTTTGGGCAATGTAATATGCTTTATGGCAAGGTTTCACTAACAATTTAGAAACTGAAGCAGTCATTTCACAAATGGTTTATTGGTCCACCTAAATTTTTTTCTTTTATAATCCTTGATTTAATAGCTTAACAGAGACATTCTAGCTCCTTTGCCAATACCTTGACATTTTCACTTATCTTCATCCACCCTTTTAGTGTCCTGGGCTGGTACAGATAGCAGATGAAAGGGCTTCCTGTCAAACATATGAATGTTGCTGGGTTTGCTGGAGATAAAAACATGGAGACTGAGGAAAATACAATGTCAGCTGAGGCATGACTGTTACATGATTGTTGCTTTTTTCCCTCACTCCACATATCCAATTGATTCCCAGATCTTGTCATTTTTACTTTCCTTTCTCTCACATGTGACCCCTTCTCTCCATCCACTTTAGTCCCTCATCAACTCTCCAGTAGATTCCTGTAAAAATTGCCTCCTAATTGGTCTCTCCACCTCAAGTCTTTCTCTGTCAAGGTTTTACTGCTGTCAAAGTGATTTTTCTTAAGCACAGATCTACTTAAGCTACTCTACCAGCCCCAGTGGCTTCTCATTGCCTCTAGCACAAAATAGAAATTCCTCTTTTTTTTCCTCCTTGGAAACAATTGGGGTTAAGTGACCTGTATCTCAGGTTATATTTGAACATAGGTTCTCCTGACTCTGGAGCCAGTTCTCCATTCACTATACCAACTAGATGCCCCAGAAATTCTTCTTTTAAAGTCCTACAAAACCAGGCCTCAATCTAGTTTTAAAGTTCATTGGATATTATTTTCCCTCCTACATTATACCATCTAGTCCAATTGTCTTTTCTCTGTTTTTTATTCACAGCTATTGAGCACAACTCCACCCTTCCCTCCCCCAACTGATCAGTGAGCAGGAATTTCAGCCTAGGGTAAAAACCCTGCAGGATATTTCTCCTCTCCCCCCACCCCATCCCCTGATCCCCACCAGATCCTCCCCATCTCTGCCCATTCTAGGTTTCCTGTCCCTCAGCCTAGGGTAAACTTTGTTCATGCTTGGGAAATTCAAATATACACTCAGCAATCGCTGATTGTAGTTTTGGCTTATGTAACCCAAATATTGGAATCACTTTAAAAACCAGCACACTGTCCATGCCAACTCACTGTCTGATTTGGGTATGTGACCAAGGCAGTCCCGAGGCAATAAAATCCACTTCCAAATTTTACTCTGGGGGATCTTTTGTTTCACTCCATTCTGGCACAACATATTTGGAGGCCCCAGGGAGATCTGCGGTGTTTTGTGGCACCGCAAAGATCCCTGAATAAGAAGAGTTCTCAGCCTCTGGAGGTAGGCATCTAATCACCTGGTTCCCTAGCGGGGCTAGCCCCTAAGGATGTTCCAGGGCCCCAGGTCTTGAGGAGGGAAAGAGTTCACCTGCCTCCCGACTTCGACTTGCTCCTCATTCGGCCTTTTTGTGGATCTAGGACCTCCAGTTTGGGGGTGAGTAAAGTTCTGTCCTGTTCCTGGAGGGGGAGGGCTAGACGTAGCCATTTGTGCAGGGGGCATCTCCTCCCTGGGCAAAGCTCGAGGCGTCATCCCTCTTGCCCATAAATGGTCTGGTTATCTGGTTAATGTCTATCTTTTTATGGGTCCTATGTTTGCTTGAGCTCATTTGCTTCCTGTTCAGAATCTGCGGGAGGTAAACAAGCGGGTAGGGACTGTTATCTGTCTGTCTTTTTGTGTGTCCTGTCCATTCTGTGTTCGTAAAGTTTTTTCTTGAGCTCATTTTCTTAAAGCCTCCCTGTTTTTATTCTGCAAAGCAGGTATTTGAGTAGCTATCAGACAAGCACCTTCAAGGAAGCTTTTTTGATTTCCACTGGGAAGATATATTGGTTTTTAAGACTACTGTTTGTCTGTCTTTTTATCCTAGAACATGGGAGGTTCAGCCAGTACATCAAAAACTCTCCTGGGGTGCATACTAAGCCATTTTAGAGCAGCCTATCAAGACGGACCAGATTATGGGGCCCCCTTGCAGAAGAGGAATCTAATTTCTTATTGTAAGAATGAGTGGCCCATGTTTGGGGTGGGCTGGCCCCCCTTGGGGAAGTTTCAACAAGCAATTGTCTAATCAGTGTGGCAGGTGGTCACAGGGAATACAGGACATCCAGATCAGTTCCCTTATATTGACGTCTGGCTAGACCTCATCACCTATCCCCCTCCCTGGCTTAGAAACTGTTATTTTCAAAGGGGTATCAGAATCCTTGTGGCCCACCTGCTCTCAGACACTCCTATTGACCCTGAGGCCCCTAAGTAGCCTTAAACATTGCTTTTGTTTCCCAGTCTGCCCCTGACATGAAAAGGAAACTCCAGAAACAGGAGGGATTTGAGGGTGTGGTTATATCCCAGCTGGCAGAAACCACCCAAAAGGTTTATGACAAAAGGGACAGCTCCTCTGACAAAGCAGACAAAAGGCTTTCCCGGGTCTTTGTGGCTGCACTTCAGACTCCCAAACAGGGTGCCCGAGTGGGTGCCCCCTCCTGTGAGGGACCAATGTGCCTACTGTAAGGAATTAGGCCACTGGAAAAATGAATGCACCTGGGAAAAGAAAAAAAAACCTGCCACTCTCCAGAGGGTCTAACATTCACTGATTGACAGGGCCCAGGGATTTTCTCACTAGACCCCCTTAGCTTCCTTCCCCCTTCACATGGTGTCTTCACTGTCCTAGATCTCAAAGATGCTTTCTTCACTATCCCCCTGGCCCCTGCTAGTCAACCCCTTTTTGCTTTCACCTGGATAGACCCTGAGGGTGGGTAATCTGGCCAGTTAACCTGGACACATCTGTCCCAGGGTTTCAGAAACTCCCCTATCCTCTTCGATGAGGCCCCCCATAAGGACCTTAAACCCTTCCAACAATCCCACCCCTCTTGCTCCTTAATTCAGTATGTTGATGACCTCCTCTTGGCGGCACCTACTGAAAGTGCTTGTTTATCTGGAACCTACTGAAAGTGCTTGTTTATCTGCCACCTCCGACCTTCTTTCTCTCCTGTAGTCTTTGGGTTACTGAGCTTTCTTCTAAGAAAGCTCAAATCTGTTTACCTCAGGTCACCTATCTTGGTTACATTCTCTCAGGGGGCACTCAATCCCTTTCCCCCTCCCCAATCCAAACCATTCTAGACTTACCAACCCCAAAGACTAAAAAAAAAAAAAAACAGGTTCGAGAATTTTTGGGTACAGTAAGTTACTGCCGGCTCTGGATTTTGGATTTTGCAGAAATTGCAAAACCTCTTTATTCTGCCACTGCCAGAGCTGGACCCCTTTCTTGGTCTGGCCCAGAGCCAAAGGCTTTTGATACCCTTAAGGCCACCTTGGCCTCAGCACCTGCCTTAGCCCTACCTGATATTACCAAGCCTTTCTATTCTTTTGTTGCTGAATCTAATGAGGTGGCTAGAGGAGTCCTCACCCAAACCCTGGGCCCCTGGTGCTGCCCTGTCGCCTATCTTTCCAAATGTCTAGGTTCAGTGGCTGCTGGCTGGCCCCTTGCCTCCGGGCCATTGCTGCAATGGCCCTCCTTGTTAAGGAAGCTGATAAGCTTTCCTTGGATCAGCCCCTTTCCATCTCAGCCCCTCATTCTGTGGAGACTCTCCTCCATAGCGATCCTACCCACTGGCTTTTTAACTCTCACTATCCCAATAAAAGGTTCTCCTCCTTGATCAGCCTTGTCTGACTTTTTCAAAAACCTGTTCTTAACCCTCCCACTCTGCTCCCTGACCCTGAACCTACTCCAGTCTCCCCCCGCTGTCTATGATTGCCTTCAGGTCATTGATCAGGTCCAGGCTGCAAGACCAGATCTCCCTGACACACCCCTAAGAATAGAATCTCTACATTTGTGAGTTTTTTTGTTAGCTTAGTGGAAAATCTACTATTATTTCTCATCTAGAATTAGAACATGTGCAAAAAGTTATACAAACTAAGATCATTATAACAGTTTTCAACTAATTTTCTTCATCAAGGTTTAATGAGACAATGGATGGACAAAGGATGATTCCTTTGCCTGTAAATCAAAAGGGAAAAAGGGAGGAGTCAGGTTGGTGGCTCCTCCCAGGAGACCACCTCCCTAATAGTAGCAAAAAAAACTCCTTAATGAAATTGCAGCCAGGGAAACACTGGGAGGTCAATTTCACTGAGATAAAACCACAGGTGCAGGGCTACAGTATCTCCTGGTATTGGTGGATACATTCTCTGGGTGGGTAGAAGCATTCCCTGTGAAAACAGAAACAGCCTTAATAGTAGCAAAAAAACTCCTTAATAAAATTGTCCCTGGGTTTGGCTTTCCCATGAGAATTGGGTCAGATCCCCGGCCTCAGACGCCACTTAGTTTTGACTTCCTTGAGCAGCCTGCATCTGAAATTTTCTCAGAGCTCAGAACTCAAGGCTGATTAAGTCCAGACCATCCCCTGACATATGTTTGGAAGACCACCACCCATTCTTCCTCTAATCCAGAAGACCTAAACACTGAAATCACTAACTCTTCCCTCATCAAGTTCCTACATGGCCTGCAGACACTCAGAAAAACTCCTCCCCTCAGTCCATGCCGCCCTCCTGGTCCCAAGCTTAGCCTCAGTGGACCTGTTTCAACCTGGAAATTCTGTGCTGGTAAAGAAATTCACCACTATGGGTCTGGAGCCGAGGTGGAAGGGGCCACATGGCTGTGATCCTCACTATACCCACTGCTGTCAAAGTGGACTCTATCCCCACGTGGCTCCATTACACCAGAGTGAAGCCTGCTGTCACTCAGAATGGAAAGCAGAAGTCCACGAGGACGCCCTAAAGCTAAGACTTATTCGATCCTCTTCCTGATCCTCCTTTTACCTCCTTGTGTGGTTCCCCCACAATCCCCATGTCTCCAGATCAAGCTATACCTGGGTAGTAACCACAGGAAATGGACAGTCCTGGACTTTCCAGAACCCAGAACACAAACGGCTCCCCCTCAACTCCCTTTTCCCCCAAACTGGATTATTTGGTGGCCCACCAGCAGATGCAGGCTACCTGCTCTGTTCAGACACAGGATACCCATGCTCCTGCACTTGTGTCACAGCTTACCACCTCCCCTCTTCTAGCTCTGGTGCCTCCCTGTGCTACAGGGCAGGTGGTAGTGGGGGACTGGACCCATTGTTCCGAATGTATACAATTGGGTCTGACCCCTGGCAGCCCATGCTCAATATCACCATTCAAAACCCCTCTGACCCCACCTGGGGAGTCCCAGTCTCTCAGGTCCTGGGAATCATCATCCCTGCTTGGGGGACCATGGTTGTTCTGGATGAAGAGGAGGAGGAGACGCAGGTGGGAAAGACAGTAGTACTGACTAAAACCAAGAAGTTTCCTGTGCCCCTACCCTATCGTCACCCCATTGGTCTTGGGTATCCCTGCCCCAATATGGAACCCCGATGTCCAAATCAAAATACCAGCTGTCACCACATGGGCCCTGGTCAGGTCATACACCCTCCCATTTTCAAAGATTCAGGAGTCTCATAATTATCAGGTCCCCTTACCCTCCTGTCAGCTGTTTATAAAACACTTAACAGCTTTAACCACATGTTGGGAAAAGATTGCTGGATCTGTGTTGAACCCCAGCCTCCTTACTATGTAGGGGTGGCACCAAATGCCTTAGTCACCCCTATTTCCAACACAGAATTGTGAGTGGGACCACCCAAGGCTCTCCTTCGGGGATGTACAGGGAACAGGTTTCTGCCTCATATCATCCAGCACTCCTTTATCCAGCTCTCAGTATAGCTCGTTTTGTGGACAAACCCACAAGATTCAGGCCTCTAGCTCAGACTACCTCCCTGCCCCTCTAGGAGCCTGGTGGGCATGCCACAATGGCCTTACCCAGTGCAACTCTGCTATAGTGTCCCTCAGAAAACAACAACACACTGAGGGCCCCCTGTGCATCCTAGTGGCCATAATTCCCCGGGGTCACCCTCCTCCCAGGTGATCAAGGTTGGCATTACTTTTCCCCACAAGGGCAACTGAGCCACCACCTAAGGCAGGCATTACTCATTCCCATCTCATTCCCATCTTAGTGGGCTTGGGCCTTGTGGGTTCTGCAGTGACCAGGATGGCAGCCTTGATTAAGGGGGAGGCCAGCTATCAGGCCTTAAGTACACAGGTGAATATCGACCTCTCCCACTTAGAGCAGTCCATCTCAGCCCTGGAAAGACAGGTGGACTCTCTGGCAGAGGTGGTTCTCCAGAACTGCAGAGGCCTTGACCTTCTTTCTCTTAAACAGGGTGGCCTGTGTGCAGCCCTTGGTAAGGCTTGTTGCTTCTGTGCAAACAACTCTGGAGTGGTGAGGGAGAGTCTGAAGTTGGTACACCAGAATATTGCTAATAGACAGAAGGAGCTGGAAAATTCTGAGAATGGGTATCAGTCCCTGTTCTGGGCATCCCCCTGGCTCACTACATTGGTATCAACCTTGGTTGGTCCTCTCCTCCTCCTGACCTTAGCCATGATTGTAGGACCCTGTCTCATTAATTGCTTTCTACAATTTGTCAACTCCCGTGTCAACTCTGTTAAAATGTTAATTATCAGGGACGCCTGCTACCATCCTTTAGGAACAGAATTGGGTAACCTGGATGATATAGCCCCAGACCTGTCAAAGGTTTGACATACCTACAAAGAAAAGTAGGGAATGTTGAGCACAACTCCACCCTTCCCTCCCCCAACTGATCAGTGAGCAGGAATTTCAGCCTATGGTAAAAACCCTGCAGGATATTTCTCCTGTATCCTGCCCCCTGTAGTGGCAAGCACCCCAACATCCCCAGGGTGGCTGCCAACACAGGTTCTTAGATCTGCTTTTCAAAAGGAAAGCAACTCAAAATGGGTTAACAAACTTACTTTAATCAAACAAACATATATCACCTAGTTCAGGGGGCAAAGGTCAGCACCCCGAACTTTAGAGTATACAGACAGATCAAACAGACAGGCTTTCAAACTGTCCACAACCATTATCAATACCAAAATCACAGTTACCAGAGAGGGAAGCATCAACATCTGGGTTTTCAAAGCCAGGGGGCTCTCAATGGCTACTCAAGAGTCTCATCTGGTCAAATCACACAGCACTTCTCAAAGTGAGCCCCAAAGCAAAGCCTCCCATCAGGGTTTATATAGCCTTCTCCTGGCTCAGAGAATGTAATAACCTTCTTGACCCACAGCCCAATCACAAAGTATCAAGGTATGGGCTTTCCTGAAAAACAAGTCTCCCACCACAGGCTCCAGGTGCACTTAACCTAGGGGCAGGGAAGATCTTTAAAATTGCATTTCCATTACATTTGGCTCCAAGATCTTTCATGCCCATAGCATACACAATTTACATTTGAATTAGCACTAAATATGTCTTAGGTCACATTTTCCAGAAAATCACAATATAATCTCAAAGTACAATAGTCCAAGTCTTCCAACATGGGGCAACTGTTAACTCAGTCACTTATCAGTAGCAATCAAATAATAGTCACAATATACTATTCACAACATAGTCATCACTTGTCAGTAGTTTCAAAGTACGGTGGTCAAAGTCTTCCACTCATGGGGCAAAGTCTTGATTAACTCAATTAGTCACTTATCAGTAACAATATCTCAAAGTACTCAAAGTACAATCAGTTACTTATTCAGCAAAGTCTTACTAGGTATGTCCATAGCATAAACAATTTACATTTCAATTAGCACTAACCATATCTTAAGTCATATTTTCAAGGTACATCTAAAGTTACCAAAGTGGCCACTGGGCCTTAAACAAACACAAAATACAAAGCATTATCACATCAATTCAAAACAAGAGTCCAAATAAAGTTCTCTTGGGAGGAGGGGGGTGTCCTTCCCCTCACACTGCTCCAGCCCCTGCTTCCAAGTCCAGAGAGGGGGCTGGGCAACAAAACCAAAGTGGGGTCCTTGGGATCCATGGCACTTCACCCCACCCACCAAAGTCACAAGTCCATCCTCCCCCTGGGTCCTAAACTGTGAGATGCAGCAAGGAAATGCATTCAGTGCCCCTGCTTTGCCACACAGTCCTTATCTTGTCCTGTGGCTGAATTCCCAACTCTGGGTTCCTTCTCCTCCAGCAGAAGGCAGCAGCTCCTGGCTTCTCCATGGGTCTCTATGCAGGTAGCTCACCATTCCTGCTCTCAGCTCAGTGAAGTCAGCATGCAGGCCATTCTTCTCTCCTGCTCCATAGCTCCACAGAATCACAGCTACCACAACTGGGAAACAAACAATTATCCCAGCCCCCATACTTTCCTTTTACTTAGCAGATCCCATCCC
The DNA here is from genome assembly GCA_011680675.1 of Gymnobelideus leadbeateri. Lineage (NCBI taxonomy): Eukaryota > Metazoa > Chordata > Mammalia > Diprotodontia > Petauridae > Gymnobelideus > Gymnobelideus leadbeateri. Next base: position 159,758 of record WOXC01000560.1, read on the forward strand.
TCATCACCATTTTGTAGCAGCAAGCACCCCAGCATCCCCAGAGAGGCTGTCAACACAGGTTCTTAGATTTGCTTTTCAAAAGGAGGGCAACTCAAAATGGGTTAACAAGCTTACTTTAATCAAACAAACATATATCACCTAGTTCAGGAGGGAAAGGTCAGCACCCCGAACTTCAGAGTATACAGACAGATCAGACAGGCTTTCAAACTGTCCACAACCATTATCAATACCAAAATCACAGTTACCAGAGAGGGAAGCATCAACATCTGGGTTTTCAAAGCCGGGGGGCTCTCAACAACAGCTTCCCAGAGTCTCATCTGGTCAAATCATACAACACTTCTCAAAGTGAGCCCCAAAGCAAAGCCTCCCATCAGGGTTTATATAGCCTTCTCCTGGCTCAGAGAATGTAATAACCTTCTTGACCCACAGCCCAATCACAAAGTATCAAGGTGTGGGTTTTCCTGAAAAACAAGTCTCCCACCACAGGCTCCAGGTGCAGTTAACCTAGGGGCAGGGAAGATCTTTAAATGTGCATTTCCATTACCCGCCCCCCATAGTTTCGGCTTTTGTAACCTGAATATTGGAATCTCTTAAAAAACCAACACACTGTCCATGCCACTCACTGTCGAAGTTGGGTATGTGACCACTGCAGTCCCAAGGCAATAAAGTCCACTTCCAAATTTTACTCTTGGGGATCTTTTGTCTCTCTCCATTCTGGCACAACAAGCCATCTGTCTCCTTTCTCTGTACCTTTGCATTGGCCATACCCACAATAAAAATGAATTCCCTCTTTAACTCTATCTCAGAATCCCTCTCTTCTCCTAAGATGGAGCTCAAATACCATCTTCTACATGAAGTTTTTCCTGATTGTGCCAACTCATACCCTTCCTCCTAAATGACCATATCTTTAAGTATGTTATAGATATCTGTATTTGTTGGCTTTATATTCATGTGCTGTGTATTTTTATATGTACTTTTCTCTTCCATTAGAATGTAAGCTCATTGTAGATAAGGATTATTTCATTCATTGTCCTAGAATTCCCTAGCATTTACACAGCTCCTGATACATTTTTGTTGTTATTGTTCAGTCCTTTTAGTCATGTCTCTAGGTACTTAACTAATTTGTTGATTGATAGGCAGATGTGTATGCAAATACATACATGTACATATACACATGTGTCATTCATGAGGACAGATTCTTTTTTTTTTTTTAAAGCAATTGGGGTTAAGTAACTTGCTCAAGGTTACAGGGCTAGTCATTATTTATGTGTGGGTGCTCATTTTCTGAGTCTGGATTTGATCTCGGGTCATCCCAACTCTGAGGCTGGTGCTCTTACTCACTGCGCCACCTAGCCGCCCCTTTTATGGCAATTGGGGTTAAGTAACTTGCCCAAGGTCACACGGCTAGGTTTTTGTTTGTGTGGGTTAAGTGTCTGAGGCCGTATCCGAACTCAGGTCCTTCTGACTCCAGGGCCAGCACTCTACTCACATGAGGACAGATTCTAAAGGCCAAAATAATTTTTAAAATATTCTTTGGTCATTTGACAAAGGAGAGCAAGCTAGAAAGAAGTGACTTGCTTTCTGGAAGGTTTAAATTACACAGGATTTTGACAAAGGCACATGAGTTACACACAAATCATTTGACAATGATATTAGCACACTAGTCATACACAAATCACATGTACTTCAGTTAAGTAATTTCTCCAAGAGGGCAACTTGAAAGCAAAGCAGATTTGAGATGGATATGAGTGGATATAAAAAATTTGAATGACATCAAAAAACTAAGGGATCCCCAAACACAAGCTTGGGTTTTCTTAATGGAAACGCTGCACCCCTCCCCCAAACATGGGGCTATCTAGGATGTACTGAGACGTCAGGAGAAGAAAGCTGCCAGTAGAAGAATTCAAATTCTGTCTCCCAGCTCAGGGAGTCTAGATTCGAAGTGAAGAAATAGAAATAAGTAAGTGGAGGAGGGCATTGTTTTGTTGTTACCCACCTGTCCCAGGAGTCAGCTCAGGTGAAATTACATTTGCTGAGTAATTTCCAGCAGATTCAACAAGTTGCAGCATCGCTTCAGTACTAGTCCTCAGCACTGGGAGCAACATCACAGTTAGCCCCCAAAGCACCCCTCAGCAAGGCCCGAAGCACTTTTAAATCGCAGCTACAAGGGGTCTGGAGGAGGCGAAGCTGCTGAGTTTGAACCGGCTTTTTCCTCGGTAGTCCTCGCCTCCTCCAGCGGGTCGGGTACAGGCAGACACTGGCTGCGATAACCGGGTTTGGAATCTCGCAGCGTGGTCTCTGGTGCTCTCTTTCGTTCTGTGGCCCTCGCCCCCCTTTGGGGTCACCAGATCACTGGGGGACGCTGTCGCCTCCTTCTTCCCGAGCTCCGTGCCTGCATTGGTCCCGGGGCTGCTGTGCCTAGATCTGGGTGCTGGTGAGCGCGTGTCTTAGGGACAGACCTTCATTTTTCTTACTCACCCCTTTCCACTCCCACACGTCCTCCGCCCCGCACCTGGAGTTTGGTGGGGGAGGGGTAAAGGAGGACGTGGGGCAGAGCATCCTGGGGGCACCTTGCAGACAGACCTCTGGAGCCATCGCTCCTCGGGAGGGGTGACGGCTTTCCTTCCAGATCCTTGCAGGTGAGCACCTCTTCCTGGTGCCCAAGTTACTTTGCAGCGACCTTTGGGTTTATCTGTTTCTGCCCAGAGGAGTGTAAGCGCGCGGAGGGCCGGGACCTAGAGGGCTCTCTTGTCTCTACTCTGGACGCCCGGCACAGAGCCAGGGAAACACTAGGCGCTTAATACTTGTCTATTTGAATAGACAAAGTATGAATGAGTGGACGAATGAAGGAATGAACGAGTGAATGAAGTTGTGGAAAACTCCCCCCGGACCCCTGGGGTCAGAAGGCGGGGTTCTCCCGGGAAAGCGCGTCTGGTCAGAGGGAGGAGCACTCCCCTGCGGAGGTGCGTCGGGCCGGCTCGGGGTGGTGTGGACAGCGCCGGGACCCAGGCTGGGCTGCGGGGCGTGCGTGTGTATCACTAGGTGTTGTTATTACACACTTCCTGTGGTATATTTATGACCACGGCGGCGATTTCCGGTAGCCGATACGAGCCACTTCTCTGTCGGTGCCTTTCCTTCCCGGAGCAGAGAATATCCTGCCGTTCCTCCTTCTTCTCTTCCTTCCTCCTTCCTCTTCCTCTTCCTCTTCCTCTTCCTCCTCCTCCTCCTCCACCTCCCTCCTCCTCCTCCTTCTCCTCCCTCCTTCCTCCTCCTCCTTCCCCCCTTCTCCTCCCCCCTCCTCCTCTCCTTCTCTCCCCCCTCCTCCTCCCCTCCCCCTCCTCCTCCCCCCCTCTTTTCCCGCTGCCGCCGCGGCTGCCTCCTCTGTCGGTGCCCCCCAGCGCCCCGGAGCCGCCCCAGCACAGAAGCCAGAGGCAGAGGCTGCCGCCCGGAGCCCGGGCTGGGGCAGCGGGGCCGGCCACCTTGTCCCAGCCGAGGTGGAGGGAAAGGCAGCTCACCCATCCCTGGCTCCTGCCTGCGGTCCTCACCCCCAGGACCTCTGTCCATCCCGGTCCCTGCACGCGCCGCCCCGCTCCTGCCGCCCTCCCTCCTCCCTTGGCCCCACGCTCCCCATCCTGCATTCCTATGGACAGACACCTGCAGGTAGGTGAGAAGGGGGAGGGGGTGACAAATGTGCGGGAGGGATGAGCCCCCCCGGGGAGGAGTGAGCGTCCCTGCTCTTTGTGTACAATAGGTGAGAGATGGGGGGCTTCTGCGGGCGGCGGGCGTCCGAGGGAACGGGCCGAACCCGCCTATTGTCTGCCGGTTAGGGGAGAAGGGGGCGACGGGCTGAGGGCTGTAAGTTAAAGACCCTGGGGGAGGAGAGATCCGGAGTGAGAGTTGTGGCTCTGGACCGATCCTCTGAGGGGTGTTCCCAGTATTCCCCTAAGGCACTAAAACAGTGTGTTTGTGCGTGTGTGTGTGTGAGAGTGTGTGTATGCGTGAGTGTGAGACAGTGTGTGTGTGCGCGTGTTGCTTTCCTGTGTGTGTGCGTGTGTGTGTATGCGTGAGTGTGTGTGTGCCGCGCGCGTGTGTATGTGTGTGCGTGTGCGTGTGCGTGTGTGTGTGTGTGTGTGTGTGTGTGTGTTTTGCTTTCCTACTCTTTCTCCTCCGACTGGAAGGGGGAGGAGGGAAGTGTTGTCCCTCTTGTAGCCTTCTAGTTTTTCCAGGGCTCTGATTCTGGCCTGGTTGTGCGTGTGTGTGAGTGTGTAGGTGTGTGTGTGTGCATGCTTGTGTGTGTGTGTGTGTGTGTGTGTGTGTGTGTGTGTGTGTGTTGGGGGTCTGGGGGGATGCTGACGGGATGGGGATGTGTCCGTCTATAAGTATGTGTGTCTCTTCCCTGCCGTATTTATTGTTTCTAACGGAGGAGGAAAGGAAGGAGGAGGATGAGGGGGAGGAGGGCTCTGTTTTCCCCCTTTATCTGAGGCTGCGCACAGCGACTTCTGTTTGATATCAAATTCATCAAGAAATGTATTCCCCTGGGCAGAAGGAGACTGCTTGACAGAAATCAAACCAAATATGCAAGAATTGATTTCAGATTATTTTCGATCCTAAAGGATGAAAGTAACTATGATTTTAAATTTTGTCTTGTTTAAAAAGTACAACAGTTTGTTTTTGCAAAGCATAGCAGTAAAGTTTTTGGTTTTCTCTCAGTCTCATTACGATGAGAAAAATAATATCTCCCACCTTTTAAATAAACCAATTTATGTAAACAGTCCATTTAGGTACAAGAGGCAGGGGTGTATAGAGTTCAGGCCTCAAGAACAAAAGGACCAGCATTCTACCCTTGTCTGTCACACACTCACTGGTTCTGTGACCCTGGGCAAATCCATTAACCTCTTGGTGGCTAAAGCTACTTTTTTTAAAAAAAGCATTTTAAATTGCTGTATGTTCTGGGTCAGGAGTTCCTTCCCTTGGAACTCACCATACTAATGAAATCACAGGTCCAGATTTTGAATGTTTTTCCTTTTTCTTGCATCCATCAATCCTTTAATCTGGTATCTTTTTTCTTTTTGCATGTATATACATAGTAAGTGCTTAATAAATGTTATTGACTGACTGTTCACAATAATACCTTGAGTTATATAGTTTATAGGTTCATAAAATCTATTTTTCTCACATCTCTGTAGATAATGCAAGCTGATACTATTTTTACTTTACATATGAAGAAACTGAGGCCTGCTTAAGTGACTTGCCAGTGGTCCACACAGCTGTGAGTCAGCATTAGAACTCAGGTTTCCTGACTTTATTCAAATCTAATACTCTTTCAACTATATTATATGAACACTCAAAGTGTTGGGATAGATATGGGTACAATCTTTTTTTTTTTTTAAAGCAATTGGGGTTAAGTAACTTGCTCAAGGTTACATGGCTAGTCATTATTTGTGTATGGGTGCTCATTTTCTGAGGCCGGATCTGATCTCGGGTCATCCAAACTCCGAGGCCGGCGCTCTTACTCACTGCGCCACCTAGCCACCCCTTTAGGGCAATTGGGGTTAAGTAACTTGCCCAAGGTTACACGAATCTTTTTTTTTTTTAATTGTGTTTAGGGGCAGCTAGGTGACTGGAAGTGAATAGAGCACTGGCCCTGGAGTCAGTCAGGAAAACCCAAGTTCAAACCCAGCCTCAGACACCTGACAATTAACTAGCTGTGTGACCTTGGGCAAGTCACTTAACTCTAATTGCCTTGCCTTCCCCCCTCCAAAAAAATTGTACTTACAATAATGGTTTAATATTTAGTTTTAACAAAAATTGCCTAGTGAACTATTGCAGAGATGTGCTTTTAGGATATTCAGAGTGATACATTAACTCAAATGGAGAGAATCCATTAAAAAATCCAGGCTTTAAAATGCCTCTATATTCTTATCTCTATCAGTATTTGAATCTCTTCACTTCTGGAGCTTAAGATAAAGTTCCTCAGTAATAGGAGCATTGGTGTTGGCTAAGCCTGTTAAGTAAGCCTAAAATACTATGTAAGGTTAAAAAAAAAGATCATAATGTATAATTACAGTTTTAATTGCCCATCTGCAAAAATGTGAGGGTTTTCTCCTAAGCCATTGTCATCTAGAGTTGGGGGTGCAGAAATATATTTTTAAGTAGAACAACATTCTTTACATTTTCAGACATTCTTTGTCAGAAGATAGTACCTCTTTAGATTTTTAAAAATATGTTATTGCTTTTAATCCAAATATATGATACTTTTGTAACTAATGAAAGTTGTGCTATCCAGAAAGATGTTTCTGAATTTAAAAAATCATCATTTAAACAGATCTGTTATCAGAGATAAAATTTCTAACTTTTTGCCACCCTTCCTTTCTATTAACATAATGTTGCAGCACAAGAATAATTAAAGTAATAATAACAGTGGTTAGCATTTATATAGCACTTATTATAAGCTAAGCCCTTTACAATTATTATCTTAAATGATCTGCACAACAACCTTGGGAGATAGATGCTGTCCCCATTTTATGGATGGGGAAATTGAGGCAAACAGGTTAAATGTTTGAACTCTTGTCCTGATTCCTGGCCCAGTGTTCTATCTGCTGGGCCACATAGATGCTAGTGTAATGCAAACAAATATATTGTACTTATTTTTTTATGTTAGAATCCGATTTTTAAAATTTTTTATTAATGCTTTTAAAAATTGCCAACATTTCCTAAATAGAACCTTCTCTTACAACAAAGTAGAGAGGTATGAGTCATGTATGGGACTTGGTGTCAAAAAACCTGGATTCAAATCCATTCTCTGAAATTTTCTTAGCTGTGTGACACTGAACAGTCATTAAACCTTTCTGTGCTTCAGTTTCTTCATCTATAAATTGAATAGAATGTCTGTTGTACCTACTTCTAACAGTTGTGGTGAAACTCACATGAGAGAATGTATAATGTAAAGTGTTTTGCAAGCTTTAGAACACTATATAAATCTTAACTATTGTTATATTATTAAAGATAAGCAAAACAACTGACACATTGAGTTTGTGGACAATGTAGGCCTCATTCCATACCAGTTTCCACCACACCTTTGCTGAGGGGAGAGAGATATTAAACATTAAACATATCATTAAACAGTCCTCTGGAGTCACAAACTGATCTTTTGTTGTTTTCAGGCCTGATGTCTTTTAGGGTTGTTTTCATTTATGTTGTGGTCATTGTGTATAGTGTTCTCTTGGTTTGATTTATTTTGTTTGTATTAGTTGTTAAAAGTCTTTCTAAGTTTCTCTGAATCCTTCATTCATTATTTCTTAAATGTAATATTCCACTATATTCATATATCACAATTTGTTCTGATGCTCCACAATAAATAGGCACCCATCTCATTTCCAGTTTGCTAGTACAAAAAATAGTGCCATTCCGTCATTGATCTCCCTGGGGTATATGCCCAATTATTGGGTCAAAAGGTAATGGCCAAATTATTTCAACATTCTTTGAATTCACTCATTTAAAGATAACCTGTAAAAATAGTCATTTCTGGTTTTGAGGCCAGATATACCTCCCATTATATATTAATGCATTAATTTTCTGGTTTATAAATGAGTCTTCTAGTACCTGACCACCATGAGGGGAACTGACAAAGGTAAGTTTCTAAAACAGATTATAAATCATGGTGGTGCCCCGTCATTGCTGCCACAACTAAAGTAGGGCCAGTTTTTAGTAGACCACATTACCCTACCTTGCCCTCTTTGTCTTCCTTCTTTTCTTCCTTCCTGTTAAGTTTTATCCCATCAAGTGAATCCCATTCTGATTCCTAAGAGTGCTGTGCAGTTGGCATGAGAAGAGGAGGGATGTGCACTTTTGGACAGTGCAGTTTGACTCAAAAGATAAATAACACAAATACCTCTTTAGAGATGATGCCTGGGCTTATTAGTATCTCCACGTGCATAAGAAAAACCTAAAATTGCACTGGAAACCCTAGAGCTTCTGGCTGTTAAATCCAGTGTGTGTCCAACAGAATTGGAAATTGTTTCCTCAGTGAACTTCCTTAGGTCGAAGTGTCTTCAGTTAGCAGGCCCCACTACATTTAGTTTGAAAGGAGGAGTGAGTCTCATGTGGTATAAGTCATTCCAGTTTATTGGGCTGAAGAAGACATGATTCTTTATCTCAAGAAAGTCTAGGAGTGGCTAGGTGGTGCAGCCCTCCAGCCCTGGCGTCAGGAGAACCTGAGTTCAAATCTGGCCTCAGACACTTAACACAAAACTAGCCCTGTGACCTTGGGCAAGTCACTTAACCCCAATTGCCCCACCTTCTCCCCTCCAAAAAGAAAAAAAAAGAAAGTCTGCTTTGGCACCCAGTCTTCTTCTGGTCCTTTTGGAGAAGACTATGCAGGAGGTCACAGGCTACCACTGTCTTGCCTCCCTGGATCTGGATTTTCTCATGAATTTCAGAAACATCTTGGCTATAGAAAGGCAACAAGCCACAGAACATCTCATAAAGAACAGCCCCCAAACACTACCAGTCTACTGTAAGGTTGTTTTCTCAATACTTTAGGAGCCAAATACTCGGGGGTGCCACAGAAAACGGATGTGGTTTCTTCTGACTCTGTTCATTCTTTACAAAACCCCAAATCAATCAATGCAACATGGCCCTGGCAATCCAAGAGAATGTTCTTGGGTTTCAAGTCCCTATAAATGATTTTCAAAAGTATTGGCCACCTTGCAGCATAGAATTGAGCTTGAGGTTCTAGGAAACTACTCCTTTGGCAAGTGGAAGAAAAACTCTCCTCCCTTGACATAGTCTAGAACAAAAAAGAGTTTTTCTGAAGTCTGAAAGGAGTCTCCAGCCTCCTTTAAGTTCTTGCTGTTGAGAAGGGAAAAATCAACCAACTCCACATATTGTACTTAGAATTTTTGCATTTTTCTTCTTTTATATCTAAAAATATTTTACATCATAGCATCAGAGAAGTCCAAATAGGACATATTATTTGATCTGACTACATTAACTGATTTCTGCTTAGATGGTCAGAGGGAAAATAGGCAATGAAATTTGCTGATGGCTTACCATAAATCTTGGCAATAAGAATCAAAAGTCCCAAAGTTCCTTCTAATGGCAAACACTAGACCACATTGCTTACACTTTAGTCTTTCACCTAGGCCTTCAGTTTATTAGCACTTTGAAGTGTTATAAAAGGTAAACTAACAAACTAAATTGCTTATTTATACATTGAGAAGTCTATACACAATAGTAGTGAGAAGATTTAACAGAGATATCATGTAATCTCAATATTAACAGAATCTGATCTGAATGGAGGATGCATTAATAATATTTGCAGCTTAACAAATCTTTTGAGAGAGGCACTGCAATTAGTCCTTATTTGGTCTTACTGAACACCTAGTCTGTTATCTTCTTGGTGGTATTATACAGACCATGTTTGCTTGTGTTTTTAATCAAATTAGCTAATTTTTAGTGTTATCATAAGCATTATTATGAAACAACTCTCAAGGTACCTTTTTGTCTTTTGATTTCCATTGACCAGCTGCTGTTCGTTAATTCAGCATGTAATTATTTCTCTTTGAGTTTAAAATTTTTTTCGCCCCTTTTTAGTCTTATGGCAAACAAGTACCATTCCCAGTAATCTACAGGGCTTGTACAATGAAATTTTGTTTAATGTCTGAGCTTATGGTATATTAACTACACAGTGACTGACTTTTCAGGGATAATAATGGTGGCCACACTTAAGAAGCTCTAAAAGCAGTTGACTTTGTTGGCATCTTTAATGTTTGATAATTACCAGTGCAGCATCGTTAAAGTCAACTTAAACTGTCCATTTTATGTTAACTGGACATTTTAAATGACTGGTATTGCTGTTAATTGTAAGTAAATGAAAAGTTAGAGAATAAAACAGCTTGGTACTCTACAGAAGGATGATAGCTTAGGCACCTCATTTTTCACCATTCCATAACATTGGCATGACATAACTAGGAAGGATGCCACCCTTAATGGGCTCCTGCTGTTCTGAATCTGAGAAGAGTGGGCAGTGACCTCCATTGTGATCTTTATTTTATATTGGTTTAAGTAGAATAGTAGCACTTAAACAGTTGCTTCAAAATGATTCCCATAAGAAATACAGAGTTCAGTCTTGGATTAGTATTCAGCTACCAGATGTGTGAAATTGGCTTCAGAGAAGTGTTTCCTCTTAAATGTTGTCATTTTGTTGCCTTTTTTTTGGAAATAAAATAGATGAGCTGAAGGTTGGAGAGCAGCCATTTATTTTAAACAGATTTTTTTTTTTGACAGTTCATGTTTGTAAAGAAACCTGTTTGAAATATTTACATAATACATAGAAGTCCATGACAACTGGAGGCTTTTCTCCACTTAAAAAGAAATCCATAGGCCTATAGAGATTAATTTTCATAGATAGGTACTTTTTGACTTTGACTCTTATTTGTTGATTTATGACTTTTATTTAGTAGCATGATTGGAAAACTCTTTTGCAAGACTGAAATCAAAATCTACAATCTACCAATGCTCTGGTTGGTTTCCTAGGTAACAAATGTACTGCGGAGATTTCATAATGAGGGCCTGGGTTGGTTAGTTATAATAAAAATTTGGTGGTTTGATAAGGCTGAGTCTCCAATTTAAGTAAGAGGTCAAGAAATGAAAAGGATTGAACAATGTACATTTTAGGGTCTTTAAATCTAATGTAAAGGAAGTTTAGCACAAGTGTCTAGAGAAAGAAAAAATATATAGAAGTATTCAAATCATTTATCTTGAGAAGTCTTATTGAAGCAATTAAAATTTTTAGTTCCTATTATAATAGTAAAATTACTTATATTTGTATATAACATATATAATCATAAAAAAATTATACTTCCTATTAGTACATTAACAATCCCTTTATTAACAAGGAAAATCATAGGCCTTGAGCTAGAAGGGACCTTAGAGGTCATCTAGTCCAATCCCCTTCCTCCATGTCCTCCGTCATCCATCAGTGGTGTGGCTTAAGATGTTCTTAGATACACTCAGAGGTCCTAGCAGTTATACAAAAAGCAGTAAACCATTCATCCTATTGTGGTGCTTGTGATGAACTGACAATACCTCTCATGATTTATGAAAAAAAAATTTTAATGTTGCTATTTTCATTAAGGAGCTTGTTTTCAAAGTATTCTGTTAATTGAAGTTATTATTCTGTGGTGACCCTGCTACAACTGTAGCAATATACTGACATCCTTATTGATGACATATTGCTCAAAGAGTTCTCTCCTATGTATGGACAAGTTTTTGCATCGGCGAACAATTTCCCGGCCTTATTCGTTCATTTTACTTGACTTTCCTCCAACTCTGGCTGAATACATTTCTTGGTACCATAGAATTTCCATTAGTAGAGACAGTGAGGTAGTATAGTGATAGAGTACTGGTTCTGGAGTCAGGATGATTTGAGTTCAGATTTTGCTCCATACACTTCCTAGGTAGGCAAGAAACTTAATCTCTGCCAGTCTCAGTTTTGTCATCCATGAAATGGGGATAACAACAACACCTTCCTTGCAGGTTTGTTGTGAGCATAAAGTGAAATAAAATTTGTAATGTGTTTTGCAAATGTTAAAACAGTATATGAATGCTAGATATTTTTATGCTCTGTTTCAGTTTGTTTTTTTTTTCTCTTTGGAGGGCAATTGGGGTTAAGTAACTTGCCCAAGGTCACACGGCTAGGTTTTTGTTTGTGTGTGCGTTGTGTCTGAGGCCAGATCCGAACTCAGGTCCTTCTGACTTCAGGGCCGATGTTCTACTCACTGTGCCACCTAGCCGCCCCGTTCAGTTTTGTTTCAATACGGCAAATATTTATTAGATGCCTACTGCATGCAACTGTGCTAAGTTTTGGGAACATAGATGAATAGGGTTCCCTCCTTTTAAGGATTAGCAGGTATAAGAAGTGTACAAAAATAATTGAAACAATTAGAATATATATAGGTAAGTACAGGGGTAAGTAATTGGGGAGGCAAGGTAATTGAATCATAGAAGCAGGAAGGTAGCAGCTACTGTCAATAGCCCTAGTGAATACTTTCTTTTATGGGGAGGCAGCTTAAAGGGAGTAGATAAAATCAAAAAGAGTTTGTTCTTCTGAGTTGATATTTAGGATGCTCCATTAAGTGGAAGAAATAGGGAAAGCTGTTCAGGTAACCAGACAGACAATGCTCATTTACAAAGAGGTCTCACCTGCTTCTTTTGCTCCACAGCCATGGTATAATGGACTGGCCTAAACACCTGCTCTGAGGTCTGGCTTTTATTTACTACCTAGACCGAGGGTCTGGCTATCTCATTAAGAATGTTGGCTACAGCTTCGTATGGCAGACACATAAAGAAAAACAAACCGAGAGTGGAAGACGAGTCACTAGGGAGGGGTCAAGGATGGAGTCACAGAGGAGAGTAGGGCCAAAGTTTGTTTCTCAAAAGAAAAAAAAAAGTTTTAACTGGTGGAGAGATAACAGAAGAAATCTCTTCCAGGCAGGTACATAAATGCAAAGGAGTGTCTACTAAGTTCTCTTGGTGCTTAATAAATGCATGTTGATTGGTTGATTAAAAAATGTGAAGTAGGTGGAGAGACCTAGATATGATGGGAGAACAAGAGTGAATAGATTAGTTTGGCTGGAAAGCAGGGTATAAAAGTGAAAATAAGCAAGAAAGGAGAGCTGTGTTACAACTAAATAATGCAGGCATTTATGCTCAGCATGTTTGTATTTATTTGTTAGACGAAGGGGAGCCATTGAAGGTTTTTAAGAAAGGCGGTGAATGATCAAATCTCTGTGTTAAGAAAATTATTTTGGAAGCTGTAGAAAGGATCATAATGATAATTCAGAGGAGAAATAAACAGTTAGTCAATGAGCATTTAGTAAGTGCCTACTGTGTGCCAGGATCTGAACTAGGCAGGACCATATTAGGAGTTGAAAGGAGCAAGTCAGTGGGAGAAGTACAAAATTGACAAGACAATGGTGATAGCAATTCACAATTCTGTAATACTCTTAAAGATTACGAAGTGGGACGCCTATGTGTCCCAGTGAATAGAGCACTGGCCCTGGAGTCAGGAGGACCTTAGTTCAAATCCGGCCTCAGACATTTAATATAAAAACTAGCCCTGTGACCTTGGGCAAGTCACTTAACCCCAACTGCACTCTCTCCCCACCCCCCCACCCCCGCCAAGAAAAAAAAAGATTACAAAGTATTTTCCAGGGTTTTATATGCAGTTCATATACGGAGAGGCTGGTTGTGTGGTATATTGGAGGAAGAACTGGTCTCCCATCCAGTTTTGGTTTGGCACCTACTGGCCATGTGACTCTAGGTAAGTCATGGTAACCTCTCAATGCTCCAGGCAACTCTCTAAGACTATAAATAAAAGGCAAAGGAAAGGGTTCCATAGCATCAGATTCCACACAAAAGATAGAGGATGATAACAAACAAACAAACAAAAAAAAGGCACATTGGATTTGGCAGGGCCACAATAATAAAAACTGACTAAAACATATCATAGTGGATTGTCATGGTGGATTGACTTGATGATCCTTGGAAGGTCTTCAGGTGAAATGTACATGATGGTGACATTCCAAATGCTTGATTTACCTTCTACCTGTGGTAAAGGAAATCAGAGAAAAGTCAGAAGAAGTTGCAACAGCTCTGGAGATTGATGAGATGATGCTGGAAAACTACAAGCTTTCCTAGTATTCTGTCATTCTCCAGTATTTACTACATTACTCTGTAGTAGAACTCTAGGATTCCTTAGAATAAGAATAGCTAGCATTTATATAATACTTTATAACTCAACATGTTTAAAACTGAACTCTTTCCTCCCAAATCCTTCCCTTTCCTATTACTGTCCAGGGGCTCATAATCACCCTTGATTTCTTTTTCTTTCACACCAGTCCCTCCCCACCCATATCTAATTTTTTGCCAAGGACTGTAAATTTCAGTTTTGTAATGTCTCTGGAATATGCTTCCTTCTCTACTCTGTCTGCTACTACCTGAGGAAGTCCCTCCTGGCCTCACACCTGGATCACTGTAGTAGCCTGCTGGTTGGTCTGCCTGCCACAAATTTTTCCCCACTCCAGTCCATTCTCCACTTAGCTGCCAAAGTGATCTTCCTACAGTGCAGGTCTGACCACGTCACAATCGCCGACCTCTGCTCAGTAACCTTCAGTGTCTCTCTATCACCTCCGGGATCAAATAGAAAATTCTCTGTTTGGCATTAAAAGACATAACCTGCCTCCCCCCTCCACCTTACCCAGTCTCTTATCCCTTCTCCCTTGTTACATACATGTTCTATGTACCTCTTCATTTTTGACACTGGCTTTCTTGCTGTTCCTCTGAACCCCATGCCTGGAATTCTCTCCATCCTCATCCCTGCTTCTTGGCTTCTTTCAAGTCCCAGCTAAAACCCCACCTTCCCAATCCCCCTTAATGCTAGTGTCTCCCCTCTGCAGATCATCTCCAATTTATACTGCATACATCCTGTACATAGTTGTTGGAATGTTTTCTCTCCCATCAACCTGTGAGCTCCTTGAGATTAGGGACTGTCTTTTTTTTTGCTTTTTGTAAGGGAGAGGGCAGGGCAATTGAGGTTAAGTGATTTGCCCAAGGTCACACAGCTAGTAAGTGTTACGTGTCTGAGGCTGGATTTGAACCCAGGTCTTCCTCACTTCAGGGTTGGTGCTCTATTCACTGAACTACCTAGCTGCCCCCAGGCTTTCTTCTTTACGACTGGATTACTATAAAAAAAAAAAAAGTGGACTCCCTGCTGCTAATCTCTTACCTGACAAATGTATCCTGCTGCTAACTTTTATATTTTGTTGTTTGGTCATTTTCAGTTGTATCTGACTCTTTGTGACTCCATTTAGGGTTTTCTTGGCAAAGATACTGGAGTAGTTTGCCATTTCCTTCTCCAGCTCATTTTAGATATGAGGAAGCTTGAGGCAAACAGGGTAAGGTGACTGGCCCAGGGTCATATAGCTAGTAAGTATTTGAGGCCAGATTGGAACTCATGAGGATAAGTCTTCTGGACCCAGCATTCTATTCCCTGCTCCACCTAGCTGCCCTCACTTTTGTATATAGTTCTGCTCAGTACATAACTACTTTGCTTTGAAAACTGTGCGGTTTGTCCTCTTATAAATGTATCTAGTCAAGATCAAACTCTCCACTTTGATCGTAAGGGTGGTTTTTACCTCAGTAATTTTACTTTTCCTTGTCTATTGCTGAGCAAATTTTTTTGGGTCCTGACTACTGTTAATGAATAAGCCAGCACAGGATATGGACAGTCAGGGAAAGCGAAGTTTATGTCTTTCCTCAAGAGTATGACACATCCCAGCAGTAGTTGACAGAAACCTGAGTCTGATAATTTGGCAGATGACATTTCTATAACAGAAATGATGTATTCTTTTGAGCAGTTTGGTCTGTATCGTTCAAAGAGTTGGTAAATAGGAAACAACTCTTATTGCAACAAAAGAGGACGCTTAAATGATTGCTGAGGAGAGATTTCATCCTTTTAGCATAGCCACTTACACTAGACCAAAGAAAACAGTGCCTTCTTTATTTGGTCAGCAGGATAAAGACAAGGGGACAGATTTCTGAACTGTTAAAAACCTCTGAGTCCCCTTTTGTAAAATGATGAGCAAGAAGGGAAATATTGAGGTGTTTTGTTTTAAGAGGATCACTTTTATCTCTTAGAATCACTATCCAGTTTTATCTTCTGCTGTTCCCTAACTAGTCCCTCATGCTTATCAGACCAGAGTCCTATAAACACACTTTTCCTCAGTGGTTCTCCTCAAAAATAAAAATCTGACTCTTTTTTTTTTCCAAGATCTCTCTCAACTCATACTTCTAGGAAGCATTTTGCATATTGATTATTCCCTTTTGTGCATTTCCAAAACAAATTCCTTGTAATATACATTTTCGTGCTCTTATGAATATAAATTTTCCTCTGATAAGATTATCATTTCCTTGAAGAAAGGGACTTTGTTATATCTTTCTTTTTTATTCCACAAGGTGGTAATGTTTGAATTAAATTGGGTCCCTAAAATTATATTTGAGACTCTGTTGGGGCAGCTATTTATTAGGTAGGGTGAAAATTACTAAAATAGATGGGTTAATCAATGCTGTTAAAGTTCATTTAAAATTTGAAAGAAACGTCTTTCAACACAGAAAAACCTTTTTGATAGACACAAATCAGTTTTAAGTATTTTTAAATATTTAATATTTTAATATTTAAATTACCCATACACAAAGTATGGGTAATTTGCTGATCCTCAAGGGTGGAAGGAATTTCCATGATGAGAGTTCCCTGACCTGATAAAAATCACAGATTTGCCCCCCTCTTAAAAAGAAACTATGTGATACTGTTAATAATTAAAAATATGTGTAAAGTACTTTCAAGGTAAGGTTTGCATTCATTATTTCATTTTATTGACATGTGTACATTTATTATTTTTATTTTTGCTTTTTGGAGGGGGGAAGGCAGGGCAATTGGGGTTAAGTGACTTGCCTAAGGTCACGCAGCTAGTAAGTGTTAAGTGTCTGAGGTGGGGTTTGAATACAGGTCCTCCTGACTATACTCCAGGGCTGCGTCACCTAGCCACTCCAACATGTGTAAATTTAATAAGGCATAGTTGAAACACACCCTGTCTCCTGGCTCCTCCCCATTTTCAGCTTGTTTTAAGTAACTTTTCTTCCCTGTTTCTCTAATCTTACTTCTTTGGTATTTTGTATAGGTTTTGGGGTAACTAGATGAGAAAATTCCAAATAGGGTCATGAAAAGTTGGACAGGACTCAACAACAACTAGGTTTTGTAGCATCATCTTGGCTTACTTTTTATCTCTCATATCTAAAGAGTGAATAAGCCTTAAGATAAAAAGCTGTTGTGTTCTTAAATACAATTAAAAAACAAACAAACCCTTATTTTGGGACAGTGATTATTTTTGGAGGGAATAAAATCCGAAATTACGATGTAGGTCGGTGAGGAAGTATGATTCAGTTTCTAAAAGTAGTATGTACAAACATGCCTAAAATGAATCACAGCCATATTTCATATAAGTTCCAATGCATTTGGTAAAATGCTATTACATGGCAGTTATTACTTCCCATGGAAACAAGGTCATGAATGGGGAATTAGCTAAATGATGTAGCCAGTGGTTTCTACTTGGTTGTATATTCAGTTAATTAATGAACATTTATTAAGGGCTGACTATATGTCATGTATTATATGCTAGGTCCTGAGGATAAAAAAAAAAGTTAGCAATCTTTACGTTCATCAAGTTTACGTTCTATCTAGGGAAATAACAGGTGCATGTCTAAGTAAATATATGAATAAATACCAAGTAAATTAAAGGTAAGAGGAAGAAGGCGAGGCAGTAGCAGCTGGGGGAGGAGGGAAACAGGAAAAGTTGTTGTTATTCAGTCTTTTTTCAGGGGTGTCTGACTCTTTGTGACTGCATTGGGGACTTCTTGTCAAAAATACTGGAATGGTTTGCCATTTCATTCTTTAGCTCATTTTACACATACAGAAACTGAGGTAAACAGGGTAAAGTGACTTGCTCAGGGTCACACAGCTAGTCAGTGTCTTAGGCCAGATTTGAATTCAGGAAGATGAATCTTCCTGACTTTACATTTAGTACTCTGTCCACTATGTCACTTAGCTGCCGTGGGTATGTGTGTGTGTGTCTGCATGTATACATATATATTTGTGTGTACATATACATCTATGTGGCAAAATTTTAAAAATGGGAAAATTGAAAGTCAACCTAATAAATTTAAGATGTAGTAAAAATAAGAGTTAGTGTTTTCTTTAGAATATTCACCCCATGATAAGGGTCCCTTATATATTTTATTTGTGAATATTTGAAAAATGCATGAGATTTTATTATTTTGTTCTAGAAGAAATCTGAATGTTAGATCAAATTTTGTTCTCTCCCCCCTCCCATGCTTTAAATATTTGAAAATTGAGATTCTTTCTACATAACTATATTGGCAAACCACTCCAATATCTTTTCCAAAAAAATTCCTTGGACAGTATGGTCCATGAATTCACAAACACACATATACTTTATACATATATGAATATACACACATATATGTGTGTGTATTTACATGTATATGGTGATACACTCAGTATGGGTATCCCCATTTAGGATTTAACTTGCTTCTCAAGCCAGTTATTGTAACATGGGGCTTTCTATGATCAGCATTTATTTTGAAAAGAATATGACAGTTGTGCTTGATCATTAATTTTTACAATAAAGCGCTCCCAGAATTTAGATGGAACAAGTTGGTTTTGCACTAGACTGAAATGAATGGGAAAGCCTTTAAGACAGCATTTATACCACTGGATGAAATTAAAAACAAAAACAAAAACAACTTAAATTCAGTAAACAAGGTCAAGTTAATAGTTTAACTAGTGGAATTTAGAGACATTCCATCTGGCAAGGAAAACATAGACATAAATATAATCAGTGCTCATGAGACTGATTCCCTGAATCAATCTCATGTGTGTATACTCATATATGTATATAGTATATGTGTGTGTGTGTTTGTGAATTCATGGACCATACTGTCCAAGGAATTTTTTTGGAAAAGATATTGGAGTGGTTTGCCAATATAGTTATGTAGAAAGAATCTCAATTTTCAAACATTTAAAGCATGGGAGGGGGGGAGAGAACAAAATTTGATCTAACATTCAGACATTGTATACTGATGTTTCCCTTTTCATTCCCAGGCTTGTGCTAGTTTATTAGACCAGGTCCAGCTAGTGCTGATGGGATATAGAACTGGAAGGGAAATAAGTGACAATCTAGTCTTAATGGAAGAAGACAGTTCACAGAAGTTAAGTGATTTGGCCAAAGTCATACAGCCACCAAATGGCAGAGCCCACCCCACCTCCTAGCCAAAATCTTAGGGGAGTTTTATAGCAGAGATATTCTTTTTGGGCATTAGAGGACTGAAAATTCAAACTTGTTCATATCAGGTTGGGTCTATGCTAAGTGTACATTTTTGTTAGCACTAAAAATTGAGCATTTCTTTGGGCTTCAGATAATAATTGTAGTTAAACGTTTGTCTGACACTGCTGAAAGGACATATTTGGTTGATGTTTTCTGAAGAGGGTGACATGGCTGAGGTAACTCAACTTGCATCTATTTGGACATCAGTCAAAGTTTCCATACCTGAAAGATGAAAGGATTATACTAAGGCACTGGATTGTGTTGCTTTTGGTGTAGTAAGTGACATTTTTCTCCTTGATGGCTATTCCTTAATGGCTTTAAATAAAGATTAATATAGTGAGCATCTGTGTTTCCAATGGAAAATTACTGTTTTGAGGATGGTAAGAGAGGGCATGATATCACTTTGGTATTTTTCCATCAGAAATCTACTTTATTGGTTGAGTCTCATAAATACATTGGTAGTATTCACTTGGTTAAATAATTCTCTCTGAAGCATAGCCCACTCAGATCAGGTCATGGAAAAGTAAAGACTGACTACTAGTGTGCATTCACAAAGGCTGTCTGGCAAGGAAAAATTAAAAAGCCCAAGTTCTTTTCCTTATCCCTATTGGAATAATGAGAAGAATTCATTATGTCAAGCCCTGGAAAGAAACGTATACTAAAGCTGCTACATATGAGGAAGGCACATTGTTGGAACCAAGAAAAAAGATAATTTGCATGAAAGATAGTTATTCAACAGGGCCTTAATTTACAAGAAACATTCTACAATTTAATTGAGCACTTTAAAATACACTGCATCTGCTTTAATAGGCTGCATTTGCTACATGCATATGTACAGTGTCATCAGGGTAGTTAAAATTTGATTCAGTCTAGCTGGAAGCCAAGGTGAAATAACAGCTCAAAGCCATGCCATAAAGATATACATTATTGAACATTTGAGAGTTGTTTGGGACATCAAACAGTTTCCCGTTGGCTGGTTAATACCATAAAGCAGACTGTCTTTTTTTTTTCTGTTTCCTATCAGATTTTTCATGCCATTTTCTCACTTATATTTGGCCCTGCTAGCCACTAGTTAAACTATACTACAATATTTGCTCAATTCAGATTTTTATAGGTGATTCAGCTGCATGTTACTTGTGCTTAATAAACATAGCCTTTGTCTATGGTCAATAAGGGAGCAAAATTCAGTAATACAGAAGGAAGGCACTGCCAAATTGAATACTTTAATAATATAGTTATATCAGTATGGTTTTGAAATAACCAGAGAGTAGATACAGGAAAAAGGGATAAAGTAGGTATATATTACTAATTACACATATAATATATAATATAATAATTATATTACATATTAGAATTATATATACAATATATAATTCACCCATATAATATATACATATAATTTATGTCGTTATAGAACTAAATCTTTCACCTCTCTTGCATATAGATATGAAATATTTTGTTTAAAATAAGAAGGAGCTTTATAACATGGTAATAATTACCAAAGGAAGAGACTATAGATTCTCTAATCTCTGAAATATTTTAAAATAAATAGATGAATACCTGTCATAGTGTCATGAAGATTCAAGGTAAAAGGCAGAGGTTAATAAGCAAATACATTTTAACAGAACATTAGTTAGTGCCTAGTGAATTATTAAGTGTTTAATGCATACAGTGCATTTTGTTAAACACAAATGATACAGAGAAAAAATCGACAGTCACTTTTCCTCAGAGAGTTTACAATCTAGTGGATTGAAAGAGATACATATAGAGTTAATGACCATTAAAAGCTAGAATATAAATTTAGTGCAATGGAGAGGACAGAGCAACCAAAGATATTAGAAAAAACAAATCACTTTTACTTAAGGGGATCAGGTAGTATTAAGTGTGGATTCAGTCAAAGGGCTGCACTTGAGAACCTAGAGGGCCACATGTTGCCTCAAGGCTGCAGGTTCCCCATCCCAGGAGGAGAGATGGGCTCAAATACTGTCTTAGACATTTACTGCCTACAGGACCATGAGCGAGTCAGTCAATCATCAAGCATTTATTAAGCACCTGTTATGGGCGAGGCCCTGTGCTAAGTGCTGGGGATACAAAGAAAGGCAAACAAACAGAACAAAAGCTTATTCCTTGCTCTCAAGGAGCTCATGGTACTATGGGAGAGACAATATGCAAATATCTATACAGCATAAGTTGGGGATAATCAAAAGAGGGAAGGCACTATCATTAAGGGGGATTGGGAAGGCTTCTTGTAGAAGGGGAGAGTTTAGTGGAAATTTCAAGGAAGTTACGGAAACCAGATGAAGAGAGAGAGAATTCCAGGCTTGGGCAACAGCCAGTGAAAATGCCTGAGTTGGGAGATGGAGAATTTTATGAGAGCAGCAGTAAAGAGGTCAGTGTCACTAGATTGGATTGGGGGGAAGAAGTGAGTATTGATGAGAGTAAGGTATAAGAAGGCTGGAAAGGTAGGAGGAAGCCATGCTATGAAACTGTTTCCTCACCATAAAATCAAGATAATAACCTGTAGCACCTGCCTCCCAGGGTTGTTGAGATATTATATGTAAAGTACTATATAAATGTTAATAATTATTATCATCAGGGAACACTTCCTCTGGAAAGGAGTACTTCAGCTACATCTTAGAAGAGAGTACAGCAGTGAGAGATGTGGTGGGGACTTGTGCTAGTGATGTGGGATGGAAAACGTGGGAAAACCTAGTATGAGAATGAGGAGAGTAATCTAGTTTAACTAGATATGTTAAAATTGTGTCTTGTTCTGTTGCCTCTTCCAGGTAATACAGCAAGTTTATAAGTAGCTACTATAAGATAACAGTATCAGGAAGCAAGATTGCAAAGGGGAACCTAGGAAGTCACAATTTGTCTCATGGATCAAAGGAGCATAACAGTTACTTGAAAACTATATCATATATTAACTAAAAATCATACCCTGAGATTATGTGCTAAATCAGGGGAAGCCAGCCAGCTCTGGCTGTAAGGGCCCTTTGGTCCTGTTAACTGCCTAGAGTCTATAAGCCCCAGATAAACATCCACAGTAAGACCTGCAGAACAAATGCTGATAACTTTGAGATGATGTGATATGTTAATGAACTAGCCCTGAAGTCTTATTGATGACTTCGAGTTGATATGGTTATGTTAGTCTAAAAAAAAAGTTAGTCTGGCCCCCCACCAAAACCTATAAAAATGAGACCCCAAAGTCCTGCTCCCAAACCCCTGATCTCCATCAGGGAACATGGTGCAGAGAGCTCCCAACTCTAATGGTTATGTAAGTGACTCTCTGCTTCTCCCCCATTCTCCCTGCCTTCCTTCACTGCTCTATTCCACATTCCCAGGCACCTATCTGTATCACAACCCCCACCCTATGTCATTTGTTTCTTTTTGTGCTGTTTGCCCCTGTACCTTCTGTACCTTATTAAAATGTAGTTGAAGCATTACCCCCTGCTGCCATTGTGATCTTTCACAGTGAATATTCAAAAATCAGCCCCTATTTAATAATTCCATAAATTAATTAGCAATTCACTGGAATATTAGGTAAAGTATATAAAAGTAAGACAAGAAAGATAATTTGGAACTAGATTCTTAGGGGATATAGATATAAACTTGAGTTTGTATTATATTCATATGGAAACAGGGAGCCATTGAAATTCTGAATAGGAGAGTAATAGGCTCAGACCTATGCATTAGGAAGATTATTTTCGTAGCTTTGTATAGGATAAATTAGAGTGGAGAGAGGCTAAAGGCAGATAAACCATCAAGGAAGCTATAACATTAATCCAGATAGAGATAAGAGTTTGGGATAGGGTGGGTGGTAGTGAGTAGAAAGGGGAGATGGATGAGAGTACTATTTTCGAGGTGGAATTGACAGGACTTATTGGATTAGGTAGGGGGTATCTGGTGTTTGAGAGAGGGGAATTTCACAGATGGCTCCAAGGTTTCTAGCCTTGGTGCCTGGGAGATTGGTAGTACCATGAATAGAAATCACAAAACTAAGAGGAAGAGGTGGTTCTAGGGAGACGGTGATAAATTCAGTTTTGTACATATTGAGTGCAAGATGCCCAATAACACATTCATGTAAAGATGAGTGACAGCAAAAAATGTAAGACTGGAACTCAGGGTAAGTCAAGACTAGAGATGAAGATTTGGTGCTCATATACACAGAGGAGATCATTGAGGCCATGGGATTTTCCGAAGTCTTAGTAAAACTGAGACATAAGGGTTCCCAGAGAATTAACTACAAAAAGAATGGCTAAGGTGTGTGTGTACACACACACACACACACACACACACACACACACACACACACACACACATTATATAACCTCTCCCACAAGTTATTCATCCTGTGCATATACATTATTTTTCTCCCCTCAATTCCTTAATTTGTGTCGCCCTCCCATTAACCAGAATACTTTGAGAGAGGTGTGACAAGTGAACCTCTCAAATCTTGGAAGGATGCTCTGTGTGATCAAGGATCAGTTGAAGGTGACATGGTGACAAATCTTAACTCCTCAGAATGTTAAGCTGTGATAGCTGTCCTTGGAAATGACAAATGTTGTTCCCACTTTGAGGTGGTGGTTTTTCTGGTGTGTGCTTCCTCATTTTTGTTGTCACTAAAGTAGCCCTCTGTTGTCAGTTTTTTATTTTGATGTCTCATTGTGGTATGAAGGTAACCCTAGATTTTAGAAGGCTGTGGCAGAGTGAGACACATAGGGTATACCATGGATAGAGTGTTGGGCTTGGAGTCAGGAAGATCTGAGTTCAAATTTGCACAGACACTGATTCTGGCTAAGTCACTTATCCTGTGTCTGCCTTAGTTTTCTCCTCTGTAAAATGAGAATAATAATAAGGACTATTTCCCAGGGTTATTGTGAGGAATAGAGTGCTGGACACATAGTAGATAGTTAATATTTATTTCCTTCCTTTGCAGTGCAGAATAGATTTTTGCAGGTCCTACCAAGTTTGCAGATGAACCCAAGTTCAGGCCCTGTGATGGATGATCAGAGTCTGTTGTTGTCCAAGGTCCAACCTCACTTAATTTGGGGTACCTTATCACCAGCAGGTGGTAGTGAAATATATATCACTTAGCAGCAGCTGATAAATTTTTGGTGACAGCAATTCCCAAAGGTTTCCTACTATGTCCCTGAGGGTTATGATCTGTATCAAAGGAACACTTGTAGATGACATCACAGAACAGTTCTGTAGTATCCACAGCAAACAAGTATTTATTAAGTCTTTCCCACAGAAACTCATCTCAAGTCTATCCATCATTACATTCCTCCTTTATCTTTTGGTGTTGTATTTGTATTACAGGAGCTAGCATACTTGAAATCAAATATATAATGTTTGTATAAGATAATTTCCTAATCTTCCACCTTCCATTTGATTTTGATGCCTGGGCAATGGGTTAGTTCATAATTCTTCTATTTTGAAGTGTCTACCTATAGAGAAAACACTGTCTAGCCAGGTCTAGCTTACAAGTCATACATATTCATGTCTGATTTCCTCTCTTCTCACTTCTACCTATACCGAACTTCCCATACATATACCAATGTCTATGTAGCTGATGCCCTGGGAATAATTAAAACAAAAAACAAAACTTTGGAACTTTTCTAGAACTTGAAGGTTGAGAAATGGAAAAGAAAAAAGGACTTGTAAAAAGTGAGAAATCAAGACTATATATACTATATATACTACATACTCTTGTGTATGTAGTATATTTCTTAATTATCTGCATTTTACCAGTAATAAACTGAAATAGTAAAAAGTAGTAGCCGTCCCTTAGACCCATTTTATTTCATATAGTACTTAGTAACACGCATGTAATAATGAACTAAGTTGACCAGTCAGTAATGGGGAAAGAGATCTAAAACTCACAAACAGCAAAACGAACAAAAACTTGTCTCTGATATTCTATGACTGCTCAAAGAAAACTATGAATGAGAAAAGTGAGACAGCAAATGAACCTCTTTGGGATAAACTTCTAAAGTTAAAAGTCAGGATGCCTATCAAATACTATTGAAAGAAGCCCGTATAGATTTCACAACCCTAGTGGAGGGGCTCTTCACCATATTTATTTCAGTAAAAATCAGCAAGAATGACAGAATAGCAAAGTAGGAGCTCTGAGGAGTGTATTCCACAGCTGTCTTATGTTAAATAAAATTATATGTGATTGATTTATATATGCTTTTAAAAGATTAATACTCTATTAATACAGCTATTACTTATATTTGGTTAAATAATTATTTATATGGTCCTTAAGATAAAGTTGGCCTTCCCTTGGAAATGAGCATTAATTTTTATTGTAACATTACATTTGTGGGAATATTGGAATTAAATCAACATTTTCTCTTACGTTTTTGTTTTAGGAAGGTGAACCTTATACTATAACTGAGAATGACCTATTGTTATCCTTTTTATATCATATGTAGTAATTGGCATTGATAATGAAATCATACATATTTATCCCTAAATAAAACTTATCATTTGAGGTTATTTTTAAACTCATATTTCTGTGTTTATGCTAATTATAATTACATGCTCACATTTTATTATTTTTATACTTAATTCCCTGGTATATCCTGGTTCTTATGTTGGGACCCTAATTGCTTATCACTCTTCTTTCTGATTTTTAGAACATTCCCTTAGTTCTTCTCAGAAGTGTGGTATGGAACAACTTGGTCCACATCAGACTGGAGTTTTAGTTCTGCGCATGACCTGCTTTTTATGATGTTGTTGTTGTTGTTGTTTTTAAATGTTTCTGGTACCAATCAGTCTGTTTTGTAGATAGGTGATGTTTTGGCAGTCTTTATAGTGTTACTGTTTCACAACCTTATCCTATAGTTTGGGTGAAATTCATAGAAAGGTCCTGAGTCTGACTGGTCCTATCTTGACCCATGCCATATACCATATTTTATAGGGTTGCTTCAAAAATTCTTGCCACCCAAAGGTTGATTAATGATTAAGATATGAAAGTCTGATAAATATTGTTTTATTGCCAAATGGAATCAAAGTCATACCATTCACTTCTTCCTCCAAACTTACTTTTTAAACAAATCATGTTTGTAACACCTTGACTTTATTTAAAATTTTTAAAAATTTATTATTTATGTTTAGCATTTAAAAAAAATTTGAGTTCCAAATTTTCTCCCTCTCCTTTGCCCCTCCCCCCACCAACTGAAAGACAAACAATGTGAAAAATACTGGGTTATCAGTTGCAGTGAAATGCTATATCTTAAAAAAGTCCTCAGGAAGGTGATAGAGATTTTAATAATCCAGAAAATGGGGGAAGAGTCTGGTGGAGATTACAAATCACAGTAAAAGAAAGAGCAAGGATCATCCAATATCATCATGATTAGTTGAGTGCAAATCTGAAGTGAACCCGTGAAAAAGGAACATATTATGATTAAATTTTCAGGGCAGGGAAAATAAGAAAAGGTAGAAAAAAGTAAAATGGGCTAATTTATACAATTAAAGATGAATTCTTGAGTGAATGCAAAGGGAGAGGAGTTGAAAGTTCAAAGAATAAAAAATATCAATTTCTTTCCATTTCTTGAGACTGTTATCTAACAATATCTAAACCTAATTTGATTTAGAAATTAAAAGAGAGAGAGATGTCATATTGGATGACAGATTCAGGTTCCAGAAAGGTCACAATAGGCTTAAACAGTGCACTGAATATAACAAATTAAGGAAAGGTTTACAGTATATGTAGGGGATAATAAAGATATGGTTTAACAGCATTTCATATTAAAAATGGTTTGGAAGTTTTTGTTGGGTAAGTTATCAGTACAGTGGAGCTATGCAACTGAGAGACTGGAACCAGTGAAAATAGGTTGCAGATGACATTCAGAGAACTAGAAGGTGCTACCTTTGTGCCCAGGACTTCTCCTATTATCATCATATAGAAGATAATAATTAGAATTCTGACTCATGTATCTTTTAATTCTAGACCCCTGGGAATTGGGTCTCATGCCTCTCCCCTTCGAGAGGGACCATGGTTGAAGCAAGTGTCTGTGAAACTCCCACTTCCACTTTGGGTTCGACCTCATATCCCCTGAGGAGGAGAGAATCGTTCTTTATTTTGTTAAAAAAAAAAAAAAACTGAACAATTACTTTAGGTTAATACCTAAGTATTTGAACCACTCTGTTACTTTTAGTGGTATTTAATTACATCAATTTATCCTGGTTTTATATATATATATATATATATATATATATATATATATATATATATATAAAATAGTATATCATTTGGTATTTTTTATGTTCATTTATGTTGATTAAGTAATTTCTAATTTTAAAATTATATCTCACATATTTCCTAAATGTACCACCATATCTGAAAATGGAAATATTTTTAACTTTTTGTCAAAGATTATTCTTTCAATTTGTGTTATTTGCCTTATTGCTGTAGCTAGCATTTCTAAAATTGTGCCAAACACAATCTTGATGGTGGCTAATCCTGCTTTAACCTCTTTTTATTGGGGGTGGATGCACTGCATATAATATTAGTCCTTGGTTCTAAATCAATAAATTTATCTTGTTAAGGAAAAATCATTCTCTTCCTATACTTTGTAAAAAGTGATTTTTATAATAAAATGGATGCTATTTTAACAAAAGCCTTTTATTATTTCTTTTTTATGTCTTGAATTTTATTTTATTTTCCATCAATAAGCATTTATTTTCCTTCCATCTCACCTCCATTTCTCCCCAGTCAGAAAAAAGAGGAAATAAAGCGCTAGTAACAGGCATGCATAGTCAAGCAAAACAAATTCCATCATTTGGTTATTGGTTATGTCAAAAAATTCATCTCTCATTCTGTATCTTGAATCTCTCTCAGAAAGTGGGTAACCTGCCTGAACACTATTTCTAAAAGTGTTTATCGTTTTAATAAGAGCGTCAGTCGTTCAAAGTTGTCTTCATAATTTTGTTGCTATTTTTAAACTGTTCACCTGATTCTGCTGCCTTAAATTTGCACCTGTTGATACAAATCTTTCCAGATTTCTCCAAAATCATCCCTTATGTTAGTTCTTGCAAAACAATAATATTCTGTTATATTTATGTCACAATTTGTTTATGCATTCACCAATTGATGGGTATAACCTTAGTTTCTACTTTTTTGCCATCAAAAAAGAGCTGCTAGAAATATTTTTGTATATATGGGTCCTTTCCCACTTATTTGTCTGTGACTCAACAAAAGCCTTTTCTGAACCTATTGTTCATTTTTGTCCATGCATGTTTCTTATCACCATGCTTGCATTTCTGGTATAATACCTATATGAGCACGATTATTTATAAAATTTAATCTTTTATTGTGTTTCCTAGGATTTTATTTAATTTTTTTGCATTTGTAGTCACTAATGATGTTGGTTTAATTTTTGTGTTGTGTCTTTAGCAGGTTTGGGGGACAGAACTATATTTTTATTGTAAAAAGATGGCCTTCATTTTTTTTTTTTTGCTTTTTGGAGGGCAATTGGGGTTAAGTAACTTGCCCAAGGTTACACGGCTAGGTTTTTTTGTTGTTGTTGTTTGTGTGTGTTAAGTGGCTGAGGCCGGAACCGAACTCAGGTCCTTCTGGCTCTGGGGCTGGCACTCTACTCACTGTGCCACCTAGCCGCCCCTGGCCTTCATCTTTTAAAAGATTTTATATGGTAAAGAGTTTATTTCTTTTTTACTCTGCCATCTTGGCTCAGCCTCCAAAGAAAGGAGAAGGTTTTTTCTGTCTTTTTTTTTGGAGGGGGGAAGGCTGGGCAATTGGGGATAAGTCACTTGCCCAAGGTCGCACAGCTAGTGTTAAGTGTCTGAGACTATATTTGAATTCAGGATATCCTGACTCCAGGACCAGTGCCACTGTGCCACCTAGCTTCCCTGATTATTCATTTTTTTTAAATGTTTGATGGAATCTACTTGTAAATGCATCAGTTTTATTGCCTTTTATGTAGCAGCTCATTAATGGCCTCTTACATTTCTCCTTTTTTTGATAGCCTTGTTTAGGTTTTTTTTTTTACTTCCTGTTCTGTGCATTTGGGTATTTTTGTAAACATACATCTATTTCTCTTGAAGTTTTAGTTTTGTTGAAACATATCTGTGCACATTAGTTTCTGATAGTTTTTCTTTGTTTTGTATTCATTGTGTTCTTCCCTTTCTCTTTTATGATTTTGGTAATTTGATTTTTCTCTGTTCTAACAAAATGAATAATTAGCAAACTTAATTGGTCTTTACAAAACAGCTTTTTGTTTCATTTGTCAGTTCACTTGCCTTTTTATTCTCTATCTTAATGATCTTTCCTCTTATTTTAACATTATCTTAGTGTTTGCTCTTGGTTTATTGTTAATTTTACAAGTTTGAAAATTGCCAACCCAAGTAATTGATTTTTCTTTTTCCCTCTTGTTAAAATATGCTCATATATCTATGCATATGTGTGTATATATGTGTATGTGTCTTTGAGGATTGTTTTTTTCGCCATTCCATAAATTTTATATGTTGTATTTATATTATCATGATTTTTAAAAGGTAATGTTACTGCCATTATAAATTGTTATTTAACTAAAGCATTGTTTGGCAAATGGTTTCTAAACTGTCCATATAGGTACATATTTTTTTGCTAATTTTCAATATGTACTTATATTTTTATTGCATTATGATCAATAAATATATTTTAAAACCTGCCATTTTGAAATTCCCTACATCTTCTTTATGACTTAAAACGCTGGGGTCAAACTCAAATAGAAATGGGATCCCTGCAGGCTTTATATTGACTTAGCTTTAAAATGTAATATTTTCCATGTTTTATTGCATTTTTATTTGTTGTTAAATATTTCCCAATTTCATTGTAATCTGACTCTAGCAGTACTGGGTAGGTTTATGGCCATCGGCCATACATTTCTGACTTAGAACATTGTCTTAACAGGTTTAAAAAGGTTTGAAATACCAAAAGCCCAGTACAAGGGAAAATAGCGCTCCCAATATGAGAACAAAGCAAATCAGTTTTAGTGAGGGGAGATACAAAACAAAGGTGTGTAGTCTGTCAAGAAGAGAGAAACTGGTCAGGTCTCCTAGCCCCTGGGGGCTGCTGGGCCCTGGAGGGAATGGAGCACCCTCTCCCAACCTGTAAAATCGGGTGGATTTTTATAGGATTCTTATGTGGATATAGAAGGACCAGATATGGAGGGAAAGGAACTATGATCTTGGACCTAGGGACTGGTGTTGAGTCACGTTAGCTGGGGGAGGGAAGTTTCCTGGGGAATTAAGAGGCCAGCTGAAATCCTAACTCCCCCCCGCCCCCAGCAGGAAAGGAGTTTTGACCTTAGGGCATTACTCCTGGTCTTCCTTACTGGTGTGGTGACTTGCCTGCCCTCACAGGGGTTTTTGAGCTTCCTCTAGCATGTTGGGTAGGTTATTGTATTCCTTACAGATGTGAACTAGTTTTGTGAATGTTCCTTACGTTTTTGAAATTATGCATTCCTTGTTTTTTTTTCCAATTCTATTCTTATGTCCCCAACAAACTCTTTCTTCAGCATTTTATTCAGTTTCCTACTTTGCTATCCTTTGGTTAGACAGTGAAATATTGATGTTCTAGCTAATTACTTTTACAAACCAGTTAACTTCTCCAGCTTCAGTGTAGTTTGGTGCATAAATATTTCAAATTAATATGCTTTCTTTATCACTGGAACCTTTGACACGTGATATAAATGGCTTTTCTTGATACTTTTTAAATGGTCTTCACCTTTGCTAGGCAACTTCAGCTGTTCTTGGCCTAGTCATAAATTTTAGCCTTCTCTCATCTTAAAATTTAGCTCACTCTGCCTTCTTAAAGATGTGTTTATCTTTTGATACTAGATGTTTTCCTTGGAGGAAACATTCTATTTTGTTGTATTTTGTAAATCAATTTTTTAGGTCTTTTTAAAAATAGTAGAACAGTAGTCTTCTACTGTTATTAAATAATTTTTTTTCCTGTCAGGAGTTAATACAATGTTCTTTCTTTCACTAATACTAATCCTTTCCTAAATTTCATTTGATCCAGACATTTGAGTGAACTCTACCGATACAGATTGAATTTTAACTGTAGTGAATTGCCAGGGCCATTCAAAGGTTGTGACTTGGCCTTGAATTACACAGCCAATGGGACATCTTGACTCTGGGGCAGCTCTATTTATTATGTATGCTAAGCTCCCTCTCTTCCTAAATCTACAAAAAGAAAACTAAGCTAAACAAAGTTCATTGGATGATTAACCATTGCTATGTTTTGTCTTTCTTTGTATCCAAGGTGCCTGGTGTGTTAAGGACTTGATTAATTCTTGTTGATTGACTGACTGACTGAACTGAATTGAATTGAATTGGACTGAACCTACTGCTTTGGAGACCCAGGCCTTTTGGTTCTGTGCCAGGGGATTGTGGCCATGCAGAACAGAACAGGGCTGACTGAAAAGGGACTGGCACCAGCAGTCAGGAGAATTGGCTTCTAGTCCCAGCTCTCTTCCTAATTTGCTATTTGATTATGGATGAGTCAGCTGACATCTCTAGGCCATAAGTTCCTCATCTGCAAAAATAACCATGACATTGACATTTATGTGGATGTGTAATGTTTTGTAAAGTACTTTTCAGACTTCTTATTTGATAGGTGCAAATATGAGCATTGTAAAATGATCCAGTTGTAACCCAGGTCTTTCCAAATTGAGAACTGGTTATTATATGAATGGTGATAGATAAGGAAAGCTAGGATTCCATATGTAGTATAATTGTTATTTAAGCAACACGGAGGCAGAGCGTTAGGCCTTCTGTATGTTGTAATAAGCAATAGCAACAGTGAAATCCTTATTGATATTGATATTTGGGTCATTATCAATTATTTGGGTATTCAGTTGGGTAGTCAGTGAAATCTGATGTGGTAACTTTGTGAGATGAAGTCAAGGTCAAGCAAGTCTTTCATCAAACTCCCAAGATCAGGAGGCACTCCAAGGTGTAAGTACCCCAAGTATTCCTGGGCTAAAAATTTCTTTCTGCAAAATTTGACCACTCATAACTTTCCCTTTTCTCCACCACTGGACATATCCAAGCCTGAAATTCATATAATGTCCACAGAAATATGAAATGTTAAAGCTAAAAGAGATTTTAATGAACATCTATCTAGTTCAACCCATTTTTTTGAATTGATGTGCAGAGTCCCAGAAGAAAGGAACTTTTCAAGAATCCTTGATTCCCTCATCAAAACTTACTAAAACAATTCCTTTCACTCCTCTTCTGATCTTTTTATGACTATAAAGAGGTGTGTTAGGTTAACAAAACTTTGATTGGGAATGAGCACCTGGGAGTGGTTCACCTATCTGATATACTAATTATAGTAGGATCTTAGAACTTCATCACAAGATCATAAGATTTTAGTGCTAGTGAGGACCCTTCCTGGAATCTGGTTCAATCCCCTTATTTTCCATGTTCTCATAAAAGTCTAGACCTATCTTGATGGATCTGGGTCCCAGATAAGGGCTAGGGAAACTCCTGGTGACAGAGAACAATGCTAATATTTGCACCATCATTCTAGATGAGGATTCTTAACCTGAGGGCCTTGAATTAAATTTTTAAATATTTTGATAATTATATTTCAGTGTAATTTGCTTCTTTTATTATCTTACATATTGCATTTTTTGTATTTAAAAATATTCTTTGAAGGGGTCAATAGGCTTCACCAGACTTCTCAAGAAATCCATAAAAGAACTGTACCTAGAGTCCCTATTTCCCTGTAGAACTCTGGCTACAGGCCACCTTTGAGTTCAGAACCACAGATACTTAAACGCCCTGTATAAAACAAGGTTGAGAGCAAAGACCCTCTATCTTGGAATTAGAATTCCCTAACTCTGCTTATTAGTGCCAGCCTCTAAAGAAGAATACCATCACAATGACCCCTGGGAAATGGAGGATTCTGGGCCCATTATTTCCCTGGCTGAATATCTCTATGCAAATAGAGCTACTTTTATAGATAATTTCCTGATTAAAAAAGTTATAACTATAGTTTCAGTTGATAGAGGCTTCCTTACACAGACTGGAGCCCTACAAAACCAGGATGGGACTGGCTAGGACATGGTATTGCCATTGTTCAGTCATGTCTGACATACGTCCATTGAGTTTTCTTGGCAAAGATACTGGGAGAGTTCAGCGTTTCCTTCTCCAGGGAATTAAGTCAAATAGCAGTGAAGTGATTTGCCCAGGGTCACACAACTAGTAAGTGTCTGAGGTTGGATTTGAACTTGGGTCTTCCTGACTCCATGCCAAGCATTCTATCCACTGATTCACCTAGCAGCCTCACAAGGCTATCTAGGAAGAGTCCTTCTTGTCAATTCTCCCCCTCTTAGAAATAGCTTGGCTTTTGCCCCTGATCTGAGGTTGGTTTCTGTCTGGTGAGCCTCTCTCCTTTTCAATTGTGCAAATGCCAATCTAACTACCACCTCCTACCTCCTTCACATCTATGGCTTAAACCTGACTTAAGTTCTTAGCTTCACAATGGGTCATAGCATCTGTCACTGGAAGGAATCATAGGGACCCTCTGCTAGAGTGGGACATGGACCAAATCATAACCTTGCCAGGCCTGTTTTCTCATCTCTAAAAGAAGACATTTGGCTTGTTAAATGATTCCTAAAGTTCCTTCCAGTTTTAACCCTCAATCCTGTGATCTAGCCCAAATCTTTTGTTTTGCATTATTAAAGATGAGGAAACTGAAACCAAAAAAAAGGGAAGTAATTGGTAACATCCCAAATCACATAAGTATTAGGTTTAGTGTGTACACATAAAAATAAAATGCCTGTTAGATTTAGTTCATTATTAATGCAAGACAATGCAAGAACTGTCACAAAGCAATAGAGACAGCTATGCCTCTATGCATCTTCCATAGCAGAATTGAAACAGGTGAGAGATCTGGTTAGAGGGAGGATCTAGGCAAGGGTACTAGGGTTTTGAGATCAAGAAATTTAAGGATATTTATCCAACTCCCCTTCTTATCAGTCAGGCTTGGCACCTCTTCTCCTTTTTACGTTCAGATTATTTGTAGATTTAGATAGAAATCTATTGCATTTTCTTTTTGCAATTTTATTAAAGTTTGGTAATTATCTAACTTTTAAAATGTGTTTCTACACAAAACTTAACACTGCAAAAGCACGGTAACAATCCTGATGGGAAGAAGACAAGGTATTTGTTGTAATGTATAAGGGAAGTTATTTATTTTTTAAAAAAATTTTCCCTTTAGATGCAGTGAGGTGGTGCAGTGGAGAGATTACTGGCCCTGGAGTCAGGACAACCTGAGTTCAAATTCAGGCACAGACACTTGTTGTCTGTGTGACACTAGGCAAGTCACTTAACCCCAATTGTCTCAACAAAAAAAAAACAAAAACTCTTACCTTTATTGATATTTTTTGTTTTGATATCACCTTAATTTCCCCATATATCTTTCTCTCCCACCTAGTGAGCCATTCTTTCTGATGAAGAATAAAAAGAAAAGAAAGGTGTGGAGGGAGGGGAGAGCAGCTCAGCAAAACCAATGTATGACAGTATATCCACCAACCATACCCCCTCACTGCTGCAGAATGAAAAAAAAAAGTGGTTTTTTTCCTTAATCAGGGACCATCTTAGGTCATTACATGTCATTCACCCTTTTTTCTTGCTCTTCATATTTATATGTCATTGTATATATTATTTTCCTGGTTTGACTTATTATTCGTTTATTATAATTAATTATATAAATATATGATATAATACATAATAATATAATTATATTATAATTTATTATTAGTATTCATTTACTCTAAATCTTCTTGTCCTTCTCTGAATTCTTCAAGGTTGTTGTTTCTTGTGGTGCCATAGTTCACTATATTCCTATGCCATTATTTGTTTAGCCACTTCCCAAGTGATGGACATGTACCTTGTTTCCAGCTATCACAAAATTGCTGCTGTGAATATTTTGGTGTCTAACTTCTGTCTTTGTCTTTCGTCTCCTTGGGGTATTTGCTTAGCCACAGGACCTCTAGGACAAAGGACTTAACGGCATTTTAATCACTTTGTTTTAGCATGACTCCCAAGCTGCTTTCCATAATAGTTGGACCGATTCATAGATTCATAGCTCTGTAATAATGTATTAGTCTGCCTGTTTCTCTTTAGCCCTTCTAAGGTTACTGCTCCCATCTGTGGCCATCATTGCAAATTGGCTGGGTGTGGTGAGGGGAAACCTCAGATGTTATGATTTGCATTTCTTTTACGTTCAGTGATTTGGAGCAATCTTTTCCATGGTTTTTGATAGTTTGACATTCAAGAAGTTAGTTTTCAGAGCCTTTTGGGCATAGATGATGAAATTAGGCCCATTCCTAGAAGGGGAACCTACCCAACATCTTCCCTTCTGCCATTCAAATGAGATAGTATTTTAAAAGTGGTTAGCACAGTGTCTGGTACATAGTAGGTTTTTTATAAATGTTTATTTCTTCCCTCTCTTCTCTTAGTCCTTTAAAAAAATCATGCAGTCAGCTTCATTCCTGATCTTAAGTTTTGGGTTTTTGAGAAAGCCATGTCAATGTTCAAGCTCTGATAGGTCTTACTAAATTGGGAAAGCTTTAAGTTATGACCCAGTAATGGATTGCATGTCTGCCATGCTTATCACCTACATAGGGCTGGGCCACCAGGTTAGGGGTTTTGTTTTTTTGTTTTTTCAGTCATGTCAGCAACACTTTGTTGTGTTGCTGTTGTTCAGTTGTTTCAGCTGTTTGACTCTTTGTGATACCATTTGGGGTTTTCTTGGCAATTCTCTAGCTCATTTTACAGTTGAAGAAACTGAGGCAAATAGGGATAAGTGACTTGCCCAGGGTCACATAGCTAGTATCTGAGTCCAGATTTAAACTCAGGAAGATGGGTCTGACTCCATGCCCAGCACTCTGCACTATGGTGCCACCTAGCTGTCCAGTCAACAATAGCTGACATTTATCTAACACTTTAAGGTTTGCAAGGTATTTTATCAATATTATTTACTCTTTTGGTCCTCACAACAACCTTGTGAGGGAAGCGCCATTGCTATTTCCAGTTTACGGATTTAAAAAACATGAGGCTGAGAGGTTCAATGACTTGCCCAAGGTCACAGTCACTACTTTCTAGACTGGTGAGTCCAGCTCATGAACTCATGAAACTCTCTCCTAAAACATCACGGGATCCTTGAACTTTATAGACCTTTTGATGGGAAAATCTAGTATTTTTGTTTAGAAACCAGCCCAAAAATTATCTTGAATTTATGAACAGTCTGCATGATGTTTTGCTGGTTATTCATTAGCAAGACAAGCATAATTCTTTTCTTGATTTAGAATTTAGCTCTTTTGTATTGTTTCATTTTAAAACACATTTGTCAATCGGTTTTATTTTAAGTCAGGAATGACCAGGGGACTCCATTCATTATTTATTTTAATTCTTCCTGCTTCTAAAAGGACTTGAAGAGACTTGTAGATTAAATACAGTGGAAGATAGGAACCCAGGCTCTGCTATTTAATACTGGTGTGATTTTGAGCTTGACATTTAACTTGTCTTCTCCTCCATTTGTCTGTAAAATTAGGCATTTGGATTAGGTTATCTGTAAAATCCCTTCCAGCTCTAATTTCTACGAGTCTCAAAGATAGAAGGGAAAAAAAGGGAATTGATACTTTTAGGTTCTTGATTTGAACAGATTTCTAACAGTTGTGCAATAAATTTGAATCCGAGTTCTCTAGTAGCTAAGGCAACAGGAGAGACGTGCTGGGTCACATTTTGGCCTATAAGATAGATCTACGTTTGGGTCTTGATGAAGTTTGAGCTATTCTGTGGTTAGCATTATCTAATGTACATTTGCAACTAGAATTTTTGGAACTTTCAAACTTTTTTAACTGAAAATTTCCACTCTTAATAGATTTACCAAAGTTTTGCTGTTTCTTTTGATTGAAAAAAATTTAACTCCATCAATTAAGTAATCAATTAAAAATATAATATTTTATATGAGAATATTATAAGTATAATTTAATTCATATGTGATGATACAATAAATATAATTTAATTCATAAATTTCTGTTGATATATTTTGCTTTTTTATATCACTTTTTGGATATCATTTTCATTTCTCAATATATTCCTCCCTTTGTCAAAGGAGAATAACAAAGAATATAAGAAACACAAAAAAGCAAATGAGCAATATTTGAATCTGATAGTAGGTATACAGAGTTGTAAATTTTATTTTTTAAAATTATGAACATTATCTGAAAAGCATTTTAATAAATGAAGGACAAAATTATTGTTTATTGAACAACTTCAATTATTTCCCTTCTTAAAAAAGAATTTAAACATTTAAAAAAATTTTAAATTAATACAATAGTATAACAATGTTCTTGTCTGAACTTTGTTCTGTTCCCCTTTATGTATTTTTTAATGATTTGTTGATGCTCTTCTTTCTTTTCTAATTTTTTTTATGTCACTCTCACTACTTCCAGCTCCATTTCCTCTCCTACTACCAACCCCAGGAACTTTGCCTAGTAACCAAAATGTATAGTTCTCACTTAGGCACCTATTGTTAGCTGTGTGCCGTTGGGCAAATCACTTAACTTTTTTCAGCCTCATTTTCCTGCCTGTAAAAATGACTCTGAAAATGTATGGCTCATTTTTTTTTTTTACATAGTCCATGTGGAAATTTGTTTTGCTTGATTATATGTGCTTTAATAAGGTTTTTGTTAAGGTGGATTTTCATTTAAAAATATAATACAATTTAATTTTTTAAAAAGAAAATGTATGTCTTATTTTGTACATCTAGTCTAGCACCCTTCTGCCAAGAGGTGGGATGCATGCCTTATCATGAGTATTCTAAAATAATGGTGGTCCTTGTGTTGATCAGAATTCTTAAGTCTTTCAGAGTTGGTTTGCCTTGGCATGGTTTTAGTCATAATATCAATTGTTCTACTAGTTTTCTTTGCTTCACTTGGTATATTGATGCATAAAGGTCTTCCAAGGTTGCTCTAAGTCTGATCTTTTCATCCTTTCTTACAAAGAAAAAAACGTACACTTACATTCATAGATCATAATTTGTTAGCCATACCCCAGTTGATGGCACACTTTAGTTCCCACTTCTTTATTACAACAAAAAGTGCTGCAATAAATATTTTTGTACATATGGATCCTTTCCATTTCTCTTAGATCTTTTTGGGTATAGTGCCACATTGTTTTCCAGAATGACCGGGTCACTTTACAGCTCCAACAACAGCATAGTAGCATGCCTGTTCTCCTACAGTCTTTCTAATTAGTATCATTTTTGTCATCTTTGCCAACTGGATGGATGCAAAGAGGAATTTAGAGTTGTTTGAATTCTTATTGTAGTGATTTGGAGCATTTTTTTCATATGATTGTTGATAGTTTACATATTTCTTCTTTTGAGCATTGTCCATTCATGTTTAACTATTTATTGGGGAGCAGTACTTGTTCTTATGTGTGTATGAATTCCCTTTATTTCTTGGGTATCAGACCTTTACTAGGCTGCAAATTGTCCTTTCTCTCTTTTAATATTCTTTCTACTTATTTAGCCAAGAATACTCCCCCATCGGTGGTTGTGATGTATATCATCTATCCTCCCTTCTCCTCTAGTTTGTCTATGGTATTATATGTAGATTATATAACCATTTAGAGCTTATTGTGCTATTAGGAGATGTTTGTCTACA
The DNA here is from genome assembly GCA_011680675.1 of Gymnobelideus leadbeateri. Classification (NCBI taxonomy): domain Eukaryota; kingdom Metazoa; phylum Chordata; class Mammalia; order Diprotodontia; family Petauridae; genus Gymnobelideus; species Gymnobelideus leadbeateri. Next base: position 198,420 of record WOXC01000560.1, read on the forward strand.
CCCAGTTTCTGGCAGACTGATTTCCAGGTTTCCCATCATTGGTTTTCATATAGAAAATTCTTCCTTCATTAGTTGGTATTGTGAGAGAAAAAATTAACAGTAGTTATATACTTATGGAAACACTGGCAAATGTTTTGGGGAAATAAATACATTTTGGAAGGGTATTAATGTACAAATTATTCTGCTGTAGTTAGGTGGAGTAGTAGATAGAGCACTGGAATTGAAATCAGTAAGACTCATGAGCTCAAATCTATCCTGAGCCACTGTATGAGCCTGGGTAAGTCACTTTAAAAAAAGAAAAAACATAACTCCCTTCTCCCCCCAAGAAATCCCAAATATTCTGCAGATAATATAAAAGTTTCCTGGTATTCTGTATGTTGTTAATGGGATTCCTCTGTTTCTGCACATTTTTATTTCACAAACTTTATTTTTCAAATGATACAAGATAACTGAATAGTTCTGACTGTATAAAATTTGTTTTAACTGTGTATCTTTGGTAGTGCCAACAGATTGTTTATATACATGCATATATTATGGAAGCATCCATTTTCCTCTTTTCAATAAACTTTTATTTTGAAGATTTACTTCACATAGGTTCATTTTGACCTAACAGTGTCCTGAGGCTTATCAAACAAAATGCACTACAGTTATCCCTTCCACATTATGGCTTTCCCCATCAGGGTTTTGATATATCATGAGTTGGCATAAGAAATTAAATGAGAATTTTGGGGGAGGAGTTTTGTAGAAGCCACAGACATGCAAAGGCCAGCAGACAACACAGAAAAAGTTTAGAAACTTAGAAATGCATACAATATATGTATAGCATTGTACAATATCAACATATTTTATCTTTTAATACCATAATAATTTAGACTTCTTCTCTGGTATGAAGGAAGGGCCAAAAAAATCTTACATGAATTTTCTAGATCTTAGGGGTGCTGTGCCCCTAACCCCCCTGATGTGGAAGGGATGAATATTGTCATTTGCTTTTGGGTCTTGCTTACATAATCTATCCCTCTGACCAACTTTATATTTTTTAAACAGTATCAGATAGTTTTGATGATTATAGCTTTGCAGAATAGGTTGAGATCTGGTATTGTTAGGGACCTCTTCTTTCCTACTCTCCTCCTATTATTTCCTTTAAGATTCTTAAACTTTTGTTCCTCCAGATTAATTTTTTTTGTCCAGTTCTATAAAGTTGCCCTTTGATAGTATGATTGGGATGGCACTAAATCTGTAAATTAATTTAGGTAGTATTGTCATTTTCTTCTATTAGGCAAGAGCAATTACTGTCTCTCCAATTATTTGTCCTTATTGTGGTAAAGAATGTTTCATAACTGGATTTATATAAGTCATGATTACATCTTGGTAGGTAAATACCTCGATAATTTATATATTCTGTAGTTATTTTGCATGAATATTTTTAGCATCTTTTCCTACTGGGTTTTGTTGCTAATATATAGATAAGTTGATCATTTGTGGGTTAATTTTATGTTACGATTCTTTACTGAAGCTGTTTTTTTACACCTCTACAGGGAAGCAAAGGAAAACAGGCACTGTTTCTCTTCAATGAAATTAAACAAATGAAATCTAAGCCAGTATTCTGATATTAAAAATTTACCAGTCTCTAGAGATCATTTAACTGTAGTAAGTAGTTTTTAAAAAATGGAAACCTTGATTTTGTGTTCACAGTCCATAATAACTAGCATTTATATATATTGTTTTAAGGTTTACAAAGCACTTCACAAATATTGTAAAACAAGAGTTTTATTCTCACAATAATACCTAGAAAGAATAATAAGAAATTGACAGCAGTGCCTAGATTTCTAGGAGCTGAAAAGAACCATACAGGTCACATAGTCCAACACTCTTACTGAACAGGTGAAGAATGTCAGGTCCCTATAGGGAAAGTGGTTTGCCTCAAATCATATAGGTAGCAAGTGGCAGAAGAATTTGAAATTGGGTCCTCTCACTCCGAGGGGGCTCATTCATTCCACTGCATCATTTCCAATAAAGTTTTCCTTCTTGAATTATGAATGGTGTTGGTTTTTTTTTTTTCCAAGAAGAATGGATAGCATCAGGTAATAATTTTCTCAAGTTTTATATGCCAGAATAGTGAAAAGTACCCTTGGCTCTTCGTGTCACATGAGAGGCTGAACATATATAAAAGATCATTGATTAAACTTCTGGAACAAACCTGAATATCTTCTCAAGTAACTGACTTAAACCCCACATCCATAAAAACCCCAATATTCCAAATGAAAACAAATGAGTTTCTAGGACAGTTTCCTTGGCTGAAGATGGGAATAGTTAACTGATTCAGAATAAAGTTAAATGTAAAAGAAAAATAAACATCAATCACATCCTTGAGAAAATTGAGGACTGGCAAAATGAGCCAATATTATTTCAAATTCATCCAGTAGACAAACAATAAAATATTACAAAATGCCTAAAATATTACAAATACCAAGATGTAATCATGACTTATATAAATCCAGTTATGAAACATTCTTTACCACAATAAGGACAAATAATTGGAGAGACAGTAATTGCTCTTGCCTAATAGAAATTCCTTGCAAAAGAGAGTAAAAAAAACCCTTGCAGAAATAGTTTATATTCTTAGAGCTAATAATTGCATAAAGGACCAGCCCTGAAATCAGGTGGACCTGAGTTCAAATCCAGTCTCAAGACACTTGCTACTTTCTAACTGTGTGACTCCATGCAAGTCACTTAACCCCAGTTGCCTCCAAAAAAAGAAAGAAAAGAAAAAGGAAGAAAGAATAGAAGGGAGGAAGAAAGGAAGGAACAAAATGAAAGAGCTAATGATGGGTAGCACAGTGGATAAGAGCATGGGGACTGGGGTCAGAAAGATCAGAAAGACCAGAGTTCAAATGTGACCTCAGATACTTACTAGCTGTGTGACCTGAAGTCACTTAACCCTTGCCTTCATAAAATGGGAGAAGGAAATGACAAGCCACTCCAGTATCCTTGCCAATAAAACCCCATGGATAGAGTCCATGGGGTCACATAGGTGGACATGCCTGAATGATTAAACAATAGCAATAATTATTCTTTTTCCTTGCTCCACCTATAGTTGGTTCATTGTGCCATCAGCCTCTGGTACGAGGCAGGACCCTACCACTCCCCACCTTCAAGAGAACTCCTCTTAGCCACTCAAGGTTCAGCTTTTCTGACTACAAGTCTTGATATTTCTCTTTTCTCTCTGACACCTGACATCTTTCTTCTACCTGAAGGATCAGTCTTCATTTGTTCAGCCAGTGAAACACTGCAATTAAATTTTAAGTCTTTTTAAGTATGAAGAATCTCTTAACTAATTAGGTGGGATTGTCTCAATGTCTAAGAGCTATAAATTATAAGCCCCTCCCAAGTTGGAGGCAGGCATTGGGTCCCAGGAAGCTATTCTCCCCTAAACTTTGAAACACATTTCATTTTGATTGAATTGGAAGGGAGGACCAGGAGGGTAATTACAACAACAACAATAATGATAAGCTTATCATTTTTATGTAACAATTTAAGGTTTGTACAACTCTTTATATATTATCTTATTTGATCCTTACAAGACCAGTGCTATTTTTATCCCCATTTTACAGATAAGAAAAGTAAGACAAATAGAGGTTAAATGACTTTCCCAGGGTCATACTAGTAGGTATCTGAGTCCACATTTGAACTCTAATCTTCCTGAATCTACTGTGCCACCCTGCTGCCTGTTAGTAGTAGAGTATCAGCCATAAGTAAATCCAGGGAAGATAGACTTTTTAGATTCATGTATTAAAATTTCCTTTTTAGTTTTATTAGGATATCCACATGTGATAAAAAAGGTTTAGTTTTGTGAATATCAAAGAGATTCTAATTGTTAATGGCCTAAAACAATAGTCAAGGCATTGATGCAAAAGGATCAAAAATGAGACTCTTAGAAGAATTAAAAACCTTTATCTTACCTGGTTTTCCGCTGTAGTCAGATATGGCACCTTCAAATCCCCACATCCTCATTTTATATATGAGAGACTTGGGTCCTTGCCTAACATCATAAAAATTGCCAAGACTGGACATAAACCTGTGTTCTCTGATGCCAAATCCCATTCTCTTTTTGTCAATAAACATTGATGAAACACCTACCCTGTGCCAGGCATACTAAGCACTTTTTGCTATAGCAGGTTTATCATGAAAACATCCCCAATCACTTCTATGAATGGAGGCTTACACAAATACTAAATGTTAGAAATTTTTGTCCCAGGTTTGGAGTTCTGGTAGGGAGAAAACCAACCATTAATGCAACAATTAATCACTTCCACCTCAGACATAAGGAAGATGAATTTTCAGTGCTAGGGCAGCATTTATGACAGAAAGAAACAACAGTTGATGATACCTGAAAGTTTAGACCATTTCTGTTATTTTAACCAGTGTTTCTCAATTATTAAAAGAACAACAACAACAGCTAGGAAAACTGATGGTATCTCAAAGAACAAATACAATGAAATTGTAGGCATACTACTAATTATTTTAATGCAGATGGTCAAGTTGCACCAAATAAATCATTTCAATATTTTATGGATTTTCTTTTGCCAAGTTTCCTTTTGGTTCACTGGAATAGCAGACAGCATTAGACTATAATGAACAGGCAACTTAAATGTCTGTTACTTTACATTCTTTACTTTGGGGGAGGGGAGGTCCATTTGTGTGGTCAATAATTCTTAAATTAATTTATATAAATACTGCATTTTCTAACCAAAATTTAAACGACCTTCTTGATGTAATATTGATTGCTTAAATCCTCCATGAGTATCCTTTATAGATTGGAATCCTGTGTGTATTGTTTAGTTCTGAACTCTTACAAACCCAAATTTATTGAGTTTATTTGATTGAACTCAACAAGTGCTTTTTTAAGAGTACTATATGCAGAACATACCTGCTCTCACAGAGCTTATAATCTAGTAGAAGACTATGACAAGTGCACAAGTAACTAAAAGACAAAACAGATTTCTCTATAACAGTAGGAGAGAAGGGATCTGACAGCTCAGTGTCTGGGACTTCTGTTACAGGGTTTGCTTATGGGATCACATCCAACCTAGTTCTGAGAGACATTGTTGAATGTAAATTGAAGAGTCCAGAGCTCTGAATCCTAGTTTCTTTCATGTCAGTATCTAACTTGGTCAAGTTGTTTATTTCTCTGGGATTTAATTTTCTGTTATAATAAAATAAGGGGATTGTTTCTAAAAGTCTCATGACTAAAATTAGCTCTAATATTCTATTATTCCTACAATCACTGAAGATATTATGCAGGACTTGGTGATTAATATTTCTAGTTATTTATTCATTAGAATTTATTTTTATTTGTACATGTTTTTTATAATTAATCATATGCAAACTAGGCTTTTAGAGAAGTTTCATGAGTGACAATTATCGTTTTTCCATAGGAATGTAAATAGTTCAACTTTAATAAGTTCCTTATGATTTCGTTTTCTTGTTTACCTTCTCATGCTTCTCTTGCTTCTTGTAATTGATAGTCAAATTTTTTGTTCAGCTCTGGTTTTTTCATCAAGAATGACTGAAAATCCTCGGTTTCATTGAATGACCATATTTTTCCCTGAAGTATTATACTCAATTTTGCTGGGTAGGTGATTCTTGGTTTTAATCCTAGCTCCTTTGAAATTTGGAATATTGCACTCCAAGCCCTTCGATCCCTTAATGTCGAAGCTGCTAGGTCTTGTGTTATCCTGATTGTGTTTCCACAATAGTAAAATTCTTCCTTCCTGGCTGCTTGTAATATTTTCCCCTTGACCTGGTAACTCTGGAATTTGGTTATGATATTCCTAGGGGTTTCTTTTTGGGATCTTTTTCAAGAAGTGATTGGTGAATTCTTTCCATTTCTATTTTGCCCTCTGGTTTTAGAATATCAGGGCAATTCTCCTGGAGAATTTCTTGAAGGATGATTTCTAGGTTCTTTCTTTGATCATGGCTTTCAGGTAGTCCAGTAATTTTTAAATTATCTCTCCTGGATCTATTTTCCAGGTCAGTGGTTTTTCCAGTGAGATATTTCACATTGCCTTCTAGTTTTTCATTTGTTTGGATCTGTTTTACGGTATCTTTATTTCTCATGAATGACTTTCATAAAGTCATTAGCTTCCAGTTGCTCCAATCTAATTTTGAAGGAAGTATTCTCTTTAGTGAGCTTTTGAAATTCCTTTTCCATCTGGCAAATTCGGCTTTTTAAGGCATTCTTCTCCTCCTTGGCTTTTTGGACCTCTTTTGACATTTGAGTTAGTCTACTTTTTAAGGAGTTATTTTCTTCAGTGTATTTTTGGGTCTCCTTTAGCAGGCTGTTGACTCACTTTTTATGATTTTCTTGCATCATTCTCATTTCTCTTCCCAGTTTTTCCTCCATTTCTCTTACTTGACTTTCAGAATCCTTGTTGAGCTCCTCCATGGCCTGTGACCAGTTTATATTTTTCTTGGAAATGATGCAGGAGTTTTTGATGCAGGAGTCCTCCTCCATTGTCCTCCTCCAGTTCCATGCTTTGATCCTTTTTGTCCCCCAAAAAGGATTATATGGTCTGATTGTGCTTCTTCATCTTGCCAATTACTTGACTTTTGAGCTCTTTGCCAAGGTAGAACTCTGCTTACAGAATGGAGAGAGCTTTGACCCAAATTGCTGGGGTTTTCGTAGCTGCTGGAGCTATTAGTTGGGCACCCTCTCTACAACCCCCACAAGCTCTGGCTCTCTGGCGACACACCCCAGGACCACCACCCAAGACCCCAATCCAGATCCAGGCAGGTCAAAGCAAGAGCAATTACTCTCTGAATGGTCACTTGGTCCCCCTATGATCTGCAGACCAGGAGCTCTGAAAGCAGCCACCCAGCACCACTGTGCCTCCTGATACTTCTTGCCCTGGGGCAGGGGCTGGACCATGCTATTCCTTCACCTTTACAACAGTTTCCAACTGACCTTTTTATTTTCTTTTGGGCATTTATGGGTTGAGGAGTCTGGAAACCACCAGAGCTGTTCTCCTGAAGTCTGCTCTGGCCAGTCTGGGCACTAGTCAGGGCTCACTGGGGATTGCACTTGGTTCCCAGTGGTGCTGTGATAGACCTTTCCTATCAGCCTGCCAGGCTGCCTTCAGTGGGAGATTTGTTTCTCTCTGTCTCTTTGTGTGTTCTGTAGCTTTAAAATTTGTTTAGAGTAATTTTTTTTGCAGGTATTGGAGATGGTTTAAGCTGGAGCCCAAATCAAGTTTGTGCTTTTACTCTGCCATCTTGGCTCCATCTAATAATTTTTTTAAAAGAAATTTTTCTCCTTTTAAGTGCAAGAGGAAAATAACACTGGTGTGGCGTCAGAAGACCAAGGTTAAAACCTCCTCTCTACCTCTTAATATCTATGGGCTTTAGGCAGATCACTTAGCCCTCTTTAGTTAGGCCTGGCTTTCCTCATTTTTTTAAATATGGGGATTTTGCCTCTTGGATCCTTTGGCAGTCTAGTAAAGTCCATGGATCCCTTCTTAGAACAAAAATTTTAAAGATATGAAATAAGATACATAGGATTATGAAGGAAATAATATTGAAATTTGGATATTAAATACAGTTATATGTTTTTAAAAATTTGTGGACCCTAGCCAAAGAGCTTAAGATAATCTGTAAGGCCCATTCCATCTCTAACTCTTTTGATCCTATTTTTACTTGAAAGGTTAAAAGAAAGTTCCAATAAGGTTTCCCCTAATTTCCATTTACTGTATGAGAGTAGGGACATATTTTGAAGGAGAATATAATATTTTCTTATCCCCTAATCATGCATGGATCCAGTAATGGATGTGAAAGTAATTTAGAGAATCTTGTACAAATGAAAGGTGAGATGTTGATACCTAATTTTTCTTAGATCACATGGTGTGTGTATGTGTTTATACTTTTCATAATAAAATTATGAACTCCTTAGGTCAAAACAGGCTATGCCTTTTATCTCTTTCAGGCTATATAATTTCTTTGCTTGGAGTTGGGGCCTTTTCCTCCCCACTGATTTTAAATTTAGGATTACCAGACGGAATAATCAAGGACCACACAAGTGAATAAACACTTTAGTTATTTTGGAGAGGCATGTTGTTGTTTTTTTTTCTTGAGGACCAGAAAAAAGTTTTAAAAATGGAGAACAGGAAACATAAAATTATATCCCGTAAATAAAGTGACAATAAAAGTCTATATACTTTCAGATTTAAAACGATCCTCACAAACTAGAACACTGGGCCAAAATTAACAAGATAAAATTTAACAGAAGTTAACACACAATATTAACATACAAGTTTAAAAAACACACACACACACAACAACCCATAATGGTAGGAAAAGTATAGCTTGGAGGTGACCTGGTTTTATACTTCTTCCTGTAAAAAAAAGATATCTTTCTATTAAATCCCAATATATAACCTTTGGTCATGCTTAAAAAAAAGTAGTATAGAGTTCAGATCATGAGAAATAATTTAGCAATATGTCCATTTAATCCAAAAACATTTATTAAATGCCTACTGTGTGCAAAGTTAGAGGTGACTTTGGCATGGTAGATAGAGTTCAGCCCTGACCGGGAAGACCTGGGCTCTAATACTCCCTCTGGCACAAACTAGACATGTGGCCAAGGGCAGGGGGACTTAGCCTATTGTTTTTTCTAGACATCTCTCTAAAACTGTTAGTTACAGATGAATTATACCTCTGCATCTATGGAATAAGTTTCTACACCTGAAGTTCCCCAAACTGATGACCTCAAAGGTCAGGACATTATTCTGAACAAAAGAAAAAGGAAATGTGAAAACAACTAATTATTTTTACATAATACATTGGAGGCAGAGGAGACTGTTAAAAACTATGGGGGAGTACCAAAAGCTTCCCAAAGGGAGTGGTGCATGCGTTGATCCTTGAAAGAAGCTAGAGGTTTCTAAGAAGTGGAGGGGAGATGGGAGTGAATCCCAGGATGGTACTTTGAATATGAATAGGGAAGTTTTGAGGAGGGTTGAATGGGGTGGTAAAAAAAGAATGACACATCCATAGGATTGGCATAGATGACAAAAAAGGGGAGATGACATATTTAAAAAAAAAATTTTTTTCCAATTACATGTAGAAACAATTTTTATCTTTTTTTTTTTTTTTGCTTTTTTTTTTTTTGGAGGGCAATTGGGGTTAAGTAACTTGCCCAAGGTCACACGGCTAGGTTTTTGTTTGTGCGTGCATTAAGTGTCTGAGGCCAGATCCAAACTCAGGTCCTTAAGACTCCAGGGCCGACACTCTACTCACTGTGCCACCTAGCCTCCCCAGATGACATATTTTAAAAGAGTTGTAGGTAAATGGACACATTAATGGATTGTTTTTGGATCTGTGAATTGGTACAGTCACTCTTTAAAGCAATTTGGAACTATGCTAAAAATTCTTTAAACTGACTTTGGGGTATCTAGGGATACCCTGAAGAGGTCGAAGAAAGAGAAAAAAGCCTTATGTGTACCAGGCATTTAAAGTGACCCTTTTTCTTGTGGTAAAAAACTAAGGGATGCTTATCAGTTAGGGGGTGGCTGAACAAACTGTGGTCTATGGATGTAATGCTGATAGTAAGTATCAGAGGTAAAATCTGAACCCAGATCTGCTGTCTCAGAGATATGGCACCTCCCCTATCTCTTATTAGCATTGGAACTATATTTCAATCTAGTAGCAGCCAAGATGTGTCTCCCCATTGCAATTACGGGCCCTTGAAACTTGGGTTCTTCAGATATTGTGATGCCTAAGAATCGTAACACCACATGGCATCCCCCGGGAGACATTTATTTTAAAAGATGGGTTTTGGTGCTATTGAGCAGTTTGGGATTATTCAAAGCATATAGTGATGTTCCCAAGTACAATCCAGTGTGTGTGCTTGACATATACCGAATGATCAAAGAAAATCACAAAATATACCCTCTCTCTAGAAATTTACATTTTGAAATGTATTTCTGGTGGTGGCAAGGAACTGGAAATTAAAGGGATGCCCATCAATTGGGGAATGGCTAAGACAGGTAGTGGTATATAATTTTGATGGAATACTCTACTATGTGTTAAGAAATGATGAGCTGGTTGATTTTAGAAAAATGCAATAAAACTTGTATGAAATAATGAAGAGTAAAATAATCAGAACTAAGAGACCATTTTATATGGTGACAGAAATATTGTTTGAAGAATAATTGTGAACCACCAAGTTATTCTGAGCATTGTAAATACTCAAATCAACTATAAAGGATCTATGAAGATATCCAGAGAAAGAACTGATAAATGGAAGTATGCGTAGTATGATTTTACATGTATTTGTAAATCTGTGTCATTCAATGGCCTTCTGTAGTGTGAGGTAGGGAGGATGAGAGAGAAGGTCAAACCTTAAAATGTAACAAAAAAAAAACCCTAAATTAAAAATAAAGAAATGAACCTATGTCCTTTTGCTTTGCCCGCTAATATTTCCACTGAGCTTCCTAGACTTTAGGGTCACACTAGAGGTGTGGGTATGTGAACCTGGGGTATGTGAACTTTTTGTTTCTTAATATTTTGATATAATTGATTTCCCTTCTAATCCTCTATCCTATTTTATCCACTTAAATATATTATTCTGAGAAGGATCCATAGGCTTCCCCAGACTTTCAAAGAGATCTGTGACAAAGATTAAGAAGCTTTGTGTTAGAAGTATGTTTTTTTAAAGCAATTGGGATTAAGTAACTTGCTCAAGGTTAAAGGGCTAGTTATTTATTTATGTGTGGGTGCTAATTTTCTGAGGCCACAGCTGATCCTGGGTCCTCCAGCTCCGGGGCCAGTGCTCTTACTCACTGTGCCACCTAGCCGCCCCTGGAAGTATGTTTTTAAAGATCACGTGTATGGCAGTTGACTTTTCTCTAAGTCATATGAAGTCTTTAAAAGTATTTAGCACCTGTATCCCACAGGAGGAAATCTAGGTGATATAAAAACAAAAGGTATCAATAAAATTCTTAAAAGGAAAAAAAAGCATTTTACCTTTCATTTTCTTTCATTCATACATGTCACTGCACTCAGTAATAGTGAGGTGGAGTCATTCTTCAGAGTTCAGTGCTTGTGATATTCTGGCTCACCTCCTAATCAAGGCATGGCTACAGTAATGCATGGAGAGGCTATTATCCGCATCAGTGGAGGAAGTAGCCAAACCAAGGAAATAATGGATCTTTTGAAGTAGGGAAGCTGTAATTACTGCTCTATCACTGTTTATTGCCATATTTATTCACATATAAAAGCAATTTTGCATAGCACCTTTTATGCTAAAGGGAATTTATTGTACATTTCTTCAATTTTAAGTAGTTTTCTAATCCTCAGAGGACACCACTATTTTATTTTCCTGGAATTAGGGGAAATTCTATTGTATTATTGGTTAAAGTGTTGTTTTCTTGTTATTATAGTGCACAGCTCAAGGAAGCTTCAATTGTGAATGGCAAGGCAAAATAGATCCAAATGCAACTGTCCAATCCAAAAAAAGATTCAAGTAGGCCTGTGCTAGTTAATCTTTCTGAATTTACTCAGATAAGAAAAGACTGAGTCCTTTCCTAGGAATCCAGAACCTGTCCCCCAATCTACAGATTTATGTGGTTAAAAGTAACTGACAAATGAATACAAAGGAAATGTCAATCTAGAGAAACAGTAGCCTACACTGAATGAGTTAGTGTTTCATTGAGTGAACAGTGATGTACATTAAGTAGAAGTATTTAAATGGAAAAACCATTAATTGGCATGTAAATAGAAATCTTAGATGAAACTAATGACAATGGATAAATAAAATATATTCTAGGTAACTTGTGTAGTAAAACAGCCATGTTGTGTTGGTTAGCTAGTATGTTAGTGGGAACTTTTGGTTTTGCTTTCCAAATGTTTTATTTCATCTTAATAACTGAATTGAACCAACTTAAATCTTTGCTGCTGCCTAGTATATCACCAAGGCAATATTCACAGAGCTGACAATGACTATGAATATGCCAGTGTAGTTATGAATTGCTAAATATAACAGACTCTCCATATAGAAGACAAAAGCAAAACATTTTCCCAGACATCAGACCATTACCACTGCAGGAAGTAACCCCATCCCAAAGCCTTTCCTCTGCTCAAGCCTTCCCACAAATAAAAACTCAAATCCTAACTATCTGCTTACCTGCATCCTCTCTCCCCCTCTGCTCTAACTGCTCTGACTCATTTCCTGCCCCACCCATTCAGCAAACTCCTGCCACCAGGAGCTCTACGTGATTGCATTCAGCCTATTAAGGGGCAAGGAAGATCTTCAAATTCTCATTGGAGTAGGCCTTTTAGGTGGTGCAGTGGATAGAGTGCCAGACTTGGAGTCAGAAAGACCTGATTTTAAATGTGATGTTATACACTAGCTGTGTTATTCTGGGCAAGCTACTTAACCTCTGCATGCCTCAGCTTTCTCAACTGTAAAAATCTTGGCTTCTGGTCATTTCTGTCCCAGAGATAGAGAAAATTTAAAGGTTTTATTTAAGCTGCCCATGTGCTCTTTCTGATAACAACATGTTAATAAAAAGATAATCAATGGCAAAAAAAAAAAAGAATTATGAGTGAGATAGTTTTCCACTTCTTCCACAAATAGGACTTGAGGGAAAGAAAGAAGTCAAATCAGACAGGTATCAACATAATAAAGCATTTGCATTGCTTTCTATTGTTCCACTTGTCATGACCTCATAAGCCACCAATATAGGTACAGATACAGAAGACATACCTGAGGAAACACTCCCAAAACAAATCCTTCATGGTGGTCTGTCTTCCTAGGACTGGAGCAGTCTTCTTCCCTATTTACTTGCCCTAACCGATTTATGGAACTGGTTTAAGGCAAATACAGACAACAATATATTTCTTCTTAATTATTTAAGTATATTAACCAATGGCAGATCTTACTTTATGGGGAAATATTAGGATACTTGCTGGTCGATAGGCTCTCCTTCTCTGCATCTGAAGGTCATCCATGCTTCTAACCCTGCTATGCTCAACAGATTCATGTCCAGATACACAGTATAATATCAGAATATACAATAAATATATCAATCGTTTTGTTCAGAGAATTCTATTCTTTCGGGGGCTTAATTGTTTTAGCTTGTAGTTAGTACTTGACAAATTCTGGCCTTTGTGCTCTGGTGGTTTGCTGGAGATGTTGAGGTAAGAAGGCTATTGTGATGGTTCAGGGGAGAGGTGTTAAGGGCCTGCACTAAGATGGTGGCTGTATAGGTGGGGAGGAGGGGGCAGAGATACTGTGGATATAGAAGTCACAAGATACAGCAGTTGGCCATGTGGGGGGAGTGAGAGTAAGGAGTAGAAAGTGATGCTGCAGTTGTGAACCTTTGTGACTGGGTAACGCCCTCGACATTGGAGGGAAGTTAAAAGTGGGGTGGTTTTGCGGGGAAAGATAATGAGACCTGTTATGGGTTATGTTGCCTTTGAGAGGCTTCTGGGACATCCACTTTGAAATGTTTAATAGGCAGTTTAATAGGAAGCTTAAGTGGTGACTGGGGCTCAGGAGATTGGCTATGATTGGATATAGATCTTAGATTCATCTGCATACAGATGGTCTTTGGACCTGTGGTAACTGTTCAGATTATCAAGGGAAAGCATGGAGAGACTAGAGAAGAATGCCTAGGATAGACTGGAAGATAAGAATGCCTTGGCAGATGCCCACACAGGGGATATGACATGGATGATGAATTGGCAAAGGGGACTGAGGAGAGGCCAGTCACGTACATAGGAAAAGGACCAGCAGAGGAGCTGTTCACGTAAATCCAGGAAGAGAAAGTGATAAACCGTTTCAAAAGCTACAGAGAGGGGGGCATTTAGGTGGTACAGTGGATAGAGCACTGCCCCTGGAGTAAGGAGTGCCAGAGTTCAACCCCAGCCTCAGACACTTACTAGCTGTGTGACCTTGGGCAAGTCACTTAACCCCAATTGCCTTCAAAAAGAAAAAGGCTACAGAGAGGTCAAGGTAGATGAGGATAGAAAAGAGATCTTTAGATTTGACAAGTAAAAATCAATTGGTGAATTTGAAAAAAGTAGTTTCAATTGAATGGTAAGGTTGGAAACTGGACTGGGCAAATTTAGGAGATCAAGGAGAGGAAGAGGGGACATAGAGTTATAGTGAGCAAGGATGGTAGAATCTATTGGATTTTTTTTGAAGATTTGGGCATGTTTCTAGGCAGCTGGAAAGAAAGCGGTAGATAGGGATAGACTGTAAATTAGAGTAGGGGGATGATAGTGGGGGCAATCTGTTGGAGAAGATAGGAGGGCTTGAGATCACAGTGCAAGTGGAAGAGTTGGCCATGGTGAAGAAGAGGGCCATCTGTTCATCAGAAACTGGAGAGAAGTAAGAAATGGGAGGTGAAGTCAAGGGTATGTGAAGTAAGGTGAAAGAATTGCCAGAAATGGGCTTATTTTTTGTCTTATTTTGGGGAGAATGTATGAGATGAGCACCATAACTGAGAGGGTCACAGGAGGGAGTACAGTTGAAGGACTGAAGTGAGAGACAGGGCCAGTCTCTCTTGGGAGTGGAATAGAGAAATAATTAGAGCAGAATTTTACCTGCTCTGGAGAGGTTGAGATGCTCTGAAGAGACTGGGAGTTCATCATAGGTGCCTTTGACAGTGAGGGCACAGGAGAAATTAGATAACGTGAATGTGTGGTGGAACCAGCCAGCATGGTTGAGAGATTTCTCCAGTTCCATTCAGTAGCTCATCAGTAGGAAAAAGGGAAGCTAAATGGTGGGAGGATCCAAAGTTAGGGTTTGTTAAGACGTGAGCAAAAGCAGGTAAAGGAAGCAGGGGAACAGAAAGTGGAGGGTTTAACAGAGTTGGACTGGTTGAAAGGGTCAAGATCAAGAAAGGAGAATATTGCCAGAGCAGGGGTGACAGTCTGGCAAAACATGGTAGGGGAGGAGAGACTTGAGGTTTCAGTGTGGACCCAGAATAGATTGTAGGAGGAGTGAGGCCCAGGAGAAAGAAAATGATAAGAGACTGTGAGAGCATAACATAAAGGAATCTTAGAATTATTCATTATGGAAATGGGACACATGTGGGTGAGGACGGAATTGGGGCTTGCACAAGGATTAGCCAAGGTTTAGAGGAAGGAGATCATGGGAATTAAGTAGACTGAGGAATTGGGATATTTGTGTATTTGAGGGAATATGAACAATAACAATTATTATTGTCAACATGTGCCAGGCATTGTTTAAGCATTTTGTAATTGTTATCTCATTGGATCCTTACAATGGTCCCAGGAGGTAGGTTCTATTATTATCACCCCATTTTACAGATGAAGAAACAGACAAACTGAGGTTAAGTGACTTACTCTGGGTCACATAGCTCGTATGTGTCAGAGGTTGGATTTGAACTCGGGTCTTCCTAACCCCAGGCTCAGTACTCTATCCACTGAGCCACTTAGTTGCCCCCAAGTATGCTAAACTCACACGTTATGAGGGCAGGAGTTGAGGTAGAGATAATTATTTTGAACCAGGCACCTAAATCATGAAGAAGGGGAAATGTCCTGGGATCAGTCAATGTGGATTTATAGCTACTAGTTGAGATAGCCATGAGTTGAGGAGCTCTGACTCAGTCACGAAAACCTCTCCTCATTTCTCATCTTGCTTTGGGACTTCTTTGACTTTTCCACCATGCCCAGAAAGCTTGCTTTTGGGAAAATGTAATCATCCTGTGAGATCTCACCGGTCTTGGGAGTCTGCCTCCTTATCACCCCCCTGAGCCCAGCTCAGAACATCTCATCATTTCTCACCTGGCTGTACTTCTTTGGGATTTCTCTCACTGTCCAACCATGCCCCCAAGTTGGGTACCTTCCCTGCTCCTTTTGTATGTTGTCTTCTCCCCCTTAAGACTGTAAGCTTCTTGAGGTCCGGGACCATTTTTCTTCTTTCATATTCGTATTCCCTGCTTAGCAGGGTGCCTGGTGCTTACCTAGTTGCTGAATAAATGTTTACTAAGCACTGGAAGCAAATATGGAGGCAAACTAAAGTTCCAAGATCAGAGAACTCTTAAATTTGTAGGCATAGAATGCTTGACTAAACCACTTTAGAGTGATTGGGGGTTGGAGACTGAGGATGGCATCTCTTTCTGTTCTTCACCTTTATCTAATTTCTTTTTTAAATAAAATGTATTTTAGTCTGAACTTAAGAAATAAAACAAAAATTTCTATAACAGTGGAATAGAAAAAAAGATGATTGTACACGAAACTGCAAGTCTATTATGTATTTTCTATCTCTTTTAAATGTATAATAAAATTATTGTGTAACTTTCTTTTTTTCTTCCTTTTCCCTTCTAGCCGTAGAGGTGGCTACTATTAGACACAAATATGTTTATACACACACACAAACACACATATATGTACATACATATATGTAAAACCATTCTATACATATTTCTATTATTTCCTTGATGCAGATATCATCTTTCTTCGTATGTCCTTTGTAGTTAATCTGAGTATTTATAATAGTCAAAATGACTTAGTCACTCTAAGTTGTTCTTAAAATAATATTGTTACTATATAGAACATTCTCTTGGTTCTGCACATTTCACTCTTGATTATTTCATGCAAGTTTATCCATGTTTTTCTAAGACCACAGAGCTCATTATTTCTCATAGCACAGTACTATTCCATGACAATTATGTACCACAACTTGTTCAACCACTCCTTAATTGACGGGCATATGTGTAATTTCCAGCTCTTTGCCACCACCAAGAGTTACTATAAACATTTTAGAACATAGAAGTTCTTTTTCTTTTTCCCTGATCATCTTGGGAAATAGACCTAGTAGTGGTATTGCTGGGTCAAAAGTAGTTTACTAACTCTTTGGGTATAATTCCAGATTGTTCTCCAAAATGGTTGGATCAGTTCATGGTACCACCAACAGTGAATCAGTGTGCCAATTTTTGAGGGAATCCCTCAAGATGAATTCTCTCAGTGCCTTTAATTCTCAAAGATGATTTTAATCTCTGGCTATGATTTATCTTTTATATCTATGTACATTAATGCTCTGAATCATATTCACAATCCCAGCTTATCTCAGTGCCTGTAACATACCAGATGCTTAATAAATGTTTATTGACCAACTGAAGCAAATGTGGAGGCAAACAAAATTCCAGGATCAGACAACTTTTAAATTAGTAGGTGTGGAGTTCTTGATTAAACCATTTTAGGTTGATTGTGACTTGGAGACTGAGGATGGCACCTCTTTCTGCTCTTTATCCTTATCTAATTTCTGAGGAAATCCCTCAAGATGAATTCTCCCAGTGCCTTTAATTCTACAAGATTATTTTAATCTCTGGCTATTGTTTATCTTTTTGTATCTATATACGTCAAAAGTCTGAATATATGCTAGACAGTTTTTTCTTATTGTATGTCTAAAGTAACCAAGTCAACAAGCATTTATTAACCACCTACTATGTGCCAGGCACTATGTTGGGTTTTTTGGAGGGCAGTTGGGGTTAAGTGACTTGCCCAAGGTCACACAGCTAGTTTTTGTGTTAAGTGTATGAGGCCATATTTGAACTCAAGGCCTCCTGACTCCAGGGCCGGTGCTCTATTCACTGTACCCACCTAGCCAACCCAGGTTAAACATTGGGGATACAAAGGACTGACATCTCTTTCCCTCGAGATGTTTACATTCTAACCTTGGCAAAAACTTGCAAACAACCATGTCCATACTAGATATATCCAAGGTCAGTTGGAGGCAATCTCAGAGGGAAGGTGTTGCTATTGAAGGACCCTGGTAAAGACATCTCTGGAGGACTGAAAGAAGTGAAATTGTTTTCATTTAGGCACCTATCATCTCAACTTCTCCAGAGCAGGCAAAATTTTTCAGACTTTAAGAGCAAGTGTGACTTGAGGTTTAACTGAACCCAATGGACAATAAAACAATAATTGTATAGATAAACAAAAGGGGAAGGAAGCCTAGTACTTCCTGCTAAAGGTAAGAAGATATAAAATTATAATATGTCCAGAGGAGGCTCAGGCCACTGAGTCAGTGAGCTGGATATTAGTCTCAAGGCAATAAAAATAAAATACTACTGGGGCAGCTAGGTGGCACAGTGAATAGAGCACTGGCCCTGGAGTCAGGACCCGAGTTAAAATCCAGCCTCAGACATTTAACACTTACTAGCAATGTGACCTTGACCATGTGACCAAGCCACAACCCCAATTGCCCTGCCTTCCCCCCTCCAAAAAAAATACTGTTGCAGATAAAAAGAGCATGTTGATATGAGCTTACCCCCTTTTTCAGCAACTCAAAAATGGAAGATCTTGTTTGTTCTGTGTACGAGTTTAAAATGAACCACCAGAGTGGGAGCTTTCAATGATCTCAATAGTAAGCTCTCAAAGTAGATGTTCAACTTTGTACCATCACACAGTCAAATGGAATAGGGTTATATAATTGAAGTTTCCTCATTTTTCCTCTCCTGAACCATTTCTGGGACCATGATAACTCGTATTGTGTGTCTGTGGTATTATTTCACTGTGAATTTTTAAAAATAAATTCTAGATCTTTAAGGAAAGACACTGCCTAAGTAAGATAAATGACTTAATATTTCTTACCAAAAGCTAGATGATATATTCTGTTTCTATGTGACTTATCACCAATATCCTCTGTGTGTGTGTGTGTGTGTGTGTGTGTGTGTGTGTGTGTGTATGTGTAGAGTGTTCTTGATGTCTACTAAAATCTGGGTTGTATATGATGCATTTGCCTAAGGAAATTGTATTTGGAAATGTGAAGAGTTTTTCTTCAATAATTTGAAATGAAATGTGAATGGAGTAACTTGATGTACTTAAATGAACTCACGATTCTAAATGGAAATGTTTTCTCAGCTTTTCCATTTAAATATCAGATCAGTGATATATATTTTTTGTGCAATTTTTTATAATTGATGTTCCTGATAGGTAGAAACCATATATTTGTTTGAGTAGATGTTTTCCAGAGTAAATAAATGTGTTCTCAACTAGTTTTCTCTTTAATGTTATTTGGATGTACTTTGTGCATCAAAGAAACTATTTCAGAGAATTGTTTTCATTTCATTTGTTTTCAGAAATGTTGACAATTGCCAGTAGCTACAAAACAGGTATCATTATGTTAGAAATAATCTTTATCATTGGGTGTGTTTATTCTGAAGAGGGTAATTTAACAGAATCCAGCTTTTTGTTGTAATTGCAGACTTATTTGCCAAAATAAGTACTTAATATTTAATACCTGATAAACTTAATGTATTTTTCTAGCTAAATATTCCAGAGACTGCTCTGGTACCATTAGTAATTTTATTTTATTATCATTTTGAGAGGATGTAGTAACAACTTGGTTGGAGTAGCAACTTGGAAAAATAGCATTTTATGGAGAAAGAGCTTTATAAGCAAATCAAAATTTCTGAGAATTTATATTAAAATGGAATGGGGTCAACTTAAAATATTGTTAAATTAACTCAACTCATTAGAGGGCAATGGTCTCCTAAGTAGGGACCAAATACTCCCAATGAGCCATGGAATGACTTATCAGAAGACTTATCTCTAACATATACCCCTTTAATTTTTTTCACTCCCATGTTCTATTCTCTCCTTCCATTATTGGAGCTCCCAGCTTCTATCTCTCTGCTCAGGCATCAGCTCCTTGATGTGATTATAACTTAACTATGACTCAGGTTCTTGTAGCAATCAGATGAAATTGGGAAAACTCCTCCATTCCCTAGTATACCCACATTCTGGCCTTCCTCCAGTCACTTCATGGTTACGGCAGATAACCTCTAGTTATCCTTGGCTTCTTGGATAGGGGTGAGAAAATCTTAGCCCCTCATCCTTATCATTTTGGTGTAGCAGTGAGTCATATAGTATGATCAGTCATGGCATGGATGAGTTGCATTCTGCAGATCTCATAATCTTTCCCCCCAAAAAACTCTACCTTCTTCTAAACTTTTCTATTTTTTTTTTGTCAAGAGCTATAACCATTCCTCCTCTTATCCATTCAAAATCTTGATATCCTCAACTCACTTCCTCCCATCCCATATATCTAAATCTTGTTTCTGCCCCCAAAACATCTCTCATATGTGTCTTCTTCTCTCTATTCACATTTTAGCATCTCTCACCCTGTCAAGTTCATAATATAAAATTTTTAAAAACTAAATGTGAATATTCCTCTATACAAAGAATAGGAAAAAAAGAATGTCATATGAAGGTACATATATCTTAAATATATAACAAATTGAGAGCTTGAGTTTCAAGCTGTTCTATTTGTTTCTGCCTCTATATTTACTTCTTTTTTTTTTTTTTTTTTTTTTAGCTTTTTTTGGAGGGCAACTGGGGTTAAGTAACTTGCCCAAGGTCACACGGCTAGGTTTTTTTGTTTGTGCGTTAAGTGTCTGAGGCCGGATCCGAACTCAGGTCCTTCTGACTCCAGGGCCAACGCTCTACTCACTGCGCCACCTAGCTGCCCCTATATTTACTTCTTTTAGTTTAAAAAAGTTTCATTGATGTTTTTTTCTTTCATCTTTTTTTTGTATCATATTACTAGCTCCAGTCTACCAGTCCTATATGAATTCCCACCTACCCACCAAAAGTCTCCCTAGTTACAAGCAGAGTCAAAACAAATCTCATATTGACTGTCTGAATTTTTCTGTCATTCTCCACTTCTAGTCTACCACCTCTCTTGTCAAGAAATGGCAAACATCTTTCTACCCCAGTCTCCTGGGATTATGGTTGTTCATTGCATTGGTCATAGTTCTTCAGTATTTTGAAATTGTTTTTCTCTACTCACTTAACTATCCATCAAATATTTCCTAGGTTTTTCTAAATATATTTCTTTGTTATTTCTTATACCCTTTCCTGCACCCTTGTATACAGACAGCTGACCTTTTAGTTGTTACTCTCACAAGATATTACACCTACTTCCTCCATGCTTTTGTGCTGGCTGTCCCCTACCTCCTCACCTACCTCTTAGGCTGCTTAGTTTCCTTCAAATCCCAGTTCAAGCACATTGTCTGTGTATGATCACGCCTTTCCTAATCCTCTCCATGCCCTTCATTCCAAAAATTACCTGTTATTTATTTTGTATATGTCCTGTCCACACATATTTTTGTACTTGTCACTTCAGCAGAATGTAAGCTCACTTACTTTTAAGTAAGTTTAAATTCATTTACTGAAAAACCAAGAGAACATTCCTATAGACTTTCTTATGTGTTCAGCTTTGGAAAAAATAATTATCATTAGGTTTCAGTGGACTAATGACCTCCTCATTCATTGGATTTTAGCTGATTTAGCCGATTAGGATCTATTTTTTTGTGATGGCATGCTTATTTACTTGGCAAAGAAGACAGAAGTAAAATCGTAATTGAGCAACTATGCCTTCTCTTATCCTATTCACCCCAAACAGTGGCTCTAAATAAATATACTATATTATATAATATAATATAATCTACTATAAATAAATGTACCCAACTTGGGGACATACTAAAAAAATTTATTACCAATAGGAATGCAAAATTTAAAAAAATGTTCTAGACCATCAATATTAGAAAATGGTACTACAAACTTATTTTATTTTATTTTTTTTTTTCTTTGATTCTCTTTTGCCTCCTTTTTGGGTTAGTTTTCCTTGTCATTCTTAGCATTTAATTTTTTGTCTTTGTAGCCCTGGCACGGAGAACAGTAACAAGCAAGCACAGAGTAGGCACTTAATAAATGCTTTTGATTCATTGATTGATTATTGGAGGCAACTTTGAAATCAATGAGATCACAGATCTCTTTGAATATTTGAGAGTTTCACCTGCTTAGTTTAAACATTTTAAAACTTAGATGCTCTTTGAATTCACACTAAGAGTAAGATATGTATGTGCGAAATGGTTGGTTTTTTTACACATTTGTTAAAACTATTAACATGCAACATCTTTGTATTAACTTGCAAGAGTAACTGATTGACATCAAGGAAGATGAAAATTTGTGAGCTGAGTTTCAACAGAAACCTTTGTAATTTATAATTGTATGGAACTGAAAATTGAGTGCTGTGTCTGAATGCAGATTGAAGCCAACTACTTGCTCTTCCTTTTTTTTTTTATTTTGTTTTATTTCTTCCTTCTTATTGTTCACTCCGTTGGTTATTATCCCTCTTTACAACTTGACTAATGTTTAATGTGAAGGTGTTTGCAGATCCTGTATTTGATTGCATGCCGCCATAGGGGGAGGGAGGAGGGCAGGGAGCAGGAGAAAATTTGAAACTCAAGGGATTAAGGAACTGAATGTTGTAACCTAAAAGTAAATAAATAAATTAAAATTAAAAAAAGAAATAAAAGTATATATGATCTTTAATATGCTGTCCCTTTAACAACATTTAAATGTTATAAGTGTATCTGATAATGTCATTCCTTTACATTAGTCAAGCTCTTTGAACTTCAATAAATTCATCTGTAATGAGTGCTGTGAATTAATAAGCCCAACTACTAATGTACTCTTTTCCATTTTAAACTTTGTGAAGTATATTTTTCAGCTGGTAAGACCATTAATAGCAAGTACAGAAATCAAGTGAACTTAGAACCACATACATGCATATAATTAACAAATAAATAAATGTACCCAACTTGGGGACATACTACAAAAATTTATTACCAGTAAGAATGCAAAATAAAAAAAAAATGTTCTAGACCATCAGTCTTGGAAAATGGTACTATGTAATTGAAATGCAGATTTGAAGATCTTCCCTGCCCCTAGGCCCTTTGGCTTAAGTGACTCTGAGAACCTTCTTTAATTTGAAAATATACTCTGCCCCCTAATAGGCTGAATGTGGTCACATGGAGCCTGTGGTAGGAGGCTCGGTTTTCAGGCATGACCACACCTTGATGCTGTGTGATTGGGCAGTGGATCAAGAGGATGGTTACATTCTCTGAGCCAAGAGAAGGCTATATAATCCCTGATGAGAGGCTTTGCTTTGGGGCTCACTTTGAGAAGTGTTGTGTGATTTGACCAGATGAGACTCTAGGAAGCCATTGAGAGCCCCCTGGCTTTGAAAACCCAGATGTTGATGCTTCCCTCTCTGGTAACTGTGATTTGGTATTGATAATGGTTGGACAGTTTGAAAGCCTGTCTGTTTGATCTGTCTGTATACTCTGAAGTTCGGGGTGCTGACCTTTTTCCCCTGAACTAGGTAAATGATAGATGTTTGTTTGATTAAAGTAAGCTTGTTAACCCATTTTGAGTTGCTTTCCTTTACAAAAGCAGATCTAAGAACCTGTGTTGGCAGGCACCCTGGGGATGTTGGGGTACTTGCTGCTACATGCTACAAGCTTATTTTATTTTTTTATTTTTGTTTTTTCTTGGGGCATGATGTGAAATTCATGCTGTTGGGGAGGTTCTTGGTTCTTCTGGGTTTTTTTGGAGGGGGGAAGGCAGGGCAATTGGGGTTAAGTGACTTGCCCAAGGTCACACATCTAGAAAGTGTGTCAAGTGTTTGGGGTCAAATTTGAACCCAGATGTTCCTGATTCTAGGGCTGAGTCTGTACCACCCAGCTACCCCTATTTTTTATTTTTATTTTTTATGATGTCATTATATACTTTTTCTTCCGTTTTCACATACAGAAGAACACCCTACTGGTGGACATCTTAGTCCAAAAGCCATTTTCTTTTAAGTTAATATTATCTATATTCTAATTTTATTACATTTAAAAATATTCAATCTTATGTTTGTATATTGTTTATATGCACATTTAAGACAAATTTCAGAATTTATGTATCTTTTTCTATACAAAGTCATCTGACATTGAAAACTCATAAATATACAGTTCACTCAAGAGTGGGTAATTATTATTGCCCAAATGGAACTGCCATTAATTGACTGAAGGAAACAAGGAAGACAAACATAAATTCTTATTTTCTGGTTACATTTCCTTTACTTATGATTTACCATACACAACAATGGAGGCCTCTGTAGCCACAATAGAAAAAACCAAATGGAATCATCTGTATGGTTTGACCTAGACAACATAGATAAACAGGTCTTATTTTTTATTTTTAAATGTTAATTTAAGAAAACAGACAAAAATGAGATACTATCCTCTTTCCTCACCCAGAATGGCTTTCATCTGGAACTGAGAAGGCAATTTTATTTTCAATTCAAGTCATTAAATGTGACTGTTATGTGCAAAAATGCTATTAGGTTTGGGGAATATAAAGATAAAAATTTTGAAGTTAGAGCAGAAAAGTAGGTTGGAGAATATGGAATACTGAGTGTCAAGCTAAGGAATTTTTATTTGTTTCTGAAGGTAATAGGAAGTCATTGAGTTTTCGAGCATAGGAGTCCTATGTTCAAACCTATGCCTTAGGAAGATGATTTTGTTAGCTATATGAAGGAGGGAGAGAGAGAGACAAAGAGAGACAGAGACAAACAGAGACAGGGAGGTGGGGAGCAATGTCTCGATTATAAGTAGTCCAGGTAAGAGCTAAAGGAAATAATGGCAGAATTAATGGAAGGGAAATGAACATAAGAAATCTTTTGGAGATAGAATCAATAGTACTCTTCAACTGATTGGATGGTGGTGGTGGAAAGGAGAGAAATTAGTCACAAGAACTAAGGGTTTTGGAGCCTTGGTGTTACTATGGTTTTGAGTTGGGTGGATGGCATTGGTGTTAGTTAAGTCAGCAGAAATAGTAAAGTTGAGGAGGTATAGTTTAAGGAGGAAAATGATGAGACATATTGAGTTGAAGTGCTAATGGAACATTAGCAGTGATGTCCAGCAGATAGTTGGAAATGTGGACTGAAATTTGAGGCTGTGCCTGGATATTTGGATTTCTGGAATCATGTGTGGAGGGTATGGACCTGTGAGAGCTGCATAAGCCCCATTAATGGAAAGGGTATAAATAGAGGGAAAAAATAGCATAGATGAACCAGCAAAGGGAATTGAAGAGAAGATGTTAGAGAGGGAAAACCAGGTGAGGCCAGTGTGACAAAAGCCAAGAGAGGAAAACTATCCAGGAGAAAGAGGTGGTTCAGTGCTTCAAAAGGTCAAAAGAAGACCAAGACTAAAGATAGACCATTAGATTAGTAACTTTTGAGTGAGCAAGTTCCAACAGAGTAGTGAGGTTAAAAAGCCAGCTTCCAAGGAGTTGAGGAGTGAATGGGTGGTGAAGGGAAAGCTATGAGAGTAGGCTTTATTTTAATATTTTGTTTGGTTATCTTTTGTTTTTATATCATTTTAGTTTTTGAATGTGTTTTTCTCCCTCCTCTATCCAGTGAATCTTCCTTTGTTGAAAAGAATAAAAAAGAAAACTTAACAACAGTCCAGAAAAACTAACCTATCTACCATGTCAGTGTATGTATGATATGCCCTATACCCATCGTCCTCTCCCTTGGAGGAGAAACGAGGGAGCTACATTTTCTTATCCTCATCCAGGGTCAGGTTTGAATCTTATTATTACACAATAGTCAGGTTTTGGTTTTTATTATAGGATTGTTTCCATTTGCATTATACAATTACATTTACATGAAAAGATATTTTATCTTTCTACATTGAACATTTTTTAAAAGTTTAATGGTGAAAAGGAGAAAAGTATAAATTGATAGGTCCCAGGATTTTGGGTTTATTGGTTTGTTTTTTTTTAATAATGATAGAAGAAACCTGAACGTGTTTATTGGAAGAAGGGAAGGGGCCTGTAGATAAAGAGAGACTAGGTCTGAGAGAAAGGGCAATCAATAGGGTAAGCTGTTGATGGAGATGGAGGGAATGGGATCAAGGACGCAGTTCTTGTCAGGAAGAAGGATCATTTTATCCTCTGAGATTAGAGCAAGTCAAGAGGATAGGTGAAGCAGTTTTGAGGTATGGAGGAAGGAGATAAGAGAATTTAATGGTTGATGCTCTCAATCTTCTTGGTAAAGAACAAAGGTCATATGAGGTAGAGGGGTGTGTGTGTGTGTGTGTGTGTGTGTGTGTGTGTGTGTGTGTGTGTGTGATTGGAGGTTCAGTCCTGAGGAGAAAGTAGGCACAGCCTATGGAAAATCCATCAGAGACAAATAAAAGGATTGTGTGGATAAAAGACACACCTGAGGCTAATTAACATGAACTTATTGTGGATTCAGTCCATGTATTCTCCCTGTCATAAAAATTATCCTTATGAACATAACTGTTCATAAACTGTTTAAAACCAGTGAGGAATTGATATAAGATGGCATCACATTATAGCAGCATGATGTAATGAGGAAAGCCCTGAAATTGCCTTAAAGGACTTACCTCCTGTGACTTACAGGACTGCCCTGAATGGGTCCCAACAAGGGGAGGAGAGGCCAAGGTTCAGTCCTGCACATTAGGCTCTTTGGTCTCAGCTTCCCTTGTTGTACCACTGCTGTCACAGTCTTCCATTCCCAGCAGGTGATGTGGCCCCTTTCCCTCCTGTCTCACTGTTGACCACTGTACAGATGGTGTATAGGACAAGCAGATGGCACAGTGGTTGGCACCAGTCCTGTAATCAGGAAGACCTGAGTTCAGAATCAGCCTTGGACAGCTCAGTTTCCTCATTCTGTATAATGGGGGGCCTGGGTTAGAAGACCTCAAAGGACCTTCTAGCTCTAAATGATACAATAGTAAAAATGCTGTGTGCCTTCCTTGTTTCACTGAATGTGTGGTCCCTTTGATGTGGGTACATGGAGGCATGACTGAGCATAAATGCTAGGCTTATGGGTCTAAGGGCACCAGGATGAACCCAGAGCTTTGCTTTTCCCTAGTATGGGCTTTAGGAGGTCCAATTGTTTATCCAAGACAAAGCTGTTCTCGAATGATTTGCAAATTTTTATTATACATGACATCATTTCACACTGATATTTTTGAATCTTCTTAAAAGTATTGGCAATTTTTGGCTGTTCATTTATTTATTTTTAGAATCAGGGAAAAGCCTAATTGAGTTAAGAGAAGAGTTCATGACTTAGGACTAGCAATGACAAAATATTTAAAACAAGTGATGCAAGAGAGATATTCTTGAAAAGTGAGAATAAAAGAGGAATTCCTGAAAAGTTGTTTATAGAGTGAATCACACTTTTCCTTCGATTTAACTGACAGCCCCAGAGGGAAGATGTTTTGGCCTTAAGCAAAAGGAATATTGCTTGCTGCCAAAATGTTTTTAATTTTAGAATTGTTGTCCTGTAGAAAGGGCAGCAGACTCAGAGACAGGAAGCCAGGATTCAAATTGTGGTTCTGCCCCTTACTACTTGTGTAATCTTGGACAAATCACCAAACTTCTTGGATTTCAGTTTTCTCATTTGCAAATTGGGGGTAGGGGGTTCAGTCATACGTAAGATGAAGTATCTTGACCTTGGAGGGAAATATTTACTGCATAAAGGGAGTTAGAATCATAGAATCCTTCATATCCAAAAGGGGTCCTAGAGGCCATCTAGTCCAATGCCCCCACTTTACAGATGAGGAGACTGAGGCTCAGGGAAGTTTTAGTGAAAATCTCAAGGTCATGGAGGTACTAAGTATTGGAACACAAGATTTGAACATAGGTTCAGAGCCAGAATACTTTTGACTATACAACATTGCCTTAGCTATGGAATGGGGTAACAACACCCACCCCAGAAGCCATCCCAGGGAAAGTATGATTTAGTAAGTTCAGGTGATATGTTTTCTCCCCTCTCTCTTAATACAAAAACTGTACAATATCTTTATATCCAACTAATCTTTCTTATTTACACATTTTATGTTTTATAAATAATTCTTGTCCATGTGAGAATTCAGTTCACAAGTTTGGGCTTATTCTGTCATGTTAATATGAACATTGAAACATAGGAATTTCAACCTGTATATTTTCCTTTTTTTTTTTTTCAAAATGCTTTATTAACTTCTGGTGTACTTCATTCATTTTCACCAGTTTTTGTGTTACAAATTTTCTCCCCGTTTTTCTCCTACCCACCTCCCCAAAATAGCAGTCCCCCAGGATATCCCCTCCTCTTATTTCCCAATTATATGTAAAATAGTATTAATAACAGTATATATATGTATATACATATATATGTATATACATATATATGTACATATATATATATATATATATATATAAATTTAAACATTTCATTTTAAAACTTTGAATTCCAAATTCATTCCCTTCCTCCCTTGTCACCCACCCTTACTGGGAAGATAAGCAATTCAATATAGGTTGTACATGTGTAGCTAATGCAAAACATTACCAGAGTAGATATATTGTAGAAGACTATTCCACCTCCCACTTGTTCTGTTCTCTACTTTGGTCCTGTCCCTTTTCAAAAGTCTGTGCTTCCAACTTCCCTCCCCCTCAGCCTGCTCTACCCTCCATTACCTCCCTCTCATCCCTTTCCCCCGTACTCTCCTATAAGGTGAGATACACTCTTTCGTGTGTATGTCATTCCTTCCTTGAGCCAAAGTCAATGATTATAAGATTAACCCACTCCCTTATGCCTTCCTGTTGTTCCTTTCCATTGTACCCATTTTCCCTTGCCTCTTCTATATGAGATAGTTTACCCCATTCTGTCTCTCCCCATCTCCTCTTATTATATTCCTTTCTCACCTCTTAATTTCACATTTTAAGTATCATCCCTTTCTGTTAAATTGGTCCTGTGTCCTCTGTCTATGTTTTTTGTTTTTGTTTTCAGTTAACAAGCTCACTTTAATCAATCTAACATATATTACCTAGTTCGGGGGGAAAAGGTCAGCACCACAAATTCAGAGTATACAGACAGATCAAGCAGACAGGCTTCCAAACTTTCCAACCATTATCAATACCAAAATCACAGTTACCAGAGAGGGAACCATCAGCATCTGGGTTTTCAAAGCCGGGGGGGTGGGGCTCTCAATGGCTGCCCAGAGTCTCATCTGGTGAAATCACACAACACTTCTCAAAGTGAGCTCCCGCCCTCTATCTATATATTTCTATATATATATATATATATATATATATATATATATATATATATATATACACACACACACACACACACACACACACACACACACACACAATCACATGTGTATTCATATGCCTATATACCCTCTGATAAAGACTATATATATATATTCCCTTTAACTGTTTTCATACTGAGAAAGTTTTATCAGTTACAATTATCATTTTTCCATGTAGGAATGTAAATAGTTCAACTTTGATAAGTTCCTTATGATTTCTTTTCCCTGTTTACCTTTTCATGCTTCTCTTGCTTCTTGTATCTGAATGTCAAATTTTCTATTCAACTGTTTTTTTCTTCAAGAATACTTGAAAGTCCTCTATTCCACTGAATGACCATATTTTCCCCTGAAACATGATACTCAGTTTTGCTGGGTAGGTGATTCTTGGTTTTAATCCCAGCTCCTTTGACCTATGGAATATCATATTCCATACCCTTTGATCCCTCAGTGTAGAAGCTGCCAGATCCTGTGTTATCCTGATTGTTTCCACAATATTGAAATTGTTTCTTCCTGGCTGCTTGTAATATTCTTTCCTTGATCTGGGAATTTTGGAAGCTGGCTATAATATTCCTAGGAGTTTTCTTTTTGGGATCTTTTCCAGGAGGTGATTGGTAGATTCTTTCAACCTCTGGGTTTTTTTTTTTTTTATTAATTTGCCTATTTTTATTTTACCGGATTTAATTCCATAGTTCCTTGAATTTCAAATTTCCCTTCCCTCCCTCCCCCCACCCCCCTCAACGACATATAGTCCAGTATAGGATCTGCAAATACTTTCACATTAGACATTAGTCAGGTTACAAAGGTGTATTGTACTAGATGGAATGAAAAATGGTAAAGAGGAGATAAAACCAAACAACGAAAAGAAAAAGATCGAGTAGTTTGCTTCCATCGGGATTCAACCTCAGTTCTTTCTAGTTACATCTCTGGATGTCACATCTCTGTCTTTCATGAGTCTTTTGGGATTGACTTATATCACTGCATTGCTGAGAAGAGTCCAGTCTGTCATAGTTGGTCGTCACACATATGTTGTGTCTGTGATTGTATATATATTTCTCCTGGTTCTACTCTTCTCACTCAGCATCAGTTTATAAGCCTCTCTAGGTAAATATGAAGTCCATCTGCTCCTTGTTTCTTATAGCACAATAGTACTCCATTACATGCATATACCACAACTTGTTTAGCCATTCCCCAATTGATGGGCACCCCTTTAATTTCTGATTCTTTGCAGCCACGAAAAGAGCTGCTATAAATATTTTTGTACATATGGGTCTTCCTCCCACTTCTATGATCTCCTTGGGATATAACCCTAGAAGTGGTATTGCTGGGTCAAAGGGTATGAAATTATTTATAGCCCTTTGGGCATAATTCCAGATTGCTCTCCAGAATGGTTGGATCAGTTCACAACTCCACCAGCAATGTATTAGTGTCCCAATTTGTCCACATCCTCTCCAGCATTTGTCATTTTCCTATTTTGTCATCTTAACCAATCTGACTGGAGAGATGTGGTACCTCAAGAGTTGTTTTGATTTACATTTCTCTAATCATTAGTGATTTAGAGCATTTCTTTATATATGTATAAGCATAGATAATTTTTAATTTCTTAATTTAAATTTAATTTCTTTAAAATTGGTTGGGTTCCCTCTCTGAAGCCTCCACAGTCTCAGACAAGATGGTAACACACCCGAGGACTTCCACGCTAGACAGCAATCCAGATCCAAGCAGGTTAAAGCAAGAGCGATTATCCTCTCAGACTGGTGGCTTGGTCCCCCTACAAACTGCAGGCCAGGAGTTGAAGCTGCCACCTGCCGGTAGCTGGATGGCCTCAGCTGCATGGCCTCAGCACCTCAGCTGCTTCTCACCATGGGGGCAGAAGCCGACAGCATTCCCAACTACTAGATCCCAAAGTCCACACTGCACTGACCTCTCACTTTTTCCTAGGCATCTATTTGTTGATAATTCTGGAAAATGCCACAGCTGCTGGTGATCTGAAGTCCCTCCAGATGGCAGCTGGTCAGTTCTGCCCTGGGGCTAAAACATCCTGGCCTGGGGCTGCCCAGAGCACTACGGTGGCTGCTCCCTGCCGGCCTGCCAGGCTGTTCTCAGTGGGAGGTTAGCTTCTCTGTGTCATTTTGTGGGTTCTGTAGCTCCAGAGTTTGTTCAGAGTCCCCTTTTACATGGATTGGGGAAGGTGGAAGCTGGAGCTGTGCAGAAGTCCTGTTTCTACTCTGTATTTTCCTTTTTTTATTCTAGACTTTGCAAACATTGAATAAAATGAGTGTTTCTATATTCAAAGTTGAACAGAGAAAGAGGATTGGATATTAAACTGTGTATCTTTAACAACAACTTGATTTTCCTTTTAAAAAGTATATAATAAATTCATCATAACTTTCAGAGCTGTCCTGCTTGTTTCCATGGCCTCCCTTCTTTGTGCATGTTTAAAAAGTGTTTTAGTGACTCCTTTTTTTCTTTTCTTTTTTTTTTTTTTTTAAGCAATTGGGGTTAAGTAACTTGCTCAAGGTTACACGGCTAGTCATTATTTATGTGTGGGTACTCATTTTCTGAGGCCGGATCTGATCTCGGGTCATCCAAACTCCGAGGCCGGCGCTCTTACTCACTGCTCCACCTAGTTGCCCCTTTTAGGGCAATTGGGGTTAAGTAACTTGCCCAAGGCTACACGGCTAGGTTTTTGTTTTGTGCGGATTAAGTGTCGGAGGCCAGCTCCGAACTCAGGTCCTTCTGATTCCAGGGCCAGCGCTCTATTCACTGCGCCACCTAGCTGCCCCCTTTTTTTCTTTCTTTTAAGCCACCCTATGATTACTTCTCATTTCCCTTCTAACCTCCCCTCTCCTTAAATTGAAAAAAAGTCCTTGTAACAAAATGTATAGTCAAGCATAACGAATTTCCATATTGGTCGAAAAATATATGTCTTATATGGCACTTTGAGTCAATCATCTCTGTTGTGAGAAGGTGGGTAAAGTAACACGCTTCATTCTCAGGTATCTGGGAAAATGATTAGTCATTACATTGATTATTAGGTATTTACAAGTTGTTGTTTTTTTTACATTGTTAATATTTAAATTGTACCCTTGGTTCTGCTCACTTCCCTCTGTATCATTTCCTACAAGTCTTCCCAGGTTTCTCTGAAACTGTCACCCTTGTCATTTTTTTTAATTAAACAAATGCTTTATTAACTTCTGGTTTACATCATTCATTTCCGTCAGATTTTGAGTTACAATCATTTTCCCCCTGTTTTTCCCCTACCCACCATCCCAGAATAGCAGTCCCACAAGATATTCCTTCCTCCAATCTGCTCTCTCCCATATCTTCTCCCATACCCCCTTTGACTTTTCCATTAGAGCAAGGTGAATCTCTGTGCCCCAATGTCTGCACATCTTCTCTCCCAATTACATGCAAAATAGTATTAATGATAATGTTTATATATATTGAAAACATTTAATTTTAAGACCTCGAATTTCAGATCCATTCTCTTCCCCCCTTGTCACCCATTCCCTCTGGGAAGATAAGTAATTCAGTATGTGTTGTACATGTATAGGTATGCAAAATATTACCATAGTAGATATATTGGACAAGGCTGCTTATAATTCCCTCCCACCCATCCCACCCCCCACCTGGTCCATTCCCTACTTGTTCCTGTCCCTCTTCTATAGTTGATACTTCCAACCTCCCCTCCCCCCAAGAATGCCCTCCTATCCATCATCCCTCCTCTCATCCCCCTTCCCCCTATTCTGCTGCAGGTTGAGATATCCCATTTAGTATGTATGTCATTGTCTCCCTGAACCAAATTCAATGAGAATGTGGTTTTGCCTTTTTGCCTTCCTATTCTCCCCCTCCCTTGCAGCCACTTCCCCTTGCTTCTTCTACATGAGATAGTTTACCCTACCCTGTCTCTCCCCATCTCCTCTTGCCACTTTCCTCTCTCACCTCATAATTTCACCCCTTAAGTATTATCCCTTCCCAACAAATTCAGCCTGTGCCCTCTATCCATGTATAACTGTAAACATATATACACACATTCACATATGTATTCATATGACCATACACCCTTCTTCCATTATTTTTATACTGAGAAAGATTTAATCAGTTACAGTTATTGTTTTTCCATATAGGAATGTAAATAGTTCAACTTTAATAAGTTCCTTTTGATTTCTTTTCCCTGATTACCTTCTCAGGCATCTCTTGCTTTCTTGTGTCTGGATGTCAGATTTTCTATTCAACTCTGGTTTTTTCCTCAAGAATGCTTGAAAGTCTTCTATTCCACTGAATGACCATATTTTCCCCTGAAACAAAATACTCAGTTTTGCTGGATAGGTGACCCTTGGGTTCATTCCCAGTTCTTTTGCCCTCTGGAATATCATATTCCATGCCCTTCGATCCCTCAGTGTAGAAGCTGCCAGGTCCTGGGCTATTCTGATTGTGTTTTCACAATATTGAAATGGTTTCTTCCTGGCTGCTTGTAGTATTTTCTTCTTGATCTGGGGATTCTGGAACCTGGCTATAATATTCCTGGGAGTTTTCTTTTGGGGATCTTTTTCAGGAGGTGATTGGTGGATTCTTTCAACCTCTATTTTGCCCTCTGGATCTAAAATATCAGGGCAATTTGCCTTAAGAATTTCTTGAGGGGCGGCTAGGTGGCGCAGTGAATAGAGCGCCAGCCCTGGAGTCAGAAGGACCTGAGTTCGGAGCTGTCCTCCGACACTTAATCCACACAAACAAAAACCTAGCCGTGTAACCTTGGGCAAGTTACTTAACCCCAATTGCCCTAAAGGGGCGGCTAGGTGGCACAGTGAGTAAGAGTGCCGACCTCGGAGTTGGGATGACCCAAGATCAGATCCGGCCTCAGAAAATGAGCACCCACGCGTAAATAATGACTAGCCATGTAACCTTGAGCAAGTTACTTAACCCCAATTGCTTTAAAAAAAAAAAAGAATTCCTTGAAGGATGATTTCTAGGTTCTTTCTTTGATCATGGCTTTCAGGTAGTCCAATAATTTTTAAATTGTCTCTCCTGGATCTATTTTCCAGGTCAGTGGTTTTTCCCATGAGATATTTCACATTGCCTTCTAATCTTTCATTTGTTTGGATCTGCTAAACAGCATCTTGATTTCTCATAAAGTCATTAGCTTCCATTTGCTCAGTCTAACTCTGAAGGAATGAATCTCCTCAGTGAACTTTTGAGATTCTTTTTCCATCTGGCAAATTCGACTTTTTAAGGCATTCTTCTCCTCATTGCCCTTTTGGGCCTCCTTTGCCATTTGAGTTAGTCTATTTTTTAAGGTGTTGTTTTCCTCAGTCAGGTTGTTGACCCTCATTTCATACTTTTCCTGCATCCTTCTCATTTCTCTTCCCAATTTTTCCTCCACTTCTCTTATTTGATTTTTAAAGTCCTTCTTAAGGTCCTCTATGGCCTGTAACCTGCTCATATTTTCCTTTGGGGCTTTTGGAGGAGGATTTCTGACCTCACAATCCTTTTCCTGTTCTATGCTTCGATCATCTTTGCCCCCAAAATAGCAGTCTAAGGTTGCATTTTTCTGTTTATTTTGTTTCCTTTGCCTTGACATGTTGCCACTTAATTACTTGACTTTTGGCCTTGTTGCCACAGTAGGACTTTGCCACCAGACAGGAGAGCTTTCGTCCCGAACGTTGGGGTCTTCACAGGTTTCTGGCAAGCTGGATACCCACCCCAGACCTCCCCCCCCCCCAGATCACAATCCAGATCCAGGGAGGCTAAAGCAAGAGCGATTATCCCCCAAGACTGATCGCTGGATCTCCCTACAGTTCACAGGCCAGGAGCTGGACCTGCCACTGAAAATACAAAATGGCGTGTCTCCTCAGTGGCTTCTAGCCCTCAGGGGAGGAAGCTGATGTGTTCCCCAAATACTGGTCCCAAAATCCATAGGGCACTAACCTCTCACTTTGTCCTAGGCATATCTGAGTTGATAATTCTGGAATCGCCACAGCTGCTGGTGTTCTGGTGTCCCTCCAGCCAGCTGCTGGCCCGGCCGCCCTGGGGCTAAAACCACGGACCTGGGCTCGGCTCCCCATAGTGCTGCCGGCTCCCAGAGCACTGCGCTGGTCCTTCCTGCAGGGCTGCTAGGCTGTCCTCAGCGGGAGGTTAGCTTCTCTGTGTCGTTCTGTGGGTGCTGGGGCTCCAGAAGTTGTTCAGAGTCCCCTTTTACATAGTTTGGGGGGAATCTGGGGGCAGAGTGGCTTGGATGAGCTGTTTCTACTCCGCCATCTTGGCTCTGACAATCCACCCTTGTCATTTTTTAATGGCATAATAGCCGACTGCATTCACATATCACAATGTATACAACCGTTTTTTCCATTTATTCTCCTTCTTAGTTTCCAAATTTTTGTTATAACAAAAAGACCTACTATAAACAGTTTTGTATATGAGTCCCTTTCCTCTCTTTTTAAGTGCATATATTTTTCCTGATATGGTCCCTCTCACCCATAGCTTCTCAGATACTTTAAATCATGCAAAATCTTAGAGATGGGAATGACACCAGAGACCATACCATCCAACCTATAAGTAAAAAAGAACCTTCTCTACTGCATATCTGACAGCCTTTTCTTGAAGACCTTCAGTGATGGGAAACCCACCACCTCCTCAGGCAGCACATTCCACTTTGGATTATAACTTTAATTATAACGAAGTTTATTTTGACATTGGTCCTCCCTTTGTCCCTTTGTAACTTTTACTTTTTGCTTATAGTTTGACTCTCTGGACCCAAATAGAAGAAATCTAAGCCTTCTTTCGCGTGACTTTTGACAGCCTAAAAAGTTGTCATGGGATAAGCATTTCCATTCTTTTCAACCAGTCAGGCTATGGAATGATCTTAAGGTTATTCATCATTATGGGTAACCACCTTTGAACATTTTCTATCATGTCAATGCCTTCTCTTACATATGGCACATAGAAAATGAACCCAGAACTTCCGATGTGGACTCAATACTGTGACCTTCCCCATGTAGAGTACAAAGAAGTAATAAGTTAATGTGTAAGGCATCATAACTGTCCTTAAAACATTTCTTCTATATTTCTGGGTAATTCAAAGATGATTTGTTCATTTACTGTTGCGTTTCTATCATTCTCCTGTGTATTGAACTTCAGAGTTATTTTATGTCTCTTTTCCATTATGGTACCACTAATATTCCAGTTTTTCAGCTTAGATATACATTTGATCCCTACCCCTAGAAATGTATCTTTTCTTCTTCTAGCCATTTCTGTACCGAATTAAAATCATATGTAAAATTCAATGGTGAGGGGAGCAGCTAGGTGGCAGAGCGAATAGAACACCAACCAGGAAGTCAGGAGGACCTGAGTTCAAATCCAGCTTCAGACACTTACCACTTACTAGCCATCACTTAGGCAAGTCACTTAACCCCCATTTCCCTGCCCTCCAAAAAGAAAAAAAAATCAATCAGGGATTAGAGGTTTTTGGAGTAATTCATTCCCTTGTCACTAGTTGGAAAAAAAAAATTTGCAAACTAGATATCACCAGAGGAATAGCTTTATTTAAGGTTTGCTTTCTCAGGATTGCTTCCACACTACTGATAGTCCCTTTTAAAAAAATACTGAAGATTAATTTTTTATGATGTTCAAAATTTATTTTTTCCATTCTTTCCTTGGTGATGGTTTCAACTATAGAAGAAATATTTGTAAATTTGTATTATCTACACTTTTATAGATTGGGAAAATGAGGTGTAGAGTCTTCAAATGATAGTTAATCAGTAGTTTTACTATAAACAGCAGCTGGGTTTTCTGTATCTCAGTGTAATGTTTGAGTACCTAGATGAGTGGGGATGTACTTCTTACATAGCCAACTCTGACTCATCCATATGCAGATTATTGATCATGTGTGGCATATTTTAAACCCAGAATGGCTTCTTTCAAGTAGTGGGGTATCTATCTTTCTGTGCTATGAGTCAATGGCATTCCCAGGGAGCACAAAATAATTTTAGTATTAGTTATATGAATATAGATAATATATAGCAAAGGCAACAACATTAGAATGTAAGCTCCTTATGAGTAGAGACTATTTCATTTGTTGCATTTTTTTTCTCCAGTGACTAGTATAGTGCCTAGAAAATAATAAATACATGTTGATTGGTACAAAAGTCATAGAATATTTTACAGAACTACATCCAAGTAGACTTGACTGTTGCTGTATTTAGGATTTTAGGTTTCCTCTAGTTCCAAACACTTGCTTATACTCAGGCCAAAACGGGGGTAGAGAACAACATTTTTTCTCATGTCCTACTTTCTACCAAGAAAAGGAAAACTATACCAGAACTGCATTTTCTTCTTGTTTTGGGTCAAACAGCCAGTTACTGGCAAAGCCAAAATAAGGAAATGTCTTCTGGTTACGGCCACTTTTCAGGGCTATAGCCTAGGGCACAAGGATCTTAGAACTCCCATATTCTTTTCTTGATGCAGATTACACTTCCCCATTTTAGCAGTGGTGGGGTTTATATAGTTTTTCTAGAGTCTATAAACATAAACAACAGCTACTCCAAATGTGAGATAATGTTCGGTAGCCAACAAATCAATGTACTGTTGGAGAAATGAATCTTCTTTATTAATATTCACACTATAAATGAAACGAGAAGCTATAATATGTATGGAATTTATAACTAAAAAGCAAGGCTGGTTCACAGACAAAAGAGTTGGCAGAGTTATTTTTATCATACATCCAAATTTAGCAAGAAATGTTATTTCGTGTAATATACATTTTGCAGTGCCCATGATGATAGGTAGTTATGTAGATAACATTTATGAAGTGTTTATGTATGCCAGACACTATGTTAAGCTATGGCAATACAAATATAGGTGAGAAAGACAATCTTTGCCTTCAAGGAGCTTATATTCTTTTTTTTTTTTGCTTTTTGGAGGGCTATTGGGGTTAAGTAACTTGCCCAAGGTCACACAGCTAGGTTTTTTGTTTGTGTGTGTTAAGTGTCTGAGGCCAGACCCGAACTCAGGTCCTTCTGACTCCAGGGCCAGCACTCTACTCACTGTGCCACCTAGCCACCCAAGGAGCTTATATTCTAATGGGGCGGGGGAAGACAACATGAAAAGGAGCTGGAAAAAACTGTGTGGGAAATACTATGGGGACAAGTCTAAAAGAAGGCCAAAGAGGCATGGGTTGAACCACATTTGTAGTAGGCATGGCTGTCATGGATATTTCCTCAAATGGAGGTTTAGAACTAAATCCCCAATCCAAGGAGGAGATTGTAGAGATGGTAGTGTTGCTGGCATAAAGATGGAAGTCCAGAAGAAATCTGGTTAATGAGCACATGGGAAAAGTTGACTATGAAGATAATCACAATTTATTCACCAAAAAATGTATTACAGAGTGTGAGGAGGAAGGGAAATTATTTGAAGAGCTCGTCAAAACCTTTCCAATTAGATGACATATTTAATGACTTCATTGTAAAGGTAGGCATAGAGTAAAGCAGGGGTTCCTTTTTTTTTTTTTTTGGAGGGGGAAAGGCAGGGCAGTTGGGGTTAAGTGACTTGCTCAAGGTCACATGGCTAGTAAGTGTTAAGTATCTGAGGCCGGATTTGATCTCAGTTCTTCCTGACTTCAGACCTAGCACTCTATCCACTGTGCCACCTAGCTGTACTACCAATGTGGTAGTCATTTCTGAATTAGCTACCTGTATACAGTATTGGTAGAAAAGTGATAAAAATCCATTGAAATAGAGTAAGAAATTGAATTATTAAAAAAAAAAACTTTTGACATAGGAAAATAGAAAATTGATAAAAGAATTGATAAAATTGATAATTATAAAATTGATAAAAGTAGACATGGATTATTAGAACTTTTAGAAATTTATCACAAAAAGGGGCCAAAAGGTACTATAAACTTCTTTATACATCAAATACTTGATCTTCTTACTAAAGAAAGACATGGGGGCAGCTACGTGGCACAGTGAATACAGCACCAGCCCTGGAGTCAGGAGGACCTGGATTCAAATCCAGTCTCAGACACTTGACACACTTACTAGCTGTGTGACCTTGGGCACATCATTTAATCCCAATTGCCCTGCCTTCCCTCATTCCCCCTCACCCCCCCAAAAAAAGACATGGCAGTCAAGGACAACATCAGTTTAGAAAATAAATTTATTTTTAAAACGTTATGAAGGAGAATGGTAAAACATCATGAACAGTAACATCTTGTAAAGTAGTAGTGCATAGAAAAGTGGATTTTCAGAAATTTTAGCATAGATCCCAATTAAGGCATATCATCTTAAATGTATATAAGAATGAAATTAAAAGGCAGATAACAAACAAATGGAAGAAATGGAAATTCTCTTTCTCCCAGCATTTCTATAACAGTGATAATGGAACCACCAAATTGGAATAACACCATGGTCCCAATATACTATATGAGAAATAGAAGTGACATGAAAAATTACAAAAATGAGATCATCTAGATTAGACCAAATAGACAAGGGAGTTCCATATGGAATAGGAAACAATATTGAGCACATTACATATTGTCTTTCATGCTTTCTTCACTGTTGGGGGCAGTATTAATGAAAATAAGAGGGGCAGCTATGTGGTGCAGTGAATAGAGCACCCACCCTGGAGTCAGGAGAACTTGAGTTCAAATTCAGCCTCAGATACTTAACACTTACTAGCTGTATGACCTTGGGCAAATCACTTAATTCCACTTAACCTGCCTTCCCCCCTCCAAAAAGACAAAGTAAAAAAGAAAATAAGAAGGGAACAGGCAGGTTTTTATAAATTGTATTCCACAGTAGGACCATACTATTATAGTCGCAAATTTAATGAAGGGTATAGATAATGGAACATTTCTCTGTGTTTTGTTGTTTACAAACAATCCCATGATTCAATAAAGCATGATGCTACCTCAAAGATTCCTCAAGAGGGTATCTCTCACTCACATATTAAGATGATAAAAGGTTCCTTGAAAAATGCAATGGGAGATAACTTTGTTCACTGACTCACTGGTTATTAATCTCAAACAAGACAAGCAGGTACATGTTCATTAATGCTGCTTATCACTGCCCAATGCAGAGTCCAGATGGCAAAGGAAATCCTTCTAGATGGTGAAGTCATTCAGTTCTTCTGTTCCCAGATGACATTGTTCTAGTTGTGTCAAGCCTCTTTATTGAGGGTTATCATGAAAAATCTCTTGAGTGGTTAATGGCCCACACACAGGGAAAAACTAGATGACTGAAGTATGACCATTTTCTGGTCAATGATAGGCAGTTGGTGGAAAGCCCTTGGAACTTTGCCTTAAAAATACATATGTCTTAAGTACATATGCCTTAAAAACATATACTCCTGCTGCACCATGAACTAGGCCTAGAATTGATTAGAAGAAAGAGAGCAGGATGGATCATATTTAGGAGGTTGTATAGCCTTTGTATTCCGTTCTTTTAGTCATGTCTGACTCTTCATGATCCCATTTGGCGTTTTCTTGACAAAGATACTAGAGTGGTTTGCAATTTCCTTCTCTGGCTCATTTTATAGATGAGGAAACTGAGACAAATAGGACTAACTGACTTGCCCAGGGTCACACAGCTAGTAAATATTTGAGGCCAGATTTGAACTCTTGAAGACCAGACTCCAGACCTGATGTTCCTCATCTCAAATTCTAATTAAAACAAAAATCCATCTTTATGACACCAATAATTTTCTAGTGATGTTATGTAACTATTAATTTTAGAATATTATGGTCATCTCCAAAGAATCAAAATTGTAGCTGACCTAAAGGGCTATGAAGAGTTGGCCCACGTGTGGCATCATATTAACAATGATGAATTACTTGCAAGAAGTGGAATTGAACATATCAAAAGGATGTTTGATGAGAAAAGCAATATAGGTTAATTTTATGGTGGGATAGGGAAGGGAAGGGGGATGGTTTGGTATCAAATTGGTGCCTTTTTATATTAAGAGACTTAGACAAAGTCAGTGTGTTTGGAGCCTCTTTGGAGAGTTTATGGGAATTCAGACACAGGCACAGTTTGAGAAGAAATAGATGGATTACTATTTATAGCTTTGGAGGGAGTCAGGAGGACCTCAGTTCAAATCCCACCTCAGACATTTACTAGCCATGTGACCCTTGGCAAATCACTGACCGTCTATCTGCCTCAGGGTCCTCATGTATAAAATGGGAATAAGAATAGTACCCATCTTCCAGGACTGTGAGCATCAAAAAGGTTGATATTCTCAAGTTACTTGGCAAACCTAAAAGTGTGAGGTAAACGCTAGCTGTCATCATCATGTGTATGCATTGTTTGCATTGGTAAGATCACAGATCCATTGAAGCAGAGTGATAGTATGCCCCTCTTAAGGTTGTGTCCTCCCCTTTCCTGAGTGACCAGAGTGCCCTCACAAGGTCCTTGCTTGCTTAGCATGCTAGGAAGGTGCTTGGTCATTCGCTGTTCCTTTCCAGACCCAATGAGTCTTTCAGAGAAGGCCTCTGTATTTTGTTTCAACATTTTTCATTCTACCACACTCTGAGCATTTCTTCTTTATGTATTTCCTCCCTTTCTGTTGAGGACTGGGTTGTGCTACTCTGTTCACTCTGCCTTCTTTGTACTCAGGATTTTGTCAAGATGGATAAAACTTTTCTTCTCTTCCTGAGTTCCTTTATCCTCAATAGAAGCAAAAATGTAAAGGTCTTGTCTTCATCTGGGGTTTTTTTCTCTCTCCTGTATACCAAAGTCTCTTGTCAGAATCAGGACTATAATGTCAGTTCTGTCCAATTTCGGAAGCTTCTCTAACTGTTGGTGTTATGTCTGGGGTTCTTAAGCAGAGCTCCAGAGATATTCATTCTCTCTCTCTCTCTCTCTCTCTCTCTCTCTCTCTCTCTCTCTCTCTCTCTCTCTCCCTCCCTCCCTCGCCCCCCCCCCTCTCCCCCATTCTCCTGCCTATTTTCTTCTAATTT
Organism: Gymnobelideus leadbeateri; assembly: GCA_011680675.1. NCBI lineage: Eukaryota > Metazoa > Chordata > Mammalia > Diprotodontia > Petauridae > Gymnobelideus > Gymnobelideus leadbeateri. Next base: position 240,336 of record WOXC01000560.1, read on the forward strand.
CAGTCCTGTGATCTAATAATTATCTGTAGACCACGTATGTTGTAATCCACAGTAAATATAATTTTAGATAATTAAGAGTTAATTTTATGTGCCTAATGTCGGTAGTATACTATTAATGGAACCTGGATTAGTTGTAGAAGTGAGAAAAAGCCCTTTTGTCTTACATTTTAAGGGCCATATGTATGATCCCATCAACTGTCAGAGGGCCCAGAAGGAAAAGGTGCTATGGGGGTTCTTTTCTGTTATTTTCACCATTAGATTTTGAGTTGCTTGAGAGCAAGGGACTATCTTTTAGCTTTCTTTGTATTACCAACATTTAGCACAATGCTTAGCTCGTAGTGTGTCTTCCTGATTGACTAGGACTAAGCAGGAACAGGTGTTAGAGGGAAGCTTCACCCCCAACCTTTCTGCCAGTGTTCCTTTCCCTTTTCCCCGTTAAGACTGAGTGCTAGCCCCTTCATTCCTACCCTTATAGAAGGGAACTCAGAGTTATCATTATACTAATGACCATTGCACCCCCAGATATAGTTCCCAGTCTCACTATGGAAATCTAAGTCTTTCTCCCCTACCCAAGCAAAAATGCCCTTGTCTCTTCCCTTCAATCAAGTTTACTCAATCAACATCAGCCAGGAGGTCACTTCCTGTTCATTAATTTGTAGTCACCATCATCCTCTTATAGCCTCTAGGACATAGTTACTGCTCCTTCCCCCCTTTTGGCCTCAGAGTTCCTCCAAACTCCTATTGGTGTAGCATTAACTCAGTATTGGGAGAGCTAATTGTAGCTATGAGGGGTGATGAAGACCATGGAGCGCTAAGAATGTCAGGAATGTTTTGGCTGGGCTTCCAAAGTCCTCTAAAGCAGAGCTTGTGCAACAGGCCCAAGGAGAGACTTTTTTTTTTCATACTGACTATAATCAACTTACGTGATTCTACTCATTTATGCTTCAGTAAGGATACAAGCTATTTAACAGTATTATTTAAGGAGTTGGCAGAATTAAATGCATGTTTCTAAAAGGAATAATTAGAAAATGATGTTCTGAGAAAAAAACCTCTGAGAAAAATTAAGTGGAGTTTCCTTGTGAAGGAAGAAGTCCTTTAACTTCATCTCTAATTATGCATACTTCACATTCACTATTTGGATTAATAATGACAACAAAAATGTTACCATAATGACCAGTTTAGCTGACAGACCACTGCACCATCCAGAATGCCCATGGAGAATTTCAATGACCTCAATACAATAAATACCAATTAAGTGCCTACTCTGTATAAGTCATATGCTGGATGCTGGGCATAGAAATACCAAAAAGCAGTGCCTGCTCTCAAAGATCTTAAATTAGTTATATTAGATATATAATATAATTAAGTAGATATATAATATAATGAATTATATTATTATTTAGTCATAATATAATTAAATTAGTATTATATAGTTATATCATTGGAGTTCAGTGAACAAAGATTATGCATTATGACATCTTTTACTGTCAAATGATGATGATGATAATAAATGAAGATGACTAGCATTTATATAGCACATACTATGTGCCAGGCAGGCATTGTGCTAAATACTTTAAAAATATGATCTCATTTGATCCTCAGAACAAGCCTGGAAGGTAGGTTCTTTGATTTTGCCCATTTTTACAGTTGAAGAAACTGAGGCAAACAAGGATCACACCACTAGGATGTGTCTGAGACCAGATTTGAACTTAGCCCAGTGTATTCTCCCTGCTGTAGCACTTAACTGCTTCAAAATCTTTTTGCCTGAGATAGAAATAATAAGAGGTAATAGATATGTATTCCAGAAAAAGGGGGAGAGGAATCTCTCAACACCAGTGAAAATAATGCCAGTGTGAAGTAATGTTTTATCTAAGCTTGTTCTGGATATATTATGGTTGGTCATTCATAGATAAATCAAACATATAAAAATGTTTGATTTTAGACCCTCTGCTGTTTGGATATGTAGATTATTTTAAAATTAGGTAGGCTTAGCCGTGTGACCTTTGGCAAGTTACTTAACCCTAACTGCCCTCCAAAAAGCAAAAGAAAAAAAATTAGGTAGGTAATGAACCCCTGAAATAGGAGAGGAATAGAGAAAGGGCCTAGAAATGGAAAACTACTACCTTAGAAAATAATCTAATCCTAGAAGCCATTTTGCTGACTTCTCACTTTTGCCAAGTATTGGCTCTTGATTGTCTTTGTGTATAGACTTATCTATAAAGGCATTTTTAAATATTTAATTTAGCAGCAACAATGACTTGGAAACAGGATATATATGAGTACTTCATCCTATACTTTCAAAGACAGGAGCTAGTTTAACCTGCCTTTCCATATTAAGGGAGTTTTGCTCCCAGAAGAATCATTCGTTATGGGCATCTCTAAGTAGAAAGGACCTGGAAAGTTAGAAAACAGCTAGCACAAACTCCATGTAGTTTTACTCCATAGGAGATGCATGCAGCCACCCCCAGGCCTTCTGGTTAGAATTTCTTGGCTTTTATGTAAAGTTGAGATCACTAATTCAACAGGTTTGGAAGACCCACTTTCCAGGATTCTTGAGTAAACTTCAGACGTTCCCAGGCTTAGAGTATACAGCTATTTATAAGCAGTGAGGGGTCAAGAGGTGCTTGTAGGGGTACTCAAAACAGACCTTATGACAGCATTGGGAAGTGATATTTCTCATTAAGTGAAGACACAAGGACCACCAAATAAAAAAAGAGTAGTTTTGTGGTGTTCAGTGATAGATGGAGCTCATAAGTAAACCCTACACCATCTCAGTAGTCCCTGAGAACTTTACTCTTCTATAGTAGAAGGGGATTTTGATTACAGTAACCCTGAATCATCAGGGAAGGGTTGAATTCTGTTCAATGTAATCTGTTTTCTAAATTAGAAACTATGTTTGTGTGTAGGGAAATAAGTAATACATTTTAGAAAGATTTCTATCACAAGGAGTTAAAAGAAGCTTAGTCCAGACTATTTATCTGAAAAATGTATCCACTTAGAACAGTTTCTCCCATGCAGGTCAATTTAATTCAATTCGAGCATTTGCTAATAACCTCCTGTGTGCAAGGCTCAGTGCTGGGTGCTGGGAACACCAAATCAGGCAGTCCTAGGCCTTAAGGAGCTCTGGGGGGTGGGGGGCAGGATTCAGCCTATCCACAGATAAATAAATAAATAAATCATTGAGGTGTTATAGTCTATTCCTTCTCTGGTTTCTTTGCCTTGGTAATAGATAGGTTTGAATCTGCAAATAGCTGAGAACTTGTTTTTATAAGTGAGAAGAGACTAAGTACCTCACCCAAAATTACAGGCGTTGGGGACCAGCTCCACTCAACGTACTATTGAAAACACTCTATAATTGTGTTCTTTGTCCTTCACTGTGTATAAATAGATGATAGGGGTAGTTGTAAAACTATAATGTGTACATGAAAGGAGAAGGTTTAATGGGAGTCTCAGACATTTTCCATTGGTAGAGTATATTCAGAGAAGCTAAATTTTCTTCAGAGAGGGAATTGATTACCTCTGTGGCAACCAAGGCTCAAAAAATAGGGAGAAAACCATCAGTTTTTTTAAAACATTCTTTTTTTAATTTTGAGCTCCCACTTTTCTCCGTCCCTCCAGAGCCATCAATTTAAAAAATTCATGTGGTAAATTATATTGATTTGTCAGGCTTCTGTAGTAAAGAGCTGTTTTCTCATTTTCATATTGTGGCCCTAAGGGTAAGAGCTAGTTTCTGGATAAAATCCTCTGTTTGGCTTTTAAAGCTCTTTATAACATACCTCCTCCCTACCTTTCCAGTCTTCTTAAACCTCCTACCCCTCCGTATATACTGTGAGATGGTGACACTGAGCCACTTGCTATTCCTCACTCAGACACTCAATCTCCCATCTCTAGCCTCCAAGCATTTTCACTGGGTTTCCATGCCTGGGCACTTTCCCCTTATCTTTGAGACCCCTTAGCTTTCCAGGTTTCCTTCAAGTCTCAGATAAAGTCTCACCTTCTGCAGGAAACCTTTGCCATTCCTCCTTAGTCTTAGTCTGCCTTAACATCAGAGACAACCTCTGGTTTATCCTGTCTATAGATTGTCTGTATACAGTTATTGGCATGCTGTCTCTCCCATTAGACTGTGAGTTCCTCGAGAGCAGGATTTGGTTTGTGCCTTTTTTTTTGTATGTCCAGCACTTAGCATGTTGCCTGGAACATAGACTTTTAATAAATGCTAGTAGACTTAGTGAGGATGTCATCAGAGGTTTTTAAAGGCAGCGTTGCTTTACTAGTACAAGCACTGATTTTGGGAGAAAATGAGAAGAGCTGAAGCTGGTGGATAGACTTAGGGTAGGAGGGATATTGAACATACAGGTTTCCAGGGAATCCATACCATATAGAAGGGCTCAGAAGTTAATGAACAAGGCATTTAAAGGACCTACTATGTGTTTGCTTCTTTTGGGAGTATATAGAAGTATAAGATAGAATAAGGCAATATCTGTGATTTTATTGGTTTAGGGAAATGAATGAATGAGGAAACTTTTGTATTGGTTGACAGCTTTTATAGAGTTGCCTGGAGCATTGAGTTGTTAAGTGACTTGCCTAGGGTCACAAGTCAATAGGTATCAAAGTTTGGACTTGAATCTTGGTCTTCTTGGCTACAGTGTTGTTGTTCAGTAGTTTTCTGTCATATCTGACTCTTCATGACCCCATTTGAGGTTTGAGGTTTTCTTGGCAAAGATACTGAAGTGGTTTGCCATTTTCTTCTCCAGTTCATTTTATGAATGAGGAAACAAGGCATTCAGATTTTGGAATGCTGCAAAAAAGATTCCGGAATTGATAGGAGTAAGTAACTTGTCCAGGGTCACACAGTCAGTAGGTGTCTGAGGTAATATTTGAACTCAGGAAGATGAGTCTTTCCAACTGCAGACCTGGCACATTATCCATTGTGTCACCTAGCTGCCCAGTGCCTGCTCACTGTTCCACTCTCTCCTGCTGTCTTTCAGCAAAGAGCTCTTAGTCTAGTGAGAGAGGCAGAGTTAACATCTGTTAACAAAGTGATAATTCAAGACTGCATACAATTGTATAGTAATACTAAGCAGCTTCTAGCTCCAGTCACGTAGTCACAACTGATGATGGCTGGTGTTCTGGGTTTATGTCTCCATACCACTAACTGCCTTCACTCTTCACTGGGAAAGGCTACAGAGAGATCATACATTAGCCACTAATACACAGAACTTGATGAGGCATCCTCACCTAAGTTCTAGTTGCTGGTGTCAATGTGTTTGGGGACCCAGAATAAAACCTGCCCCTTCCCATATACACAGTCACTTTAGCACCACATCCTGGGCACACTGACAAATGCAAATTTCGTCCTCAGGTTACTCTTTTAACCCACTTTGTTTCTGACTAAAACTTCTTGCCTGGAGGCTCACTCCTAAAATGTTCTAGATTCAAGGTCACCGTACCTTGAGGGCTAGTTTCCTCCAAAGCACCTCTATCTCCTTCGAAATATCTTCTTACTTAAACTTAGCAGTTGTCCTTCCTTCAGATGCTGTCGTCTCAGTTGTGTGGTACAGACAATAAGGACAACGTTTGATGCGCGTTGGTGCAGTGGTCAGCTGAGACTTGGTGGGGGAGGTGAGATTTAACAAGGTCTCACAGGATGGAGGGGGAAGGGGGGAGGAAGCATGCCTGGTGAGGAAAAGAACTTTAATGAAGATACAGAGAAATAAATTACCATGGCTGGCAGGTTCTTAGGGACAGCTGGAAGACCAGTCTGTCCAGTATGTAGGGTAGATATCAGGGAGGGGAGGTGGGGTGGGAGGACTCTGAATAGCATCAGATTTTGGAGTATCTTGAGAGTCGCAAAGAGTCTAGATTTGATAGAGGAAGTAGTAGTCAGATGTTGATTTAAAAGCAACCAAAGGGTAAAAGGTTGGTCTCCTTTTCTTATGTACCTCAGTCATCTAAGTACAGACCTTAAAATGCTTTTGGAAGCACAAAAATGTATAACTGAGTAGAGTTTTATTGTATTAGAGCACATGGAATATTTTGGACTTTCCTGAAACATTTCTTTTATCCAATTTCAATAAAAAAAATAACCTTGGGTAAAGTTTGAGCCATGATTAGAATTTAACGTTAAATGAGTTAAATAAAAAAGAAGAGAAAATATTGAACCAAATCAAAAGTGAATTAAAAAAATAATACTAGAAAATTATAACCCCATTTGTTGGGAGGTGGAGATTGTGTGTGGTAGTAGCTTTTTAATCCACCCAGATAGATATCTGAAACTAGAGGGCAAAAGCTAAAAAAATTCCTTTATTTTCAACTAGAAGGCATATGCTCTTTGGCTTATCAAGAAAAGAGTAACTTGGTGAGACCCTCTCTGACTACTGTTCTAGGTGAGTTTGGAATATTATGTGTTTGAAATATCATGGGCACTACAGCTATGTGGTGAAGTTGGTGTCGTCATGTAAAATCCCCATGACTTAGTATCCAAAAGCAAGAGGGCTCTTACAAAATTATTCATCCAAGTATCATATTAGTCAGCTTTGCAAAAAGCAAGTTGAGAAATGAATAATGAAAAGAGCTGAGATGTGTACTTACTATCACTCAGCAAAGGTAGTCCAGTCACACTGCACTGAAGAACCCTGATGATGCCATTTGGAAAAGGAAAGGTTAGGAGACTTGGCACAGTGGCCCTGTTAGCAAGCTTGCTACTAAGCTGGGGTAATTTGCCAAGTAGCAAATATGATAGAGGTTTTGCTATTTTCACTGCCTGCTAATCAACTCGGGGTTAGCATTCTTGTGGGCTAGCATTATGGTGTTTCCTATCTAAGAGCCTTGACATTCATCACACACCTTCCCATTACAACAGTGTTAATGTGTGTAGTGGAGGGTGCAGAGGGGGCAGACAGAAGGTCATAGAATTAATTTTCATGACTTTTGTTTAGCGGATATTAGTTATTATAGGCAGTGGGGGGAAGCCTTCTGTTTGGAATTATTTAACCATTATTGCTTGGGAGGTGTACCTTCAGTGATTAATGTAATTCACACAAGATTTTAGAGCTACCCCAACTAAAATTTTAGTGGAATTATAACCCAAGTTCTCTGTTCATATCTTAGATGCTCCACCAGTGCCTCAAATTCAACATGTGTGAAACTTAGCTAATCAATTAGTCAATCAATCAGTAAACATTTGTTAAGTGTGTACTATGTGCCAGATATTGTGCTAAGTGCTGGGGATTCAAAAAGAGGCCAAAAAAAAAACTCCTGCCCTCAAGGAGCTTAAAATCTAATCGCCGCTCCAAAACTCTGCTTCTTGTTTCATGAATTCTGTCTGTGCTGCCCTCTCTCACATTCATAATCTTTGTCACATCTTTGACTTCTCATAGCCCTTCGCTTCTCATAGCCAGTCAGCCACCAAATCCTGGTGATTCTGCCTTTGTAACATTTTTCATGCCTCTTTTTCCATTGCAGTCATGGTTGTATGTCACTTCTCCCTCTCCCTCTCCCCCTATTATAATTTACCTGGATTATTTTTTTTTCATTTTTATTTTTATTTTGCTTTTTGGAGGGCAATTGGGGTTAAGTAACTTGCCCAAGGTCACACGGCTAGGTTTTTGTTTGTGTGTGTTAAGTATATGAGGCCGGATCCAAACTCAGGTCCTTCTGACTCCAGGGCTGGCACTCTACTCACTGCGCCACCTAGCCGCCCCTAATACCTGGATTATTTTAATAGCATGCTTAGGTCATTTGTTAATTCCTCTGTCAGAATAATATTTCTTAAAATTTACTTTAAGTTTACAACATTCAGTTCCACAAGCTTTTGAGTTCCAAATTTTCTCCCCTTCCTTCTCCTCCCCCCTGCCCCACTATGACAGCACGTGATCCCATACAGGTTCTACAAATATCTTCACATTAAACATTAGTCAAGTCATAAAAAAGAATTATAACTAATGGAATAAACAACAGGAAAGAAGAAATAAAACAAACGTCTGCATTCAGACTCCGTAATTCTTTCTCTGGGTGTGGATAGCCCTTTCCATCATGAGTCTTTTGTAATTGTATTACAGCCTTGCATTACTGAGAGGAGCCCAGTCTATCAAAGTTAGTCATCACAGATACAATGTGTTATTATGAAGTCTGTCTGCTCCTCATTTCTTATAGCACAGTAGTATTCCTTTACATTCATATAACACAACTTGTTTAGCCATTCCGTAATTGATGGGCATCCCTTTGGTTTCCAATTCTTTGCCTTTCCAATCCTTTTCCCACCTGTATGATCTCTTTGGGATAGAGTCCTAGAATTGGTATTGCTGGGTCAAAGGGTATGCACATTTTTAGAGCTCTTTGGGCATAGTTCCAAATTGCTCTCCAGAATGCTCTCCAGATCAGTTCACAACTCCACCAACAATGCATTAGTGTTCCAATTTCCCCACATCTTCTCCAGCATTTATCATTTTCCTGTTTTATCATGTTAGTCCATCTGATAGGTGAGATGTGGTACCTAAAAGTTGTTTTGATTTGCATTTCTCTAATCAATAGTGATTTAGAGTGTTTTTTCATATGATTATAGATATCTTTAATTTCTTCCTCTGAAAACTGCCTGTTCATATCTTTTGACCATTTATCAATTGGGGAATAACTTGTATTCTTATATATTTGACTCAGTTCTCTATATATTTTAGAAATGAGGCCTTTATTAGAGGCAACGGTTATAATAATTCTTTCCCGGGGTGGCTAGGTGGCACAGTGAGTAGAATGCCAGCCCTGGAGTCAGAAGGACCTGAGTTCGGATCCAGCCTCAGACACTTAACCCACACAAACAAACAAACAAACAAAAAAAACCTAGCCCTGTGACCTTGGGCAAGTTACTTAACCCCAATTGCCCTAAAAAAGGGGCAGCTAGGTGGCACAGTGAGTAAGAGTGCCGGCCTCAGAGTTGGGATGACCCAAGATCGAATCCAGCCTCAGAAAATGAGCACCCACACATAAATAATGACTAGCCGTGTAACCTTGAGCAAGTTACTTAACCCCAATTGCTTAAAAAAAAAATTCTTTCCCAATTTTCTGCTTCCCTCCTAGTCTTTGGTTACATTGGTTTTGTTTGTACAAAAACTTTTCAATTTAATGTAATCAAAATGATACGCTTTGCATTTTGTAATGCTCTGTATCTCTTGTTTGGTCATAAATTCTTCCCTTCTCCATAAATACTGTCAGAATAATCTTGAAACAGTTGGCTGATGTAGTAAATAAGAGAGCTGGGCATAAAGTCAAGAAGACTTGAGTTAGAATCCTGTTTCAGACACTAGCTGCGTGACTTCAGTCAAGTCACTTAATCTCTAAGCCTCAGTTTCCTCATCTATAAAATGAGAGAGTTGCAAATTGGTGGGCTCTGCAGTCCCTTTCAGCTCTAAGGCTTTGTCTAAATCCTGTGTGCATATCAAGTGGTACAAATCTTTTGCTCAAAAACATTGTGACTTTCAATGGTCTATAGCAGCAGTACTCAAATGTTTTGGACTCGTGACCCCTTTACAATTCTTACGTATTATTGAGGACCTCTTTACACTCTTAATTATTGAAGACCCCAAAGAGATGTTGTTTATATGAGTTATATCTATGGATATATACTATGTTAGAAATTAAAACTGATACATTTAAAACATTTATCAATTCATTTTAAAATAATAATGAACCCATTACATGTTAACATAAATAACATTTTAATGAAAAATAATTATATTTTCTAAGACAAAAATAAATTAATGGGAAATGTGGCATTGTTTTACATAATTTTGCAGACCCTAATAGACAGCTGGATATTGATATCTGATTCTGGATTCAATATTTTGCCATGTGTTGTTTTGGTTAATGTATGTAAAGAAAACCCAGCCTCATGGAGATAATGTAGTTGGAAAGGGGGGGAGTATTTTAATCAGCAAATATATATTAGTGGTATTATGAAAATAATTTTGACCTTTTGGCCCCCTTAAAGGGTCTCATGGACCCCTCTGGGTCCTTGGACCATACTTTGAGAATTGCTTGTCTCTAGGGTTTACAATTCTGCCTTGTATTCAAGGAATTCAACATCTTGACCTTTTACTCTTAGTTTTCCAGGATTATCTCATAAAGTCCAACTCAGATGCCATGAAGCCCTGACCACCACCTATCCCTTCATCTCCCAAATTGGTAATGAATGATCTTCCTCTGCAGCCCTCACAATAACACTTTCTTTAGCAACTCTCTAATATGCTCATCATGTAATAATGTCTGTTATGGTTATCTGTGTTTGTGCCCTGTCTTCTTAGTGTTACCATCATACACAATACTATACTTATTTATAAGTGTTATAGAGCAGAGGTGTCACACTCAATCCAGCCTCCATTCAGCCACCAAAGTAATTTTCCTGAAATGCAGGTCCAGTTATGTCACACACATATTCCTCATCCCCCACTCAATAAACTCCAAAGGCTTCCTTATTACCTTCAGGAACAAATACAAAATGTTCTGTTTAGCATTCAAAACCTTTCATAACCCAGTCCTTCCCTACCTTTCCAGTCTTCTCCCACCTTATTCCCCAACACATAACTCTTCAGTACAATGACACTGGCCTCCTGGCTGTTCCATGAACAAGATCCTCCATCCCTAGGCTTTGGGCATTCTCTTTGGCTGTCTCCTGTGCTTGGAATACTCTCTCTCCTCTGCTCTGACTACTGACCTCCCTGGCTTCCTCTAAGTTCCAATATTTCTTATTACTCTGGATTTAATTTGATTTCAACAAATTCATAATTTCATCGATGTGAACCCTCTAGCTGTCCATTGGTACCCTTTACCCTCTCCATCTGACCAGCCCATTTCCTTCTCAGATCATACATTTTCTCAGTGGTATCTCTTACTATATTGGCTGAGCATAAATGGTCACTGGAAATGTGATGCAGTCTGAAATATGTGTGCAAACTATAGATCTCTCCATTGTTTTTCAGGTCATCTGCAACTTAAATTCCATGGAGACTGTAGCATCATTCCCATATCAGAATCATAGAATTTTAAAGTAGGAAGGGAACTCAGAAACCATGTCACCCAAGCCACACCTGAAAGAAATCTATACCATAACATAGCTGAAGAGTTGTCATCCAGTCTCTGTTTGACAATATTCATTGAAGGGGAATGGATCACCCTCTAAAGTGGTCCTTTCCACTTTTGAACACCTCTAATACCTAAGAAATTTCTCCTGACATTAAGCCTAAATTTGTCTAACTAGGGCGGAATATAGAAAGATCCGTGTATAGCATTGGGCCAGGCAGACCTGACTTCAGATCTGGCCTTAAACCCTTACTAGCTTTGTAACCCTGAATCAGTCACTTATCCATATTCTGTTTTAGTTTTCTCAGCTGTAAAATGGGATAATAATATCACCTACCTCCCAGATTTGTTGTGAGGATCAAATGAGATAATATTTGTAAAGTATTTAACACAATGCCTGGCAAGTAATAAGTGCTTAATAAATGCTTGTTGCCTTCCTTATTCCTGGAAGTTCTATTTGTCATCAAAGCTTTTTAATCTGCCATTTCCTAATGCTGACTCATTGAGCTTATAGCCCATTAAAACTCCCAAATCTTTTTTTCTTCAGATAAATCATTCCTTCCCTATCCTGTAGTTATGAAGCAGATTGTTTTAAAAATCTGAGTGTAAGACATACATTTATGTGTATTGAATTTCATCATACTAGCTGGCTTGTGAAGATAATTTTGGATCTTGCCTTTGCCAGCAGTGTGTTGGGTATCTTTTCCCGTTTTTTGTTACTTGAAAATTGGATGAGAAGGCTATCTATATCTTTATCCAATCATTGATAATTTTGGGAGGGGTGAGGCAATTGGGATTAAGTGACTTGCCCAGGGTCACACAATTAGTGATTGTCAAGTGTCTGAGATCAGATTTGAACTCAGGTCCTCCTGACTCCAGAGCCATGCTCTGTCCACCGTGCTACCTAACTGCTCCAATGCTAAGTATATATCTCCTTCAGTGATGCTACTGGAGTTTTCCTTTCAAATTGATGTATTCAAATTCAAATAGTTAAAGTTTTCTTCTTGAGTCTGTCCATTCAGCCAGTTCCAAACTACTTAGCTGTTCTCCCCATCTCAGTTTTCTCCACAAAAACCGCAGTTAGGCTAGTCCTTGGATAATAAAGATATAGTCAGTCCTTCACTTGTCCCAAATTCAAAGCTTTGCCAATTTGGGCTCTTCTGGGCATAACTTTCAAGAATCCAGAGTCACCTTCACACCAAGATGGGGCATCACAGTAGGATTTTGGTGGGAAGTTCATACTTATTATTTAATGGAAGTTTGTCTACCATGGCACAGCTAGATGGCACAATGGATATGAGTCCTGGACTTGGATTCAGGAAGACCTGAGTTCAAATCCTGCCTCAGACCCTTACTACCGGTGTTACCCTGGGCAAATCCCTTAACCACACTCAGCTTCACCTCTAAAATGGGACTGATAATGACACTTCCCTCCAAAGGTTGTTGTGAACATAATTGCATTTAGTTAATAAGTCCTTTGCAAACTTTGAAGTGCTGTATAAATGCTAGCTATTATTATAATGAATAATAAACTAGCCCAAAAGTGATATAATTCAACATGGTTGGAAGAGGCGGAGAGGCAAAGAACCTTGTTTGTTTGTAGGTGGCAAGGTTAAGTATAGTATTCCTGGACAGGAGTGCAACCTGAAACACAAATCCAGTGTAACCTGAAATATAAACTATTCATAACCTTTGGTCCAATAATTCAGCTTTTGGGAATGCAGCCAAAGGAAGTAACTACAAAGAAAATAAATCCATATCATTTGTGCAAAAATGTTCATAGCAGCACTATTTATAATGGAGAAACATTGGAAACTACCCAAATGCCCAGTGATTGTAAAAATGAGATCATGAAATGACTAAACAAGCTAACACAATGGAATATTAAATAGCTATTTAAAAATACAATATGTTGGACTGTGTCAAGATAGAGAAACGTTTGCTAATTAATGTTCAATGAAAAATAAGAAACGTTCTGTGGTACCATACAAACAGTAACTTGTAGAGACAGAATGTTGTTTGTTGTTGTTGTCCTTTGTTTTCCAAGCGGATCAATGACATGATGATGTTGGGGTCAGCTGTGGCTGATTTATAGAGATAGAAATGGTACAGAATTGAATGACCATTGGCAGTAGAGTATAATGTAGTAGAGAGAACATTTTCTTTGGAGCCAGAGGACCTGTGTTCAAAACTTGGCTCCCCCATTTACTGCGTGACCTTGGGCAGGTCTCTTTAACCTCTCTGTGCCTCAGTTTCTTCAATAGCAAAATGCATGGATTGAACTAGATGAAATTTAAAGTCTCCTCCAACTCTAAATCTGTGAACCTAAATTTATCTTTTCTTATAAAGACCGTTTTGGGGTTTGCACCCATGATTTCATCAGGTAGGTAATTTCCTACAGGCAACTTTGATAGAATGCTAAGTCTATAGGCAGGAAGATCTGAGTTCAAATCTAGCATCAGACACTTAACTGTTACTTGAAAATTAGATGAGAAGGGCAAGTCACTTAACCCTGTTTGTCTCAGTTTCTTCATTTATAAAATTAACTGGAAAAGAAGGAGCAAACCACTCCAATACCTTTGCCAAGAAAACCCCAAAAAGTTACATGACTGAAACCAACTCACAATTTATATTTGTGATGAGTGCTCCAGGGCCTTGAGACATTAAGAGACTTAATGATGGTCACACAGCCAGTTTATATCAGAGCTAGGTCCTCCTGAATCTAGTTCTTGGGCCCTCTGTCCTTTTGCAAAGTCATTTATGTTGATGATTTCTAAAAATTGAAAAAAAAAAAAGGGGGGGGAAGCATTAGCAGACTGAACCCATCACTTAGCACTAGGCCTTCAGTCTGTGGATCTTGTCCCTGAGAATAATGTCATTGTAGCATAGGGAAGTTAACAGTGGCAACATCATCGCAAAATAGACAGGATTATGTTCAGTTTCTGGGAGGCCCTTAAAGGAGAGAGAAAGTTTAGAATTTCCCATACTTGGTGGATCCTCAAATCTACATAATAATGTTGAGGGTGAGGGGGTGAGAGAAAACACGGAGAAGGAGGACCTATGAGTAAAAGAATCCAAAGAGCAGAACTCTGATGTGTTGTTGTTTTTTTCCAGCAAGTAACTGAACCCCACCCTGTCATCAGTGACTGATGTTACTTTACATAACTCAGCAGAGGTCCCAAGCTGGATTTACATAGTTTGTGTTTCTGAAATAATATCTGTTTTCTTTGGCATCAAAACTTGATCTAAGTAAAGGAGATGATTTCAAAGGTCCTTACCAGTTCTCAAATTCTATTTATCTAAGATTCAGATGTTAAGTAGATGTCTTTATAAAACAAAGAAAAAATCAAACTTGAACTTTTGTTGAAGATATCATTAGATACTTTCTAAAGGAACAGATAGTCACCTTCACTATTCAGCTTTTCATGATGTGACAAAAAATAATGAGGGAGTGTGGTATAGTGGAAATTGTTTAGTTGTTTGATTGTTTCTGATTCTGTGTGACCCTATTTGGGGTTTTCTTGGCAAAGACACTGGAGTGGTTTGTCATTTCCTCCTCCAGTTCATTTTATAGTTGAGGAAACTGAGACAAACAGGATTAAGTGACTTGCACAGGGTCACACAGCTAGTAAGTGTCTGAGGCCAGATTTGAACTCATGAAGATGAGTCTGTCTTTCTGACTTGAGGCTTGGCACTCCAATCAGCTGCACCACCCCACTGCCCCATCTCTGTGCTCTAGGATTGTCTCTAAGACTATACATCACAGAGCAGGATGGAGTCTCTTCATCTGGGTTCCTTAAATTAGTGACATCAGAGTTCCAGTCCCTATACCTAAGTAGGAATAAGAAGGAAGCCCAGGGATTATTTTTGACAAAAATAGAGTAAATAGATAGGCACACATCCTTTCAGGAGATTGGTAGATTTTATTGCCAGGGATCTATAGAGGAATTTTGTTCTGATGATATCAAATCAGATAGGGATAGGGAAGGTACATAAAAATATAGATCACTTCTTATGTCACTGACCTGTCAGCATAAAGTTAGTTAGCACTGTGGTATCCATTGATAAGGGTTATGAGACGTTAATTCCTCTTTTTTACTCTTCTCTCATTCATTGTAAAAAGAAAATATCTGACAATAGAAAGTGTCTCCTGTTGATTTGGAATCTTCACAATCCTGAGATTTGTATTTAAGAATTTCCTTTGCCACTTTTCAAATAACTGAAGCTTTGGGTCAAGGGGTCTTGAAACCCCACTCTGGTTACAGTCCTAGCCAGCACCCCACGGACTGCCTAATACCAGCTCCCCTTTATGACCCTGCCTGACAATAAAAACTCAACTCTTATGTGGCAGCAGCAGGAAACTTCCTTCTTTGAGATGGCAAGGCTTCCCAGCACCCTAAAAATCCTACTGCCTGGGTGATATGGCTACATTTGTCTAGTTTTCCATTAACTAGAAAAGAATGTTGACACTTGTTATCGACTTTCTCAGCCTCCCTATCTCCTTGCATTTTTAAGGTAGTTATCTTTAAAAAGTCACCCCGAATAAGTAAGTCCTTGACAGCACAGCAGAAATACTTTTTTATTTTTCAAAAGCAAAATCTGCTGTCTTTTTATCCATAGTATTTCATTTTTTTTTTTTTTTTTTGCATCGGGTAACCCAGTTTTGGTCAATGCGCTAAGTGATTGATGTTTGAACAAACATTGTTGGATTCTTCTTATAGGAATCTCCTAAGGTGTCAATCTGACACATCCCCTTAATGTAATAATATTGAAACATTCTCTGGCAGGTCTAGAGCTAGAATGACTCAGAAAATAGAACTAGATTTGGGGAAGAAAAATGGCAGTTTTTCCAGTTTGGGTAGGGAAATAAGCAAACAAAAATCTTTTAAATACAATTATTTACATTAAGTCTTTCCAGTTTCAAGGTTTTCCTGGGCTTCTCAGGCTAACTGGGTTTCAGTAACACCATCTGTGTGTTCTTTGGAGATGCTCTGCTTTTTGATGACAGTACAGTCAAAGTATTGACTCATTAAGATAGCTGAGTTTCTCTGACTTGACAAGAACGATTATTCTAGAATTTAACTTTGTTTTCCCTTTTACTGGTTTTCCTTTTTAAAAAATATCATTTTACTGTTACATTTTGTTTTTACATCATCTTTATTTCTGGATATATCCCTTCACTATCCAGTGATACTGTCCAGTAAGGTGTCTATTAATCAGTTAACTAACAAGTACTTGTTAATAGCCTTCTATGTGCCAGGCACTGGAGATACAAAGAATGGAACACTCCCTACTCCAAATGAGTTTACATTCTAATGAGGAAGATAAGTTATATAACATAAAATATACAGCATAAGTATAAAGTTAATAAATGCAAATATGAAAGGGGGGGGAAAGCAGTTCAACAGTTTAGTAAAGTCAACCAACGCACCAACTATATCTGATAGTAAATGCACTATTCTATACCCATGGTACCTTATCTCTGCAAAAAAAGCAAACAAACATGATTCCTCAACTCTTTTCTGGGGTAAAACTTGTCCATTATAATTTGAAACTATTTTTGTTGTTGTTCAGTTGTTTCAGCTGTGTCCAACTGTTCATGACCCCATTTGTAGTTTTCTTAGCAAAGGTACTGGAGTGGTTTGCCATTTTCTTCTCCAGCTTATTTTACAGATAAGGAAACTGAGTCAAAGGGTTAAATTGACTTGCCTAGGGTCACATAGCTAGTTAGTGTCTGAGGTCACATTTGAACTCAAGTCTTACCGACTCCAGGACCAATAATCCATCCACTGTACCGCCCATCTGCACCTCTGGACTGCTTAATTTTACTTTTTGTTCTTTCCATTCATATTGTCATAATCATTTTGTATTATTGTGCTGAATCTGTTCACTTCATTTTGCATCAATTCCTCATCTTCCCAAGGTGGTCTGAATTTTTCATATTTGTTTGTCATTTCTTACGGCACAGTAATAAATCAATTACAAGACTATACCATTGTTTAGCTCTTCTGATTTTCTGGATATTTACTTTATTTATAGTTTTGTTCTACTACAAAAGTCCTATTATGAATATTTTTAATGTACATTGCACATTTTTGTATGTGACCTTCTTGGGCTATATATCTAGCAATGGGATCACTTAGTCAAAGAGTTTAAACATTTTAGTCAGTTTTTTAATAGCTTAATTCCAAATTGTTCATATGTATGTATATATATGTGTGTGTATACGTATGTATGTATGTATAGCTCAACCAGAAGTCTTTAAGTTTGTCTTTCAGGAGATTTAGAGGAAAGTGCCAGAATGTTAGATTAAAATCCTATGGGATATGGAATAAAAGTTGTTATTCTTATAAATTTGAATTGGTTCCCAAGATGTAGCTTCTTCCCCCCCCCCCCCAGTTTATTTATTTATTTTTAGTTTACAACATTTAGTTCCACAAGGTTTTGTTTTCCATATTTTCTCTTCCTCCCTCCTTTCTCACCTCCCCAAGAAGGCATGCAATCTGATATAAGCTCAAAGTATACATTCACAGTAAACGTATTTTCACATTAGTCATATTGCAAAGAATTATAGCCAATGGAATGAACCATGAGAGAAAAGAAACAAAAGAGAGAGAGCAAATAGTATGCTTTAATCTGCATTCAGGCTCCATAATTCTTTCTCTGGATTTTCCATCATGAGTCTTTTGGAGTTGTCATAGCATTTTACATTGATGAGAGGACTCAAGTCTATCAAAGTTAGTCATTGTACAATTGTGTACAGTGTTCTCCTGGTTCTGTTCCCTCACTCAGCATCAGTTCATACAGTTCTTTCTAAGTTTTTCTGAAATCCTCCTGTTCATCATTTCTTATAATACAATAGCATTCCATTACATTCATATACCACAACTTGTTTAGCCATTCCCTTATTGATGGGCATCCTCTTAATTTCCAATTCTATGCCACCACAAAAAGAGCTGCTATAAATATTTTTGTACATATGGATCCTTTTCCCTTTCTTATGATCTCTTTGGGATATAGCCCTACAAGTGATATTGCTGGGTCAAAGGGTATGCACTTACTTGTAGCCCTTTGGGCATAGTTCCAAATTGTTCTCCAAAATGCTTGAATCAGTACACATCTCTACCAGCAATGCATTAGTGTTCCAATTTCCCCATATCTTCTCCAGCATTTATCATTTTCCTGTTTTGTCGTGTTAGTCAATCTGACAGGTACGTATCTAAGAGTCATTTTGATTTTGCATTTCTCTAATCGATAATGATTTAGAGCATTTTTTCATATGACTATAGATAGCTTTAATTTCTTCCTCTGAAAACTACCTCTTAATATCCTTTGACCATTTATCATTGGGGAATGACTTGTACTCTTATAAATTTGACTCAGTTTTCCATATATTTTAGAAATGAGACATTTATCAGAAACACTGGTTATAAAAATTCTTTCCCAGCTTTGTGCTTCCCTCCTAATCTTGGTTGCGTTGGCTTTATTTGTACAAACCTTTTTCAATTTAATGTAATCAAAATTATCCATTTTGTATATCATAATGTTCTCTATCCCTTGTTTGGTCATAAATTTTTCTGTTTTCCATAAATCTGTCAGGTAAACTATTCCTTGCTCTCCCAGTTTGCTTATAGTATCAACCTTTTTATCTAAATTGTGTACCTATTTTGACTTTATTTTGGTATACGGTGTAAGATATTGATCTATGCCCAGTTTCTGCCATACTATTTTCTAGTTTTCTCAGCAGTTTTTGTCAAATAATGAGTTCTTTTCCCCGAAGCTGTCTTTGGATTTATCAAACAGTAGATTACTGTAGGCATTGTCTTGTGTACCTAAACTATTCCATTCATCCTCCACTCTATTTCTTAGCCAAATAGTTTTGATGATTGCTGCTTTATAATACAATTTAAGATCTGGTATAGCTAGGCCACCTTGTCTAGCATTTCTTTTCATTAATTCCCTTGACATTCTAGACTTTTGTTCTTCCAGATGAATTTTGTTATTATTTTTTTCTAGCTCTAGAAAATAATTTTTGGTATCTTGATTTGGTATGGCACTAAATAAGTAAATTAATTTAGGTAATTGTCATTTTTATTATATTAGCTCTGCCTACCCATGAGTAACTGATGTTTTTCCATTTATTTAGATCTGATTTTATTTGTGTGAGATGTTTTGTTATTGTGTTTATATAGTTCCTGGATTTTTTTTGGCAGGTAGACTCCTGGAATTTCTCTTTCTATCTTGCTTTTGGGTTTTGCTAGCAATATATAGGAATGTAAAAAATTTATGTGAGTTTATTTTATATCTTGCAGCTTTGCTTAAATTATTATTTCAAGTAGTTTTTTACTTGATTCTCTAGGATTCTCTAAGTATATTATGATATCACCTGCAAAGAATAATAACTTTGTTTCTTCTAATTCCTTCAATTTCTTTTCCTTCTCTTATAGATAAAGGTAACATTTTTTTTTTGGAGGGCAATTGGGGTTAAGTAACTTACCCAAGGTCACATGGCTAGGTTTTTGTTTGTGTGTGTTAAGTGTCTGAGGCCGGATCCGAACTCGGGTCCTTCTGACTCCAGGGCGGGCGCTCTACTCACTGAAAGGTAACATTTCTAGTACAACATTGAATAGCATTGGTGATAATGGACATCTTTGTTTCACCCCTGATCTTACCTGTTTCTAACTTATCCCCATTATATTGCTGATGGTTTTAGGTAGATGCTATTTATCATTTTAAGGAAGACTCCATTTATTTCTATGCTTTCTAGTGTTTTTAATAGGAATGAGTGTTGTTATTTTTGTCAAAAGCTTTTTCTGCATCTATTGAGATAATCATATATTTCTGTTAGTTTTGTTGTTGATATGATCACTGAGATGTAGCTTCTAAAAGGGATAGAATTTGCCATTACAGTTTAATAACACTCTGGAATATTTCCTTTTTTTTTACTTTTTGGAGGGCATTTGGGGTTGACTTAATTTTATTTTTACCAACATAGTTGCCCCTGGTATATTTCCTTTTTGCTCTTTTAAATTATGTTTTCTCTCCTAATTCCTGCAATGGGCAAGTATGTGAGTTGTAAATAAAAGCAATGAGGGTAAGATGGGTGGCCTTTTTTGTTCCTCTTTTTAAAAAATTTTGTTTGTGATCTATGTGGAAAGAAAACCATTAACCCACTGTGCTACTTACATAGCCCCTTATTAATGTGTAAACATTAAGAAAAGAAAGGAAGTCACAAGTGTATTCTGGCAAGTTTGACTCCTACTTTAACAAGTAAAGGGGGTTATCGGCATTTCTGTGTTGTATCTAAATTTCATTCAAAATGAAATACTTAGGGATTGTCTTTTATATGAAAGGCACTATGGGGGGTTACACAAAGATGAAAATGACAGCATCCTTGCCTTTCTGGAGTATAAAGTAGAAGGAAAGGCAAGACATATATACAAATAATCACAACACAGTATGAAATGTTTGGGGTTTTTTTTTTTTTTTTTGGAGGGGCAGTTGGGGTTAAGTGACTTGTCCAAGGTCACACAGCTAGTTTTTGTGTTGTGCCTTAGGCTGGATTTGAACTCAGGTCCTCCTGACTCCAGGGCCAGTGCTCCATTCACTGTGCCACGTAGCCACCCAACGAAGTATGAAATGTAACAAATGCCATAAGAGATAACAAATCAAATCAAGTGTTAGGGGACCTCAGAGGAAAGATTACTTCCTGCTGATGAAGATCAAAAAAGCTTCATAGGGGCAGCTAGGTGGCGAAGTGAATAGAGCTCTGGCCCTGGAGTCAGGAGGACCTGAGTTCAAATTCTGCCTCAGACACTTGACACTTACTAGCTGTGTGACCTTGGGCAAGTCATTTAATCCCAATTGCCCTTTCTTCCCCCCCTCCAAAAAAAAAAAGCTTCATGGAGGAGGTGGCATGACCTGGAGCTCTCATTGAAATGAAAGCCAGTTCTTTAAGAAGGGAAGCCACTCATCTTTATTGATTTTCAAGAAGTTTGTTCACATAACACAAATTCAGAGCACCCAATATTTATACTTTTAAAAAACCAAAGGAGGGCAAGGTTTGCAAAATGAGATGTCTTACACAGTTGAAACAAAGGATAAATCTTGCTCTACCTTTTATTTGCCTTAACTGCATTTGAATGTTATTTCAACATGATGTGAATTTTTGAAAACTTTTGAAATGAAAACATTTTGGTATTTTGTAATTTAACTATTTTATAGCAAATCAAGTGAGATAGTGTACTTAAAGTTTTTTGTCAACCAAGAAAGTCCCTTCTACTATGAATGCACACTGACTTTATCATTAATATTCTTTTTGCACAGTGTGATTCAAGAGTAGCGTGTACTTATAAAATGATAGTGGTTATTTGTTTCCAGATGGAGCTCACTGCTATTATGGATGGACTGGCATTGCTCACTCTTGCCCTTCTGGACTTTGGCTCTTTGTGCTGCTAAATATTTCCCCTACATTTCTGGCATTTTCTTCAAATAATTCACTTTCTGCCACATATCCTTTAGGCTAGTCCATTCTTGCTCCCAAAGAAGGTTAGAAGAGGACAGTATTCAAATACAGATAGAGAAATATTTTTCCAAAAGGACATTTTTACTGAATTAGAATGTACAGGAACCTACTAAAGTCATAGAATTTTAGAACTGCAAAGGGCTTTAGAAATCTTTTAGGCCAATCCATTATTTTATATATGAAGCAGCAGAGGCTGGAACAGGCGAAGTGACTTTCCAAGGTCAAAACAATTGTCAGTAACAGAGGTAAGACAAGAATCCAGGTTTCCTGAATTTTAATTGTTTTCTTCCCACCATACTAAGCTTATTTATAAGCACATCTATCATAAGGGATTTCTCCTTGAGTAACATTCTTTATCATCACTATCAGCAAAGCAGTCTGTCAGTACAAGGAATTAGACAAATTGTATAGAACCAAGTCAAATAAGGGGACTTATAAAATGAGCTTTTATTTATAACACCAAATAAAGATAGTACAGTGAACATGGATATTTTTCAATATATAGAACGGAGGCCTCCTGATATGGCACCAGTAAAACATGTCTTTGTACACGGATTCCTGGTTTCCTATTAACTTCCACTATAAATTTAGAGATGGGCTTCTGTAGAAAAGCATATCGCCCAGGACACACATATATAACCCCACATTCATACATAAAATAAAAGCTCATGTTTAAACAAATCCTAATTTTTGAGCTAGAATAGAACTCAGAGGCCATCCTCATTCTGCAGACAAGTAAACTGAGGCCCAAGGATGTTAAGTGAAGGTTGTTCTTAGCATGGCCTTCACAACAGTCCTATGAAGTGGGTATTGAAAGTAATTCCTGTCTTATGAGGACATCAAGTTTCTTAAAATTTAAATGACTTTGACCTGAATCACAAAAGCCACAGAGCCAGAACTAAAATGTATGTATACCTGTAACACAATCTCTCTAAATTTTTTATAACATACTCAGATATAGTGTCCTTTTCTTGTATATGGAGGTCAGATTCCCTGGAAGATGCTTATTCCAGGTTCAAGGTTTGTACTCTTGAAGCCAATTGCACACAAACCCCCAGCAATGTTCATATCTTTTAATACAGAGACAGGATATACCTTTCCAACAAAGCCATTTATTGGAGTAGCATAATTTTTTTTTTTAATTTATAAGCAATTGGGGTTAAGTAACTTGCTCAAGGTTACATGGCTAGTTATTTGATTTATGCGTGGGTGCTCATTTTCTGAGGCCGGATCTGATCTCGGGTCATCCCAACTCCGAGGCCGGCACTCTTACTCACTGCTCCACCTAGCCGCCCCTTTAGGGCAATTGGGGTTAAGTAACTTGCCCAAGGTTACACGGCTAGGTTTTTGTTTGTGCGGGTTAAGTGTCGGAGGCCGGCTCCGAACTCAGGTCCTTCTGATTCCAGGGCCGGCGCTCTATTCACTGGGCCACCTAGCCGCCCCGAGAGTAGCATAATTTTACAAATAATAATAGCTAACATTTGCATAGTGCCAACTATGTGCCAGGGCAGAACATTAGAATTTATACCAGAGCTTTCTTGTTAAAACAAATATATACACCATCAATAGGGAAGGTAAACAAGTAGATACAGATGCAAACACCTCCAAATGTAGAATATATATGAAGAAGCAACTTAGGCTTCCTGTGCTGCAGGCCCCTTGATGTCTTCTTGTGGCAGTCTTGAATACTCCTAAGTAGTCATGGTGGCTATTCTTGCTGGGTATGTAGGTCTTCTTGGTCGTAGTCTTTCAGCTTTTTGTTTTGTTTTCTTTGCTTTTTGGAGGGCAATTGGGGTTAAGTGACTTGTCCAAAGTCACATGGCTAGTAAGTCTTTCAGCTTTTGTCTTATGCTTCGTTATAGTCTTTAGCTCTCTGAGCTCTCAGGTTCACTTGAGGTCTTTGGCCTATTGCTAAGTTCCTTTAGGAAGAACCAGAATCTTTACCCTTCTGACCAGTAGGGAGCTCTCTCAATTTGGCTCCCATGAGTCTTAATGACATCCCTAATGGAGACATTTAACTCTGTGTCTTCCAACCACCTCTCCAGGGTCAATTCTACCTATTTTTAAAGTCTCAACATGGTGGTTTATGCCCAGATGAATTTTTATTGTCTCTCCAAACTTAAGGTAGTTTCCTGACCTTTTTATATGCCAGTGTCATACCATTCTAGTTTAAATCTCTTTTAAGCTGCAAATGAGGTGAAGTTTCACTCCCTTACAGCAATTATCTAGTCAAAATAACAATTTAGGGGCAGCTAGGTGGCGCAGGGAATAGAGCGCTGGCCCTAGGGTCAGAAGGACCTGAGTTCGGAGCCGGCCTCTGACACTTAATCCATACAAACAAAAACCTAGCTGTGTAACCTTGGGCAAGTTACTTAACCCCAATTGCCCTAAAGGGGCTGCTAGGTGGCGCAGTGAGTAAGAGCACCGGTCTCGGAGTTGGGATGACCCGAGATCAAATCCGGCCTCAGAAAATGAGCATCCACACACAAATAATGACTAGGCGTGTAACCTTGAGCAAGTTACTTAACCCCAATTGCTTTTAAAAAAAATAACAATTTAAAGGAAAACATTGTAGAAAACCACTCAAAAAAGTCAAAACAATTCAAATTCACTTAAATTCAAATAAATTGGAAGAATGCTTAATTTCTTTTAAAAATTGTGAGCAAAACTTGCCACATATTGGCGGAAGAAAGAGAAGGGGAAACATTAAACCTTTTTTGTACAAATTTACCTTAGTACATTGAATGATACAAGTTGTGAATGACAAAATTCTACATTGGATTAGCATAGTCAGAAGAATACTTGTAGAGGAAAGCAGCCAAGTGATATGCATCAAATGATGTGTTATCCTTGTTTTTCTGAGGAGTCCATTCCCCAGAGAAATTGAAACAAGCACCTTTCACCTTTGAAAGCAGTGGGGCTTAATATTGTGTTCAAAGAAAATAAGATTCTTTCCCCCTAATATAATGTTTTGATTTGATATTTAGGAAGGGAGCTTAGTGTAGTGGAAAGAGCATCATACTTGAATTCAGAATGTAAGGTTTCCAATTCTAGCTCTATTGATAATTAGAACATGAGCAAATCTCTTTTCCTATCTGACCTTCAGTTTCCTTCTCTGTAAAGTGGGGATATATGCACCACCTATATCTAATGGTTTATGTGAGGAAAGTGTTTTTTAAAACCATAAAGCATTATATAAATGTGAACTGTTATTTATGGAACCTATGTGATAGCCAGTAGTTAATGGTTTCAGCTAATGATACTTCAGGTTTCACATCCCTACCCTCCTGTTAAAGGAATTCACCCAGAATTACAAAGGTTATTAATCTTGCTAATGTGCTCATTTCTGTATGTGTCTCCAAGGTCAGTGGACCCCTTTCAGCTGCCTCGAATTACTATGGACCAAGAATGAGGAAACCTAAATCTACTTACTTTATAAAAATGGAAGGTGTCAGACCTGATCATGGAAATAATTTCTGATTAATTTGGGGAAAATTGAATGTGAAGTGTGACAGTAGTAACTGCTGCTTTCTGTCCTTTCTTTTTAGATGTATGATGATTTCCTTATTGTATGATCGGTATGTGCATATCTATTTTGCTCTGGATTCATAAAAATGGGATTGGTTTGGAATTGAAAGGGACCTCAAAAATCACAGAATCTCAGAGTGCAAAGAGAATATAAGTACATAGGTGTAGAATTGGAAGGGACCTCAGAGGCCATTTGTCCAACCTCATCATTTTACAGATGAAGAAGCTGAAGCCCTGGAGGTCAAGTGACTTGCCCAACATTATATCAGGTAGTGAATGTCAGAGGCAAAATTCGATTCAAGCTCTTGCAATTCTGGAGCTAATTTTCTTTCTGTTCTATCTTGGAATCTGTAATTACCTATAAAGCCTATTTGACAAGTAGTCATTTAACCTTTCCTTGAAGATCTCTAGTTAGGAGGAATACATTCTCTCTTGAGGTAGCCCATTCCACTCCTGCTCAGTTCTAACTGCTGAGAAGTTTTTCCTTACATCAAGTTCAAATTATTTTCCACTCGCTCTCCCTGGAACTAAGCAGAATGACATCTAAACTAATCTGTGGGGGTGGGGAATGGGGGGTATAACCTTTATTGCATCATCTTCTGGCAGCCTGGGGAAGAACTTGGATGCTTTCTCAGAATAATAGCTGTTTTTTATGCATAATTGAAGGAAATTCTTCATAATATTAATATATATAGTATATATATTCATTTTGGCAGATGTATATTATATAATAATATATAATAAATGAAGGAGTTTTGTGGAAACCGTAGATAATACAGAAAAAGTTTAGAAATGCATACAGTATATGTATAGTATTGTATAATATCACCTATGATCAAATGCTTAACCCAAATTTTATAATAAGGTACTGTAAAAACCACATAAAAGAAAAAGAAAAAAAAATCAGACTTTTCTGATATAGGGCCTGAACCCTGAACTTCCCTGGTTTGGAGGCTGACCCACTTTCTGCTATGCCATATTACTGTTTATATTTTAGCCTTCAGACTTTTATCAAAGAGATTTAATGCAAAGATATATTTTCCACTTGTGGTTCTTTTTATTCTGTCTATATTGATTTTTTTTCACATAAAAGCTTTTAAATTTTTGTAAAATTGAAATTATTTCCTTTAGTTTTTATAATTCATCAGTTCTCTTGCTATTTGGTTAAAAATCCTACCTCTCAGATGTGATAGTTATCTACTGTTTTCTCTCCTTTTTTGTGGTATGACTTTTTGTGTTTACCATTACATATCTATTCAGAGATTATTTTGGTACATAAATTATGGGTCTAGTCTAAACCTGATTTCTGCCAAAATGTTTCCCTTCCCCCCAAACTAATTTTTTAATATTATTTACTTATTTAAAAAATTCATTTAAATTTTTTTTGAGTTCCAAATGCTCTCTCTTATTCTAGCTCCCTTCCCCACCAATTGATAAGGCAAGCAATATATCAATTAGACATGTGAAATCATGCAAAACATATTTCCATATTAGCCATGTTGGGAAAAAAGCTTAGAAAAGGGAAGAAAGTGAAAAAATTACACTTCAATTTGCAATTCATCAGTTTTCTCCCAGGAGAGAGATAGCATTTTGCATCATGGGTTCTTTAGAATTCTCTTGGATCATTGTATTGATCATAGTAGCCAAGTCTTTCACAGTTAATTATCATTACAATATTGCTGGTGCTATGTACTGTGATCTCCTGGTTCTGCTCACTTCATTCTGTATCAATTCATAAAAAGTCTTCCAAGGTTTTTCTGAAATATTCCTCTAGCAGTTTCTGTTGAATTAGGGCCCTTACTGCATTAGTTTGTGATGTTGGGTATGTTGAACACCCAGTGTTTGATTTCTTTAGGTTTTGTTTATTCAGTCTTAGCACAATCTGTTTTAGATGAAGCCATCTATACTGACTTTTATTGATATCTGCTCCCCATCACACTGATCCCTCAGTTTAAATATCAATTTTGACTTCACTAAATTGACTTCACTAAAATCATGGCAAATCACCATTTGAAGGATAAATCCTCTAATATGCCTGACATATTATCATTCAGTTCAATTGGAAGCTCTCCATTAATAGGCTCCTCCCTACCTCCTGAGGCAGTGAATTCCTTTTTTGGAAGACTAAATATTAGTAAGTTTTTCTTTACATTGAACTGGAATTGCTTCCCATTACCTTCCCATATTTCCAAGCTCTGACCCATGGATTGTAAAATCAATCAGCTAGCATTTACTAAGTGTCTACTGTATGCTGAACCTGTCCTTGGTACTGGGGATCCAAAGAAAGGCAAAAACCAGTTCCTGCTCTGAGTTCATCAACTGAAACACAATACATCTACTATTTTATACATAATTACTCTTAAACATTGGAAGTTGTCTATGATATGGAAGGCAGTGTGGTACAGTGGAAAGAGCACTAGCTTCTGAAGAGCAGAGAACATAACATCTTGCTACTTGTGTGATCTAGAGGAAGCCACTTACTATCCTTGGTTCTGTTCCTTTATTTTAAAAATAAGGCAGTTGGACGAGATGGCTTCTGATGTGCCTACTAGCTTTAGAACTTTGATAACAACTCCTTGAGTCTTTTCTTCTCTGGCCTAAACATCCCTATTCCATTTACCTTCATATTGACATACTTTGGCATTTCAATACCCTTCCTAAAATGAGGTGCACAGAATTGAACAGATCACTTTCATTGTGTCTAATTAGGACAGAGCACAGCAGGAGTGTATTGGACCTAGAGTCAGGATGTTCAAGTCCAACCTCAGACACTTCCTGACTGTTTGACTCTGGGCAAGTCCCTTAACTTCTGTCTGCCTTGGTTTCTTCAACTGTAAAATGGGGATCATAATAGCATTCATCTCACAGGATTGTTATGAGGATGAGATGAGATGATATATGTAAAGCACTTAACACAGTACCTGGAACGTAGAGACACTTAAATGCTTCTTCCTTTTCCTTCCCTTCCCCCTTTATAATCAAGTCTAAATAATATTAAATATTTTTTTTAAATAGAAAGAAGGGAAGGAAATAAGCATTTATGTAGTACCTGCTATGTATGAGGCACTATTCTGAGTACTTTTCATGTATCACATTTGGTCCTCACAACAACCCTGTGAGGTGGGTGCTGTTATGAGCCCCATTTTATACTTGAAGAAGGTGATAAAAACAGAGTAAGTGTCACACAGGGCCATATAGCCAGGAAGTGTCTGATGTTGAATTTGAACTCAGGTCTTCCTTACTCTAGATCCAGTGTTCTATCCACTGCACTAACTAGCTGCCAAGATTAGGAAAGAGAAATAGCTTGTGATTAGTTGCAAATATTTCTGATATTGCTTTTTAAATTTTCATTATGATTTGTTTAATTATAAAAGAAATTCACATGTAATGTAGTGTAATAATGTTCATTTTCACTTGATATTTGAAAAAATACGTGCAAAGTAGAAAATGTGCAAGTATAGAAATGCATAAAACACAATATACTCGAATTCTAGACCAGCTAGGTGGCTTAGTTGATAGAGCTCCAGGGCCTGGAGTCAAGAAGAGTCATCTTCTTGAGTTCAAAGCTGACCTCAGACATTTTCTAGCTGTGTGACCCTGGGCAACTCACTTGACCCTGTTATCCTCAGTTCCTCATCCTCATGCACTGGGGAAGAAAATAGCAAACCACTCCAGTGTCTCTGCCAAGAAAAATCCTAATGTGTCACCAAGAGTTGGATACTACTGAAAAATGACTGAACAACAACAACATTCTGGTGTTCTTTGCCTACTGGCTGTGAGGAAATTTTATAATTGAATGTAGTGGAATGCAGAGTAGAAGGTTGGTCAAAACTTTGTCTCCATATAAGACTGGCCCTTTTTTTCTTTCAGTCATACAAAAGGAACCTTTCTTTATCATCCACATTCACCAAGTAAGAGCTCTTTCATACATAAGTAGAGGAGGTTCCTGAGACAAGAGACATCATTTTAGTTATTTTGAAGTAGAGGCTGGAGAATTACTACATTACATTGACTTTTAAATGAATTTCAACTGTGATAGCTTCTACTTTATTGGGCATTTCATTATTTTAGCACTTATTTTGCATAATAGAACCCCAAATATCATGACATAATCGTTTATACAATGTTTAATTTCTTGTTGCTTAAAAAAGGAAATATCACCAACTTAGTTAACTGGTTATTCTCACATCAGAGGTGTGTTTGGAATATCAAATCACAGAATGGTAGATCTGGGCAGGATTTAGAGGCCATCTGGTGTAATCTCCTTATTTTGCATGTTATATTTAAATTCTGAACGAGAGGGTTGGAATGAGGGAGAGGCAATTTGCTTTCTTCCTGGCCCCTTTGTTATTGGAGTTATTGGAGATATTGGACCATTAGTTATTGGAGATATTGGACCATTAGTAGATAACATCCAACAAGGATAGGCACATATCAGACTCACTAACTTGCAGGAGAAAGCGGTTTTAAGAATTGTGAACCCTTTCTTTAGAGAAAAGCGCTTTCTATGGGACTCAAGAAAGGAGCAGATCTTGAGAGATCACACAGCAGTAACATTGCACCTGAGAAGAGCTGCTTGAGGACTCTATAGAGAGAGAACCAGACCACACAAAGGAGAGTCATGTGTTATTCCCCAATGCCACAAATATATCTTGTATATATATTTCATTATTGTTGTACTCTTAAGTTTGAGCCCATTCTTTCCTGCACCCCACATTTTTAGGAGGAATTTTGGATCAGCTGTTCTAACTTTACCATTTTAGTAAATATCTTCATTAAAAGCTGATTGCCTGTTGGCGGATTTTTTGTGTATACTAGTGTGGCAGCTAGGAAATGACAATAGAAGGAATATACCTACAAGGTTACCCCTAGAACTTGAGGTAGTTGTTGCTTTTCTGGGGACCCAAAACACTGATGTGAGTGCAAATTAGGGGAGTAGCCCAAATGGGATATTGTTGTTATTGTTCAGTTGTTTTGATTGTATCTCTTTGTGACCCTGTCTAGTGTTTTCTTGGCAAAGATACCAGAGTATTTGCCATTTTCTTCTCCAGCTTACTTTATAGATAAGGAAACTGAGGCAAACAGGCGAAGTGACTTGCCCAGGGTCACACAGATAGTAAGTGTTGAAGGTCAAATTTGAACTTGGGTTTTCCTGATTCCAGAGCCAGCACTCTATCGTGTGCACCACTTAGCTGCCCAAATGGGATGTTATACCAATTCTAATGGAAAAGCTAGAACTAAAACCCAGATCTCCTAATTTTTTGTTAAGTATGATAGTCTTTCTATTAGGAAGACAAAGGCCACTATCTCCAGCTTGTCAAAAGTGAATTCTATCATAGCTCTGAAATTAGAGACATATTCATTACATAGTCAACTCAGAAAATCATACTATTTGGAAATCCATCTGTATCCTATTTAATTTGTAAAGAGCATTGATCAAAAGCTTTCAAACATGCTGTAGGTGATTAGAGAATTGTATATACTGAGGATTAGAATGCTAAAAGATTTTAACTGGATTTTTGTTGCATTAGGGATAAAAGCTTCAACTAAACCTTTTGCAGCTTCATTATGGCAAGGAGGTGACCTTGAACATTTGAAAGCTATGTTTTGACTGGCAAGCTTTGGCAGAAAGATCTTACATTGGTGGAAATGTTTGAAGTATAGACCCTTAATGGTCATCTGAGGATCTTCCTAACTAGTTAAGAAAGGATCCTTATGGAGGTGGAGCCTCCATGGCAGAGAAGAGGCAGAGAAGATGGCAGAAAAAAAGCAGGGACTCCCCTGAGCTCTCTACCAACCACCTCCAAATACCTGTAAAAAATTACTCTAAACAAATTCTACAATGGCATAACCCAAAAAAAGATGGAGAGAAACAAATTTCTAGCCCAAGACAATTTGGAAGATTGGCAGGAAGGTCTGTTGCTCTAGGGTGAGAGAGGAGTGCAGTTTAGCACAGGAGTTTTCAGACCTCTTAGCCTATAGACTCCTAAGACACCTTAGACTTATATGTACAAAAATATTTATAGCAGCTTTTTTTCTGGGGACAAAGAATTAGAAATTGAAGAGATGCCCATCAATTGTGGAGTGATTGAACAAGTTGTAATGTGTTATTGTGATGGAATACTGTTGTAATATAAAAAACAAGCAGGATGCTCTCAGAAAACCTGGCAAGACTTGGATGTGTTGATGCAAAGTGAAATATACTTTGTATAAAATGCCAGTAATATTGCAAAATTATCAACTGTGAATGACTTATTCTCAGAAATACAATGATCCTAGACAATTCTGAAGGACTTGTGATAAAAAGTGTTATCCATCCCCAGAGAAAGAACTATGATGCCTGAATACAGATTGAAGCATATTTTTTTAACTTTCTTTATTTTTCTTGAGTATTTTGTGTCTGTGTTTTCTTTCACATATGATTATTATGGATATGTTTTGCATGACTACACACACACACACATACACACACACACACACACACACACACACACACACACACACATATATATATATATATATATATATAAAATTTCAAATTGCTTGCCTTCTCAGTGTCGGGGGGAGAGGAGAAAGGAAGGAAGAGAATTTTCAACTCAAAGCTTTAAAATGAAAACTAAAAAATTGTTTTCACATGTAACTTGGGAAAAATAAAATACTAAATAAAAGCTAAAAAAAAAAGGACCCTTATCAGAAGGTTAGCCCTACTAAGTGATGAATTTGTTTAGCCACAACAAGTCATGAAAGCCTATGTCAAAGGCATTGAAGGCTTGTGACTGAGATTGTGATCTGTGATGGTGGGTCAAATCTATTGATATGTTGAAGGTGAGGTAAAGGATAGAGAACTAGGGGCACTTTAAGTCTAGTGTTCTATTCTCTACATTACAAAGCCTCTCAAGAAATATGGTAGTGATACATGAACTGATCTGAAGTAATGTGAGCAGAACCAGGAGAACATTGTAACAGTAAAAGCAATATTGTGTGTACAGTAAAAGCAATATTGTACGATGATCAACTATAAACGACTTAGCTATTCTTAGCAGTACAAAGGTCCAAGAAAATTCTGAAGCACCTATGATGAAAAATGCTACCCATCTCCAGAGAAGGAACTTATAGAATCCGAATTTGGGAAGCATACTTTCTTAACTTAATTTTTTTATTTTAAATTTTATTATATTTTTATTTCTTTTCTTTTAATTTTAATTTTTTTTTCAAATGCTTTATTAACTTCTGGTTTACATCATACATTTCCTTCAGATTTTGAGTTAGAATTTTTCCCCATTTTTCCCTACCCACCACCCCAGAATAGCAGTCTCACAGGATATCCCCTCATCCAATCTGCTCTCTCCCATCTCTTCTCCCATACCCGTTTCGACTTTTCCAGTAGGGCAAGGTGAATCCCTGTGCCCCAATGCCTGCACATCTTATCTCCCAATTATATGTAAAATAGTATTAATCGTAGTATTTATATATTTTTTTAAAATTTGATTTTAAAAGGAAGATTAGCAACTCAGTATATGCTGTACATGTGTAGCTATGCAAAACATTACCATAGTAGATATATTATAAAAGACTGACTATATTTCCATCCCTCCTATCCCACTTCCCACCTGGTCCACTCCCCACTTTGATCCTGTCCCTTTTCAAAAGTGGGTGCTTGCAACTTCCCTCCCCCCCCCCCCAGCCTTCCCTCCCTTCCATTATCTTTCATGCCCTTTTCCCCTTCTCTCCTGTAGGGTGAGATACACTATTTAGTATGGATGTCATTCTCTCCCTGATCCAAATTCAATGAGAATAAGGTTTTGCTTTTTTGCCTTCCTGTTCTTCCCCTCCCTTGTAACCATTTTTCCCTTGCCTCTTCTTCTTTTTTTTTATGGTGTCTTTTAGTAGGATATAGTCTTCTTCCTTCTCTCTCTCTCTCTCTCTCTCTCTCTCTCTCTCTCTCTCTCTCTCTCTTAAACAAATGCTTTATTAACTTCTGGTTTACATCATTCATTTCCGCCAGATTTTGAGTTACAATTTTTCCCCATTTTCCCCCTACCCCACCACCCCAGAATAGCAGTCCCACAAGATATCCCCTCATCCAATCTGCTCTCTCCCATATCTTCTCCCATACCCCCTTCGACTTTACCATTAGAGCAAGGTGAATCTCTGTGCCCCAATGCCTGAACATCTTATCTCCCAATTACATGCAAAAGATATTGATAATAGTATTTATATATATTTGAAACATTTAATTTTAAAACTTTGAATTTCAAATCCATTCCCTTTGTCCCTTGTCACCCACTCCCTCTGGGAAGATAAGTAATTCAGTATTTGTTGTACATGTATAACTATGCAAAAGATTGCCATAGTAGATATATTGTAAAAGACTGTTTATATTTCCCTCCCACCCATCCCACCCCCAACCTGGTCCATTCCCTACTTTGATCTTGTCCCTCTTTGAAAGTGGGTACTTCCAACTTCCCCTCCCCCCAAGAATGCCCTCCCCTCCATCATCCCCCTCTCATTCCCTTTCTCCCTACTCTCCTGCAGGGTGAGATATCCCATTTAGTATGTATGTCATTCTCTCCCTGAGCCAAATTCAATGAGAATATGATTTTGCCTTTTTGCCTTCCTGTTCTTCCCCTCTCCTACAACCACTTCCCCTTGCCTCTTCTACATGAGATGTTTACCCTACCCTGTCTTTCCCCATCTCCTCTTGCCACTTTCCTCTCTCACCTCTTAACTTCACCCCTTAAGTATCATCCCTTCCCACCAAATTCAACCTGTGCCCTCTATCCATGTATACCTGTAAACATATATATACACATTCACATATGTATTCATATGCCCATATACCCTTCTTCAATTATTTTCACAATGAAGAAAGTTTCATCAGTCACAGTTATTGTTTTTCCATGTAGGAATGTAAATAGTTCAACTTTGATAAGTTCCTTTTGATTTCTTTTCCCTGATTACCCTTATCTAAAGCATCTCTTGCTTCTTGTGTCTGAATGTCAAATTTTCTATTCAACTCTGGTTTTTTCCTCAAGAATGCTTGAAAGTCCTCTATTCCACTGAATGACTATATTTTCCCCTGAAACATGATGCTCAGTTTTGCTGGGTAGGTGATTCTTGGTTTTAATCCCAGCTCCCTTGCCCTCTGGAACATCATATTCCAAGCCCTTTGATCACTCAGTGTAGAAGCTGCCAGATCCTGTGCTATCCTGATTGTGTTTCCACAATATTGAAATTATTTCTTCCTGGCTGCCTGTAGTATTCTCTCCTTGATCTGGGAATTCTGGAACCTGGCTACAATATTCCTAAGAGTTTTTTGGGGGGGATCTTTTTCAAGAGGTGATTGGTAGATTCTTTCAACCTCTATTTTGACCTCTGGTTCTAAAACATCAGGGCAATTTTCCTTGAGAATTTCTTGGAGGATGATTTCTAGATTCTTTCTTTGATCATGGTTTTCAGGTAGTCCAATAATTTTTAGATTGTCTCTCCTGGATCTATTTTCCAGGTCAGTGGTTTTTCCCATGACATATTTCACATTGCCTTCTGTTCTTTCATTTGTTTGGATCTGTTTAACAGCATCTTGATTTCTCATAAAGTCACTAGCTTCCATTTGCTCCAGTCTAACTCTGAAGGAATGAATCTCCTCAGTGAGCTTTTGAGATTCTTTTTCCATCTGGAAAATTCAGATTTTTAAGGCATTCTTCTCTTCATTGCCTTTTTGAGCCTCTTTTGCCATTTGAGTTAGTCTATTTTTTAAGGTGTTATTTTCCTCAGTCAGGCTGTTGACTGTCATTTCATACTTTTCTTGCATCTTTTAAAAGATCATTTCTCTTCCCAATTTTTCCCCCACTTCTCTTATCTGCTTCTTAAGGTCCTCTGTGGCCTGTAACCAGCTTGTATTTTCATTTGGGGCTTTTGGTGCAGGATTTCTGACCTCACAGTCCTCCTCCTGTTCCATGCTTTGATCCTCTTTGCCCCCAAAATAGGAGTCTGATGTTGAATTTTTCTGTTTATTTTGTTTCCTTTGCC
Source organism: Gymnobelideus leadbeateri (assembly GCA_011680675.1). Classification (NCBI taxonomy): domain Eukaryota; kingdom Metazoa; phylum Chordata; class Mammalia; order Diprotodontia; family Petauridae; genus Gymnobelideus; species Gymnobelideus leadbeateri. The sequence goes on from WOXC01000560.1 coordinate 275,488, forward strand.
TAGGCATGTTGCCACTCAATTACTTGACTTTTGAGCTTGTTGCCACAGTGGGACTCTGCCACCAGCCAGGGGAGCTTCCTTCCTAAACGTTGGGGTTTTCTCAATTGCCAGAGGTATTAGTTGGGTGCCCTCTCTGAAGCCTCCCCACACTCTGGCAAGCTGGTCACACACCCCAAGACCTCCACCCCAGACCGCAATCCATATCCAAGAAGGGTAGAGCAAGAGCCATTACCCCCCAGATTGATCGCTGGATCCCTCTACAGTTTGCAGGCCAGGAGCTGAAGCTGCAACATGGCAGTAGCACAATCTATGCTGTCTCCTCAGCAGCTTCTCACCCCCAGGGGAAGAATCTGATTCCCAACGAGTTCAAAAGTCCATAGGGCACTGACCTCTCACTTTGTCCTAGGCATCTATGTGTTGATAATTTTGGGAGCACCACAGCTGCTGGTGTTCTGGGGTCCCTCCAGCCCGCTGCTGGTCCAGCTGCCCTGGAGCTAAAACCTCCGACTCATTCGGGCCTGGGCTCTGGACTGGGCTCCCAGAGCGCTGTGCTGGCAGCTCCCTGCTGGGCTGCCAGGCTTTCCTCAGTGGGAGGTTAGCTTCTCTGTGTCATTTTGTGGGTTCTAGAGCTCGCTGTTTTTATTTCTTTACTTTTTCTCTTTTTTGCTTATGTTTTCTTTTACAACATGACATATAGAAATATGTTTTGCATGCACTGCACACATGAACTTTATAAAATTCTTGCCTTCTCAGTGAGGGAGGGATGGGAAGTAGTATGGGAAATAATTTAGAACTCATACTTGTAAAAAAACAAAGGTTAAACATTGTTTTTACATGTAATTGGAAAAAATAAAATAGTAAAAAAATTTTAAAAAATATGGTAGCTCTAAGGCAACTCTAAGCCTCATAATTTCTGAGCTGAAACATGGGATACAATAGCATTAGAAGCATGATTTCATTTTCTGTAACTAGGATAGCATAGAAGTCAGAGATCTTCTTTGTTTTAACATTCTTCTCACCATTATTTAGCTGAAACAACTGTCAAGATTTAAGTATAGAATGTGGTATATGCCACAATGACCTTTAACCTAAGAACCCAATCTTTTTTTCTCAAACATTTAGTCCTTACAATTTGGAACTATGCCCCAAAATGCATTAAACTGTGCATAACTGTTGACTCCAGAGACACCACCATTAAGTCTAAACCCCAAAGAGATCAAAGAAAAAGGAAAAAAGACTTATGTGAACAACAATATTTATAGAGCTCTTTTTGTGGTGGCAAAGAATTGGTAACTGAGGGGATGGCATGTGAATTGAGGATTGACTGAACAAATTATAGTATATGAATGTGGAGGAATATATTGTACTGTAAACAATGATGAAGAAATTGGTTTCAGAGAGAACTTGGAAGACTTGTATGAATTGATGCAATATGAGGTGAGGTGAACCAGGAGAACAATTTATACAGTGACAAACAACTTTAAAAGACATGGGATCCTCTAAGTCAGTTTCCAGTCATCGTTCCAGAAGACTCATGGTGAAAGATGCTGACCATCTTTTGATAGGGAAGTGATGTACTCAAAGGTCATGTTGAGACTCTTTTTTGGTGGTAATTTGATTATACATGTTTGTAGTAAGGATTTTTTTTCTTTCTTTCTGGAGAGGAGGGTGGTAGATTTTCAGTGATTGAAAAAATTTAATTTTCTTTTAAAAAAAAAAACAACCCACAAAAATGTTTAATTATTACCTATTGCTGGCTTTCTACTTCTTTGAAATAACTCTCAAAATTGAGAACTTAATTTAAAAGTTATGAAAGCCTTTCAGTTAAGTACTCAGGTTAAATTCTTCAATGATCCACTGCTATGATAGTAAATAAACCATTCTTTAGACTTTTCCTACCTATCATTTCTGTTTGAATAGATTAAAAACACATGAGCTAATATGTAGCATATGTAATGTTATGGACCTATTCTTATTTAAATTTGATAATACATACTGTTATTGTGAGTATATGTAAATCATACCATAGGATTTACAAGATGATTCTTTTTTTCTGCTTGGATGGCATCCCTCCAAATCTATGTGGATTTCCTGGGCTGTCAGGCAAAAGAGGCCATCAGACTTCCCTATGTTGAACTTAAGACATGGAAATACTAGAGATCAATGGAAATTATATGATACAGTTCTATACGTCTCCATATATGCTTAAGCAAAATGCTACTACATATACTTAAGAAGAATACTTTCATAAACATTAGTTAGCAACATTACTGAAAGCATCCTGTCTCCTCTGAAGCAATCTAGAATGCTATAGTTATGAAAATGATCATGTGTGGGCTTTTGAAATGGAGAAGTATAAAAACAAAAGCCAAACTATTTCAGTGGGGAACCAAGCTACCAAAAAAAAAAAATAATACTAATTTCATTAAGGATATAAATATATTAACTATAGTCTGTAGCTCTTAGGAGGGAGCCTACTAATTCAATTCTAATGAGTAATTTCTAGGAAATGCTGCTTTTCTCTGTAGGGCTATATTAACCTGGAAGGAAAGATTGTGGCCTTATTTGCATTTTTGCATAGCTATCTCAAGTGGTCAGATTCAGCAATCATTTAACCTCCTTTGTTGAATAAATACTGCTTAATGAATCCATTTAGTCCCTCAAATGAAGTAAAAAGAAGATAATATTATTGTTTCTACTTTATGACTAGGATAACCTAGTCATAAAAGGGCAGAATGGTGATGAACTGTAAGAAATTATGGTGAGATGGAAGGAGGTCTGGAGAAGGTTTTCTAACCTGGGTCTGTGAACCTGGTGGTTGGTTTTTTTTGGGGGGGGGGTTCCCATTTTTTTTAAGTTTTGATCACTATATTTTAGTATAATGAGTTTTCTTTATAATCCTATGTGTTTTATTTTAGGCATTCTAAAACATTATTTGGAGAAAAGGTTTCACTAAATTGTCAAAGAAATTCAAGTAAAAGTGTGCTGGTAAAAGTTTAACAGCTCTGCCCACACCCCCCCCAAAATGCACAGGTGATACTCCTTTAACTCTTGTCTGCATTTTTTAACATTTTCTTTATCACTTTCTCCAGTCTAGAAATCAACGGAATGATAAATCAAGCCCTGATTTGTAGTATCTGCCAATTTTCTAAGTGTAAGTGCTCATGCAGAAAATTTTAACAATCAGCTCTGCTCCAGGGAATCAGAATCCTTGGCACTGATAGTTATCAGATGTGAAATCATAAGCAACTCATTTAGCTTTCCTTGACCTCAGTGAGTGCATTTGTGAGAAAAATTCTCAGCAGACCTTCACAGTGACATAAATGTGAGCTGTCCTTGCTCAGTCACAGAATAATGTTTAAGGAGCAACCAAATCTTCTTACTCCAAGATTTAGAGTTAGATCTATAACTTTGATCCATTAATTCTAATGAATCTAAATTTTTTATCTGTTCTCAGTGAGATTAGGTGAGTCTATATGAAAATACACATTGATGGTCAGTTGGGTGGGGTGTTCAGTTACCAAGATTCTACTGGCTTATTGTTGAAATAGTGAAGCAAAGCTACCTTTGTTTCGATTCAGCTTTATTAGTCATGCACAAAGCACTTTGCTTTAATTTACTGGCAGTTGTGTGAGTCACTACTTTCTAAACAATTCTTCCCTTGATATGTATCAAAAAGCATGTAGTAATTGCTTAATAAATGTTTTTTTCCCCTTCATACTGTTCTTGTTATAGAGTTATTTGGGTAGAACGATAAGAACAGTAAATATCTCTTAAATGCTGACTTTGTAGAAAGTGCCGGGCTGAGTGCTAGAGAAGGACATACTCCAGACAATACAATATCTCTGTCCATAAGGAACTTGCTGGAAAAGGAAGGGAAAAGAAGACAGTGGGCATTTATTAGTGCCCACTGTATGCCAGGGACTATGCTAACCTTTTTATCAATATTCTCTCATTTGATCCTTATAGCAATCTTGAGAGGTAAATGTTATTTATCTCCTTTAGTTGAGGAAACTGAGGCAGATGGAAGTTAAATGACTAGACCAGAGTCATACTGCTAGTAAGTGTCTGAGGCTAGATTTGAATCCAAGTCTTTGAACTCTGTCTGTTACACAGCCTAGCTGCTTCCACAAGAGGTCAGTATCAGTGCCAATGGCTATAATACATAGGTGGATGAAGAATGTCCAAACTGATATTGTCCAAATGGATATGCAGTTGGATAGACCACCCATGGAGTTCAAACATCTAAATCTTGGACACAGACCCCCAGTGAATTGAGCCCAGAATTGAACAGGAAAGAAGAGGATAGTCTAGATGGTCTTTGAAAAATTGAAAAGTACTCTTAATGAGCCCAAGATTTTTAAATACTGGCTGTCTTTTTGTGATGTTGTCTCCAAAGAATTGAAATTCAGGATCACCAAGTAGGTGATGGAGAGATGAGAAAGTTGTAACACCCTTGAGACAAGAAACTATGCCAGAGATGCGGTGTAAAATAGTGTGCTATTTTTGTATTATTCAATGTATTATTGAAAAATTACATAGGTCCTTGCCATCTTCTTGAGATTGAAAGAGCTCAAGTAAGGCTTCTAGAACATTGGATGGGTTCCCATTGATGGACTTAGAGAATCACGTGGGCAAGACTCACACAGTATAGGAAGTCATGGATTTGTGGAGGGAACAACCTTGATGAGATTATGATGTGTTGGTATATGAGAGTCACAAAGCAAAGTGTTTTGTGAGGTCTGGAGGAGAAAGGACAACCTGGAAGATAAAGGGATGGTTTCTTGAAGGAGACATTTGAGTTTTACTTTTAAATGTAAATAGGGGTTCAGCAGATGAAGATGAAGAAGAAAGGCATTCTAGCCCTAATGAACAGCTTTAAGCCAAGGCATGGAGGCCTGAGAGTACAGTATATTTTCATCTAGTAGAGAGTGGTCCAATTTAGTTAGAGTATAACTAATAAGAATATTTAGAAAAGAAGGCCTTGAATGCTAGCCAAAAGAGTTTTAACTTTACTCAGCTAATAGGGCATCTTTTATGAATGAACTTACTTATTTTGATGGTTTAAGATTGATATAATCAGCAAGGTTTTCTTTGAAGTATAAGAGATTTTCCATTTTTAGATGGAAACCTTCTATCACAGCTAAGGTAGGCTTAACTTTTCAACTATAAGTCACAATAACTCTATGAAATGAAAAAGCTCTCTGAACCCTGATGGTGGGCCACTGCTCTACTCCAGAAGTTCCTCTCGGTGCCATCTCTCACCACACTTGCTTAGGGATCTTGGTACTTTGATGTGCCCCTTTAACCCTGACCTCAATTCCTTAGGTCCCTGCTCCTATGCCCATCCCTTCTCCCACTTAGCTCTGCCTCTAGAATCTTTTAGCATAGGAGTATGAGCCAGGAAAGGAGGCTTGAGAGTCCTAGGAGGTAAGTTTTTTGTTTTTTAACATGGCTATGTATATATCACTTAGAATGCTGCTGTTGTCATTGCTATTGTTGTATATGTTAGTGGGGAGTAGGGAACTGTTTATCCAAGCTCTTCTGATTTTTGCTATTAGAGGTGCTAATGGTTGTTGAAACCTGATGATCTCTTTGCATTTCTACAAATATATATTTTTTAAAATTCTCAATGCTTAAAGCAAGGTCACAATCCCAGTCAATGTTTTACTGATATTTGTCATCAAAATACAGGGCTTATTTAAGGTAGTCTATCTGCCATACTATAATAAATCAAACACTGTCATAAATATGGAAATAGATTTTTGTCATGTAGATACTAACTCAGTAGTTTTCAGATGTTTTCCAGTCCCATAGTATAGGATTCTTTGCCATGAGGAATCACAGCATCATGAATACTGTAGTTTACCATGCTTCCTTCCATATAGACAGTGGAATATCCCCAGTTTCTCTTCAAGAACAAATGTTTTTGTTGATTTCTTTGGAAGTTCAAGGTCCAATGGATTTTTAGATTAGTGCTTATAGATAAGAGGCAAGTTCTGTTTATTTTATAAAGACTATTTTTATATGCCATGTGTGCTAGATAAGTAAAATATAGATTAAATAAAATTATTTGTAAATTTTCTTTTATCTTCAGTAACATAGGGATAGGGACTGGGCCTCTGATTTCATTGAAATAGGAACTAGGTCTATGATTTCACTGACATTAGGAGTTTTTTAATTGAGGAAGCTGCCTCTGTGTAGGATACTTGTAAGAACCATCTCTTTAACTTAGCATCTTAAAGAATTTCTTCCAGAACTTAAAGGGTTAATGACTTTCTCAGGTCACCAAGACACTCACTGTGTATGAAAGGAAAAAACACAAACCCAGATCTTTCTGGCTTCAAGGTCAGTTCATCATCAACTATCTACATTGCCTGTGTTTCATACAGTAAAATATATATTAAAATTGTTTTAAAATATTTGCAATAATACAGAATCCAATTTGCAGGACACTTGGTTAAACTCCTAAGTATAATGTGGCTCTATCTTTGAGAAACATCATACTAGCTCCTTTTTAGGAGAGTGACAAATACATGGAAAGATCTTTAGTGCTAAGAATACAAGGTGGAGGAAGAGTAGTCGAGAGATCTCTTTATGGGAGGTTTTCCTTGCCAACACTCTGTTAGTTATACTCTTGATAGAAATATGAAAACGATATTGATTCTCAGTGGTGGCAACAGCAACCAGGGTTTTAGAGTAGTAGGTTGGCATCTGATAATGAATGACTTTAAAGATAGAGAGACTTATATTTTATCCTGTAGCCAGCAGTTGTCAAATTTTTGGTCTCAAGCCCCTTTTATACTCTTAAAAAATATTGTTGTTGTTGTTGTTCAATCTTTTTTTCAGTTGGGTTCCATTCTTTGTGACTCTGTTTGGAGTTTTCTTGGCAAAGATACCAGAATGGTTTGCTATTTCCTTCTCTGCATCATTTTACAGATGAGGAAACTAAGGCAAACAGAGTGAAGTGACTTGCCCAGGGTCACCCAGCCACTAATTGTCCGAGGCCAGATTTGAACTGAGGAAGATGAGTCTTTCTAATTCCAGGCCTGGCGCTCTATCCATTGGGTCACCTCGCTGCCACTGAATTATTGCAGATTCCCCAAAAAGCTTTTGTTTATGTGGACTATATCTATAGACGCATGCCATATTATAAATTAAAAGTTTTTACTTCACAACTCCCCCGACCATTCATAATCAGTATTATTTTCATATTCCCATTAATAGTTTAAGTAGCAAACAGAATGCAGTCTCTTGGGCCTCATTTTGACAAATGCTGCTAGAGACAATAGGGAGCTACTGAAGATTTTTTTGAATAGGACAGTGACTTGATAGGATTATATATTTAGAGGTAGATGGGACTTGAGACATTAACCTCTGTTATAAGATGCAGACATTTGAGGCCTAGAGAGGTGATTTTAAGTGGCAGAACTGAGATTCAGACTGTCTCAGATTCACCACTCCATTGTATCTCACTGCCTCTTTAACATGTTGCTAGTAGATCTGACATGAATGTCCTGGGGAGAGAGACTATGGGGAGGGCTGGGCTGAGGAAGCAAGAATTACTTAGCTACTAGAAAATGAAGGGACTGGTGCTGGGACTGGAGAAAAAGGAAAATTTCAAGTTAGTCAAGGTAGATGCAATCTGAGATAACATTGACTTGGGAGTCTAGATCTGGATTCTATCTACATCACAGAGTTATTGTAAACTATAAGAGTAATTGACATTTCCATAGAGATTTAATTACTAGCTTCTACTGTGTCCTTGATCAGCCTTTTCATTTGTGATCAAGCCATTTTTCTGAAAGGATCTCTATTCCCTCATCTCTAAAATGGTAGTGTTAGGAGAAAATGACATGTGAGGTTCATTCAAGCTGTATTTCAATTCAATAAACATTTATTAAATGACTGCCATGTGCCAGGCACTGGATTAAGTACTGGGGGTACAAATAAGAAAAAGACAGCCCCTGCCCTCAAGGAGCTTTACAATCTAATGGTAGAAGACAATACACAGAAGAGTGGAAAAGGTCACTAGGGGGTACCTGTGCACCCAGCATAGGGGTATTTTATTCCTTGACTTTGAAACCAGGCAGCGCTGCAGATACAAAGTGAAGTAAGCCAGCGATGTTTAACCTTAAATCCACATATCCCTAGATTTCCCTGGATCCATGAACTTGGGTGGGAAAAATTTACATCTTTAATTCAATATAAATGGTTCCCTTTCTAACCCTATGTATTTTTATTTATTTTAAAACATTATTCTGGGAAAGGGTCCATTGACTTTACCTGTCTGACAAACCAAAGGGATCTAGGACACATGCAAAAAAGAATCACTGCCTTAAGACTTGTTTATTATGCCTTATTTGTTAGGCTTACGTTCAATCTTCAGGTAATAATTTCTTTTTTTTTTTTTTGCTTTTTGGAGGGCAATTGGGGTTAAGTAACTTGCCCAAGGTCACACGGCTAGGTTTTTTGTTTGTGTGTGTTAAGTGTCTGAGGTCAGATCCGAACTCAGGACCTTCTGACTCCAGGGCCGGCGCTCTACTCACTGTGCCACCTAGCCGCCCCTCAGGTAATAATTTCAAATAAAGGGAGAATAATTTGAAAATATGTAGTCTAAAGGTTAATGGGTTACTTAGTTTATGTGGGGCTCCCAACATTGCTCCTCCTCAATGACTCCAGTTTGCTTTTTGCATCTTGATACCTTAGCATGAAATGCATTTTTCCCCATACCAAAGAGCCAGTCCCAGTTACAGAGTTTAATATGCTGATGATTGTGTAATCCCTGATAAAATAAGACTTGTGAAATCGAAACCTGTTTTACTGTAAAATAAAACATTTTCATTTACCAATCCAACATTTATCAAGTCCCTGCTGTTTGTTGGGGACAGTGCTAGGCCCTGTGGAAATGAAGACAGAATGAAAAATAGCCCCTACCCTTGAGACACTTATATTCTGAACCATTCACATAGGAAAGCACAGAGTCATTTGAAGTATAATGATGAGAGTTTGAAAAGATTGCCTGCAGGTACCAATGCCTGAGGTTTGTTTTTAAAAATTTTCAGTTGTTAAACTTTTATTTTTATCCCTTCCCACCCCTAGCTGGAAAAAGAAAAAAGGAAAACAAAGCTCTTTTACAAATATGTCTAGTCTATTAAGGAAAATACCATCTTTTCCATGACCAAAAGTCCAAGTACTGTTCTACACTCTGCATGCCTCATTGTGTCAGGTGGGTAGTGATGCCCGAGTTTTAGCCTTGTAAGTAGCCAAGGATGGATGCTAAGAGGCAGAAGTGAAAGCATCTCTCCCTCTCTGTGTTTCCTACCAAATAAGCAGTGATTGTTCACTTTCTACAACTGAATGAAAAGCAACAACAAAGGTACAGTGAGTTCAAATCTGATCTCAGACACTTACTAGCTGTGTGACCTTGGGGAAGTCACTTAACCCTGTTTGCCTCAGTTTCCTCATCTGTAAAATGAGTTGGAGGAGGAAATGGCGAAACCATTCCAGTACCTCTTCTAAGAATACCCCAAATGGAGTCACAAAGAGTCGGACACAACTGAAAATGACTGAACAACAACAACAAAGGGTATTCATGAAATACTTGATGATAACCGTGCTGCCATTATTATCTGTGAAGCAGAAAGAAAGCAGTATAATTACCCTGAAATAGTCCTAGATATAAGGGAACTACCAAATAAAAAAGCTCCTGGTCCTGATGGATTCACAAAGGAATTCTATCAAATTTTTTAAAAGTTGGGGGAAGGGAAATTAAGATGAGTTCAAATCTAGCCTCAGACACTTACTAGCTGTATGATCTTGGGCAAGGCACTTAACCTCTGCCTCTGTTCTTTCAATTGTAAAAAGGGTGTAATAATAGCACCTATCTCCCATGGTTGTTGTGTGGATCAAATGAAATAATATTTGTAAAAAAGCATTTGCACAGTGCCTGGCACATAGTAGGAGCATAAATGCTTCTTTCCTCCCAGGCTCTTGTAGGTAATGTTAGGTAGCAGTCGACAATTGGCAGCAACAGAGGAAAGAATTTTACACTAAATCTTTGCCAGTGCCCTTGGGGACAATACATGACCAAGTCAACCTCTTGACTAGAGCTGTAGCTAATCAGTGAGGATATATGATCATGCCAAAGGGCAGATGGTATTCTAGGGAGGAAGGTCTGTCCAATTTCCCATCTAAGAGTAGCCATGTCAGGAAGGTTTTAATCAAGACAAATGTGGTTTTTTTTGTTTTTTTTTTTAAAGCAATTGGGGTTAAGTAACTTGCCCAAGGTCACACGGCTAGGTTTTTGTTTGTGCGCGTTAAGTGTCTGAGGCTGGATCTGAACTCAGGTCCTTCTGACTCCAGGGCCGGCACTCTACTCACTGCTCCACCTAGCCGCCCCACAAATGTGTTTTCTTAAAAAATAATTACCTTTAGGTAGAAGAACAATACACTTGAGAATATATTTTAGATTTGTCCATTGTTCTTCTCCGGCATTTTGTCTGGCATTATTAGAATGCAGTAGTAGGTCTTTAGATGGAACTCAGCAAAGGAACAAACTGAATTTTCAGTTTCTGAAAATGAGTCATTACCTGTGTGACACTCATTCTCTTAACCAATAGAGCATTCCCCAGGAAGGTGAGGGGATGCTATTTTTAATATAGCTAAAATGTCAACATCATTCACATTGACACAAATTGTTCTTTTTTGATGTTTACTGAAATACTTAGGTGTGTGTGGGTTGTGAAGTATAAATCATCCAGGCAGATTTTATTCATTCAAAAAGAAAAAAAATGTCAGGCCACTTTTGAATGTGACAACAAGAAAAGAGGATACCACTAGCCAGAAGAGTTGAATGAAGGAAAAAATCTTTGTCGGAGGTAATTTTAGCTCTTTCAATACAGCTTATCTAGATCTGAGTCTTATCAATTTGGATAGACCCCCAACTCCATACCGATCCATCCAAATGGGGGTTTCTTGAGGACAGGGACAAGTTTTTTACTTTCTTTGCGTTTCCAGCACTTAACACAGTGTATGCATGGCCCATAATGAGCTCTTTATGCTTATTGACTGATTACAAATACTCTACATCTCCTTCTCCTGCATGATTCTTATTCATGTCTTTCCATAAGTCTTACATAGAAGATCTCCCCAACTAACTGATAGGTTTTCTCCAGTTCTTTTAATATCTCATAGCTACAAGTGTAGCACCCTGGTTGCTCGTTTGCTACCCTTCACTATTTATTAAAAGACCAGACCATTTCTCTTCCTGGTTTTCTGTGTCCCTGATGACAGCTTGGGCCAGCTAGGTGGCACAGTAGATAGTGTACCCTAGAACTGAATAAGAGGAGATGGGTCCAGATTGCATTTAAGAAATTGTCTGGCTCTTCAAGTAATCTGCAATCGCTGACTGTGGCAAAAGCTTTTTTTTAAATACTGATATCTTCTGGAGATGAAACGATTGCACATAGTTGAACCATACACTCCCAGAAGAATAAAAATTGCATACAATCCAAAAAACATGTGGTAGGTATAAGTTGTCAGAAGCATAATACCAATGATATTTTGCATAGAAGAAATAATGTAAAATCCATATATGGACCCAAAAAAGGAGACAGGCCTGTTATGTTGCAAAATTAGGAAGTAACATGAGGTAAAGAGCCATGCTGAATCGATCTATGGTCAAGAATTGCACAGAATGAGAAGGCATGGAGGAGTTGAGCCCTTCCCTGATAGAGGAAATACCTACCCCAGTGAGGTCACAGATTCATCTGAACCAGCGCAACACTATTAGAGTAGCTTCTGTTGACTCTCCACACTATGTGACTGTCCTTACCCAGCTAAGACAATATCTTATGCTCTACTTTGCCCATGCAAATAATTCTCAATAATATGCTCTGCCTACTTAAACATTTTTTGTGAATTTAACAACTATCAACAATAACGATCATTTCTAGATATAAAGAAAAGGACAAAAAGAGGATTGTGTATGAAAACTATGACTCTATTATTTATTTAAGCATATTTGAAATTTAATTGGATGGTACCAGTATTGCCAGCTGATCTGCATCCCCTTCTGAACTTTCTTCTACTCTTTTCTGAGTAATTTTTAAATGTTTCATTGACCTCCTCTCCTCTCTGAATCCTTTAGTCTCCTTATGCCCACCCTGCAGCTTTCTATTTCAGTTTTGGGTTTCATAAAGCATATAATAAAATTTCTTCTTAGGGCTTTCTTAAAATGATAGACTGGAAAAACAAAACCTTACAAGAATCCTGAGGCTTTGCAAGTTTTTTGGATGTACTTCAAAATATATTCAAAGACAATTTTACTTCAAAGTTACCATCAGATTATTTATAAGGTGTTCACTTTGCATGTTAATAGAAATTTTTAGTAATCCTTTTAATAGGATTTCATGTCAGTAAAAGACTTTAATCAGCATTTTTAGCAAATGTGCAAAATAAGTGATATAAAATTTAGTTTCATAATGCAAGATAACTTGAGTAGGTCTATATTTAGCCATATACCCAGAGATAAGGTGAATGGCATTTGACAGAGTAGATCAGTAAAATTTAGTAGGGCGGATAAGGCAAGATGTAACGCTAATTCCTATGAAGATTATAGGATCACAGACTCACAGAGTTAGAGGGGAGCCATTTAGTTCATTCCCCCTCATTTTGCAGACGAGATAATTGAGTCCTAGAGAGGAGAAATAACTTCGCCAAGATCATAAAGATAGTAAATAGCAGGCAGGCTTTGAGCTCAGGTCTTCTGAAGACCTGTCAACATGGGAACGCCCTACATTCCCTTGCTTTCTCTTTGCCCCCTTTCTTACCTGGGATGTCCAGTGGTGTGAAGACTGACCACTTTGTCCACTCCTCCAGTGTATAAACCCACAATCCATCTGGGCTGCTTGACCGCTAACATTTCTCAGATAAGGTGGGAGATACACACTCTCCTGCACCAGGTCTTACCATTTGCCCTGAGTTCTAAGTAAGTCTTGCTTATATGCCTCATTGGTCTGCTTTGCAGGCCCCAGACATTGCAATCTAACCTACTGACAGCCCACGTGCCTCTGGAACTTACTACCAGATGATCTGTCCTTAGGAGTTCTGGGTCATTCTATCCATCCTGTCCCTGAACTTTTTATGAGTTGTCTCTTCCAATTAGATAGAGCATGAATTCCTTAAAAACAGGGACTCCCTTGCTTGTTCTATCTGAAAACTCAGTTCTTAGCCCAGTTCTTAGCACAAGAAGAACCAGAATTTTAACAATACCTCAAAGGATGATCCATTCATATTACATCAATTGACAGAGTACTTTTTTCTGTAATATTTTATTTTTCCCTGGTTACATGTAAAAATAATTTTTAACATTTGTTTTTAAAACTTTTGAGTTCCAAATTCTCCCCTTTCCTTTCTTCCCCCAACCCCCTATTGAGAAAGCAGGTAATTTGATTTAGGTTATACATGTGTAGTTATGCAAAACATTTCTATATTAGTCATGTTGTGAAAGAAAACATAGACCAAAAAGAAACCTCTCAAGAAGAATAAAGAAAGTTTAAAAAATATGCTTCACTCTGTATTCAGACACCATCAGTTCTTTTTCCAGGGATGGATAGCACTTTTTATCACAAGTCTTTAAACTTGTCTTGGATTGTTGTATTGTTGAGAATAGCCAAGTCATTCATGGCTGATCATCTGACAGTGGTGCTGTTCCTTGTACACAGTATGTTTTACTTTGTTTCAGCCCATGCAAGTCTTCTCAAGTCCTTCTGAAAGCACCCTGCTCATCTTTTCTTATAGCACAAAAGAATTCGATCACAATCACATACTACAATCTATTCAGTCATTCCCCTTCAGGGCATCCCCTCAATTTCAATTCTTTACCACCAGAAAAAAAGCTGCTATAAATATTTTTGTACATATAGGTCCTTTTTTGGGATACAGACCTAGCAGTGTTATTGATAGGGCAAAGAGATATGTATGGTTTTATAGCCCTTTGACCATAGTTCCAAATGGCTCTACAGAATGGTTGCATTAGTTCACAACTCCACCAACAATGCATTAATGTCTCATTTTTCCCATATCCCCTCCAACATTTGTTTTTTTTCCTTTACTGTCCCATTGAGGCAGTACTTCAAAATTGTTTTAATTTGCATTTCTCCAATCAATAGTGAGTTTTAGAGTATTTTTTTAGTATGTCCTATAGCAGATAACTTTGGTTACTTCATTTGAAAACTTCATGTCTTTTGATCATTTATCAATTGGGGAATGGCTCTTATTTTTATAAATTTGACTCTGTTCTCTGTATGTTTGAGAAACGAGGCCTTTATCAGAGAAAGTGCTTTAAATTTTTTTCACAGTTACAATTCCTAACTGTATTTCCCTCTATTTTATTTCCCCTACTGTTTATCCAGTTCTCTCTCTCTTTTCACCCAGTCCTTCCTCAAAAGTATTTTCTTCTGACTACCCCCTCCTCCAGTCTGCCCTCCCCTCTATTACCCTTCCTTCTTTTATCCCCTTCTCTCCCTACTTTCGACACAGTATACACACACACACACACACACACATATAGTTGTTGTTGTTGTTGTTTCTTTGTTTTGCTTTTTGGAGGGGGGAAGGCAGGACAATTGGGGTTAAGTGATTTGCCCAAGGTCACATGCCTATTAAGTGTTAAGTGTCTGAGGCCAGATTTGAGCTCAGGTCCTCCTGACTCCAGGGCCGGTGCTCTATTCACTGTGCCACCTAGTCATCCTATGACAGAGCACATTTTAAAAATACATAATACAATAAAAATAAAAGAAATAGGATGAAAATTTTATTTCAAAGTAATGTTATGCTATCTCTGTAATTACTTGTATTTAAGGTACATTTACACAAATAGGAGAAATTATAGTAAAGTTTAAAAGAATTGTGTCGGTTGATATATCTGGTACTTCTAGTGTTAACATTACATGCTTTTTCATTCATTTTCTTTATTCATTCTGAGTCCAAATCCATGACTTTCTCCTCTGCACCTTGCTGTGTCTCTTCTTAGCAATTATTGTAAGGAGTCATGATTTGGAGGTATGATGATCCACAAAGTGTGTTTGGTAGAACTGTTCGTAGCATCAAGATGATTCTTGTGGATACCTATATGACGATGCCAAATAAGTCTCAGAAGAGACCCTGGGTGACTCTAACCCCTATTTTAGATATCAGCAGAAAATTTTGCATCAAAATTTGGAATACAGGTATACCACAAGGGGATCCCAAAATTGCTTGTAATGAGGACATATCCCTTCCCTTATCTCTTTATGACTTTCACTTGAACGGACAAACTTCCTATAAGCTCAAATCCACTAAAGCTTTTGAATAAGTCACCAAGCATTTTTAATATTTAGAGGCCATAGAAGTAAGGAAGTGGGGACCTGAACTCAGAATAGGGGGTTCAAAAACTTCCTTCTTTATGCAAGTGTCAATGCAGAATCCATCCTTTCTCTGTTTATAGCTTTCAGCCCTTGTTTAATTATGTAGCCTCTGGAATTTTGCCACTAGTCTCTTGACCTGGTTTCAAAATCAAATTAACAAAATTATATGGAACACTGATTGTTCATAAGATACTGTGTTAGATTGAGGAGGTTCTATGGGATCATGGAACTCTTGAATACTGTCCCTGCAAGAACATGATTTTGCTGAACTTTTGAATCTGATCTCTGTCAAAGCAATTTTCTTAAAACATAGGTCTGACCATATCACCCCCTCTTCTCAATAAACTTCACTGGCTCCTTATCCCCTCTAGCATCAGATATAAAAATCTCTTTTTGGTGTTAAAAGCCCTTTATTACCTGGCCTCTCCCTATATTTTCTGTCTTCTTACATCCTATACTCTCCCCATTGTGGGCAGCATTACACCTCTGAATAAGACAGTTGGCTAATCTGAAGTAAAGTCCTTGCTCTATTTCTGTTTTCTTGAGGAGACCCCCAAATTGCTCCTCTATTACCAAAATTCAGGAGTCAGAGTAGTTGTGTAGGGTTATGAAGATAGTGGCCACTACCAAAGCCCTGAGGAAAGCATCCTTCTCTCTCTCCTATTTGGGCTGCCTGGAGTTCATACACAAAATGAGAAGCAGGGTTTCTTCACTAACATTCATAGACTTTAAATGTACATCCAGTATAAAGTCCCTTATATTGCTGTTGAAGAATTGAAAATCCTTGAATGAGGAGGGTTGAATGAGAGGGAACGGTCTAAATAGACTCTTATAGACTCAGTAAAGCAGCTATGGAGATCGTCAGATCCCCTTTCCTGAGTGGCTTTCTCTGTGTTTCAGTGTTTGAGTTCCTTAGTGTTGTTTGTCCAAAAGGAGGTCTGTTTGTTAAACCTGCCTGAGGTCTTGGGCCCAGAGGTTTCCATAGGGTTTGGTTGCGATGAATCTGTGTCACAAAGTCAACTGCATCTGTGACAGTATCTTTTCAGCTAGTGCCTCTTCAGCATGCCTGTCAGATGTGGGCCACTGAAGTTCAAGGATTCCTATGTAGCTCTACTTCATCCGTTCCCTCCCTCCCCAGTATATGGTTCAGTGAATATGCTGCTAGAATGCCCCTATTTAGAAGCATTTTCCTGTTACAGCTATGATGATTTGAGGTAATGAAATCAGTTTGCTGGAATCTCCGCATAAATGCTTAGGCACTGATAGCTGGTAATATTCTAAAGAAATGGTTCTCAAAGTATGATCCAGGGGTCCCTGAGGTCATTTTTGGAGTCTACAAGGTCAAATTTATTTTCATAACAATACTAAAAAGTTATTTGCCTATTAAAACATTTCTTCCTTTGCTAATTACATGTCTTTGGGGGGACAGATTTTCCCATATTCTTCAACCAAAACAACATACTGCAACAGTTTGAATCCAGAAGATGATAGGAGAATCCAGTAATCTTCTATTAAAAAAGACATTAAATAGATATGCAAAAATGTATAAAGCAGTTCCCCTCTTCTTGCTAGATTTGTTTTGGAACACTAAGTTTTTCATAAAAATATGCCATTTATGTTACCTTGCAATGTGTTTATTATTAATATTTTAAAATTAATAATTTTTAAATTATCAGGTTTAATTTCCAATACTATCTTATAAATAGATAAAACCCACACAAATAAAAGCTTTTGGAGGATCGTTAGTAATTTTTAAGAGTGTAAAGGAATACTGAGATCAAAAGCTATTCTAATGGCATCTGCAAACTACAAGCAATTCGTTTACCCTAGGAACAATTGATTATCCCCACTATGTTAAATTATATGTATAGAATTATTGCAATGTCCATATAGTCATATTATATGTAATATGGTTCAAATTTGGAAACCTCATTTAGCCTACTTAAAAATGACCAGATGAAACCCAACCATTTGAATAACCATTTAGTCTCTTTAGAACAGCCAAACTCAATGTATTGGGAAAGAAGGCTTTTATAGTAAAGCTGATGTGAGGTTACTTATAACTTAAGCTAAGGAGGATGCCATAAACAGTTAAGTGAATACAGAATCAGAGGGTGCCTGTGACATTCTATTTAATGCAAATAGCTTGGAAAGGGAGAGAAAAGCAATTCAGTAATTTCTGCTTGGGCAGGAGTTAGTTAATTCTGGCTTTGAATAGTATTAAATAGTTCTTTGAATTTGGGCATAATACATCTGACCATTCATAGAAGCAGGCACTTATTTGCAAATAGGCAGGGTTTTACATATAGATTACATGGTATTCATACTGGGGCATTATCAGGCATTTACAGAATTCATTACTTTTTTTAAGATAGCTTTTTAAGTTTCAATGTCATTTCAATGAACTTCAGAACAGATAAAACAGTCCAAGTATTAAAGTAATGACTTTAAAACTGCAGTTAAAAGAATTCTAGTTTCAAAATGTTTTAAAGACTCATCTGTTTACCCCAAGAATAGATATTAGATGCACTTCCCTTCCTTCTTTCAGAGGTCAGGATGTATGGGTGTGAAAAACTGTATAAAATATCAGATATGGTTAATAGGCTGGTTATATATTTTGTTCAATTGCTCCTCCCTCCCCTATAAAAAGGGAGGCCTATTTATATTTGTCATACAGGCTGACTTTCTGGGAAATGGAAGGGGAAAGAGATTAGAAATTGTAGGTGATTATTAAAAAAAAGATAATCAATAAAATTTTAAGCATCTCATCTGCTTTGTTACATATGACAGTATTCTTGAGGGGATATAATTACAAAATTAAAAAGATCATTTGAAAACTAATAATGATCCATAGTGAAATGAAATCAAATTCTGACTTCTGAGTTGCCACTTTGTAAGCCCCATTTGAAAAATTTCATTAATGTATTCTGTTCACACAGAAATACTTTGTAAATTGCAATCTACTTCATAAAATTTAGGATTTTTTTTACTGTCTGAAAGTCTGTTATTAGCTTCCCTTTGTACTGATATTCTATAATATTATCAAATTCTTTCTTCTTCCTATATTTTCATACTTTATAATTTTTAAATAATTTTTTCATTGCTAAAACCTTTTAACACCCCCAGTTACTTAGATACATTTCAATATTCAGAATACAGTATAGACTGCCCCAAGTTAGTAGAATATGGAAAAATATGGATTATATGTTACTTTCCTTTGGTTCTCCCAAGTACTATAATGAGTAAAATAAAGTGAGAACCAGAGGGGGGAAAAAAAACTATTCTCCTATTTCCAATCAATAAAAGGGTCAAAGTTATTTTTTTTCTTTCCAGATCTAATAGTCAATGAGTCTATCAACTAAAGTGGCAGTAAGCACCAGACTATTCCTATAAGCCCCACCTTGAGTTTGTGAAACCTCTCTAAGGAGTCCTTTAAAGAAAATATGATGGTCAATATATTTAAGTTGTGTCTCCTGGATTAGGACACATAGGTGGCACAGTGGATAGAGCGCTGGGCCTGGAGTCAGGAAGATCTGAGTTCAAATGTGACTTCAGACCCTTACCTAGATATCTAGCTAAGTGACTAGCTGGGCAAATCACTTAACTCAGTTTGCCTCAGTTTCCTCATCTGTAAAATGAGGTAGAGAAGGAAATGGCAAATTTGTCAAGAAAACCCCAAAAGGGTTCATGAAGAGTCTGAAACAACTGAATAGTAACTGCTGGGTTTCTTACTAGAAGCCCCCTCATGCTACATCAACAGTTGGGTTTTCGTAGTGCAAAAGATGACACTAAAAGGTTCTGTTTCTTTACCTCTACTCCCACCCTCATCCTCTCATCATCAAGCAAGATCATTGCCTTTAAGCTTAGAGTTGACTCAATCTAAAAACAAATTGGTTGATGGCTAAGGCAGTGCTTCCACATAGTATGCCCTTAATGATTGTTTACTGACTGAGAAAAATGTATTATTTTTCCTAAGAGAAAATAAATCATATAATCTGTTCCTCCCATTTATTATTGCTTTTAAAATTAATATTAGTTTTTTTTTTAATTTTTTTAAAGCAATTGGGGTTAAGTAACTTGCTCAAGGTTACACAGCTAGTCATTTTATGTGTGGGTGCTAAATTTCTGAGGCCGGAACCAATCACAGTTCCTCCCGATTCCAGGGCCGGCGCTCTTACTCACTGCGCCACCTAGCCGCCCCCTATTAGTTTATTTTTAGATGTTTTTTTTTAAAAATTCTGAACTTAATAATCACCAAATAAAATGAACATTTCTATGTACATAAAAGAACAGAAGAAGAGGATTGTACTGTGAAACCAAAGATCTTTATTATGCGTAGCTTGCTTTTCTTTTCTGGTATCTAAGTTCAACCTGTAGCTTTCAAAGTTTGAACAAATAGCACCTGTTTCATTTTCATGGCTGTAGACTGGACCTATGATTTCTTCAATGTAGTTATCTTCCAGCAAGGAAACTCCTTCTTCCAGTGCAAGGTAGCAAGTAGTCTCAGAGAGTTACCTGGTGCACTGATTATGTTACGTTATTGATTAGGTTACATTATTGTCCCACAGTCAGTATGTATGAGAAGTAGGACTTAAATTCAGGTCTTCATCTTCCTGACTCAGATGCTAGCTTTCTATCCACTAAAGCAGGCTGCCTCTCCATCTGTTTCATATGATTGTAGATGCCAAGCTGAATGGAACCTTAAGAGACCATCTAGTCCAGAGGCATCAAACATCATGGGCATGCAAACCAGCAAAATTCCCAAGTATGATTAAGATGGAATTGGGAAATATGTAATAAAACAAATAAATAGATAATTAAATAGATCCAACCTGCTCAGCTTGGTAGTAGGTAGGAGCCAGAATTAAAATAGGCTAAACTTCTTCAGGCCACAGATAGATTTTTAGTGGCTCACTTTCCAAGTAAAAGTATAATTAATGAATTATTATTTATTGTTATTTATTTTGCAAATAAACCATATTTTTAAAAAGGGAAATTTCAATTCATATCAATTAATTACACCTATTACTTAAAATTTCTATTTATCATGAAATTACATTAATGTTAAGGAAAATACTTTGCTAAGCAATACAAGTTTTAGTACATTTTTCAGGTTTTCTTACTGTTTACATTTAGTAACCACCAAAAACACAGTGAAAAGATACAACTCTTACTTCTCTCAAACTAGAGACAAACTGATGATGGTTGGTTGCCACAGGTCACGTGACAAACAGGAAACTGTACACATTGGTGAGCCACCCTCTAAGTTAACATGACAGCCACAATAATGACTAGAAGGCTCGTCAAGTGGGGCACAGACAAAACTGTCATTATATCTTTACTTTCTTTTATATTTTTCATGGGCCACCCAAAATTCTTTGCCAGATCAGAGGTGGCCTACAGGCCGTATGCTGTGCCAGCCTGAAGTAGATAAAGAAGTAAATAAAAATATGACACAGATAATGTTAATTTGAGGTTTTCTAAGTTTTAATGCAGCCCACAGGAATCCATTTCTCTCTGTTTGACTCCACTGGTCCAATCCCACCTTATCTCATTTTTACAAATGAGAAAACTCAAGCAGTCCCCTGGTGATTTTCCTCCAAATCAGGCAGTGACAGAGCTAAGATTTAGACTCAGATACTCTGATTCCTATTCAAGGGCCCTCTCCATGATACCACCTTGCTTCCCTCAAATTATTTATAAAATTAAAAGCCCTTGTATTATTTCTCCCAATTGTATTTCTAAAAGTTCTGGACAATAGGCAGTTTGTAAAGGCTTCACTTTTTTCCCTACTGATTCACATTTCTCTAGGTGCTGGTGACCACTGCAGATACCTCTGAGAAGGTTACAAAAAATGACCACTGCATCAGAAGACAATGGTGACTACTGTGTCTAAAACTGGGGATATTGTAAATTGGCACTTTCCTGGAATCATGACTACTTTGGGATGTAGTTTAGTATTCTGCACTTTTAAACAACTAAACAAATAAAAATTAAAAGTAGAGCATCTCTGTACCAGGTTTCAACCCTAAGTATGCACGTATCCACACAGAGTTAGCCTATAATTTTGGACAAGGTGTTCCAAAACATGCACATGTCTTGGTACACTTTTTTCCCCACTTAATAGTATTTTATTTTTGTAATTACACATAAAGATAGTTTTCAACATTCACTTTTTTTTTTAAAGCAATTGGGGTTAAGTAACTTGCTCAAGGTTACACGGCTAGTCATTATTTATGCGTGGGTGCTCATTTTCTGAGGCCGGATTTGATCTCGGGTCATCCCAACTCCGAGGCCGGCGCTCTTACTCACTGTGCCACCTAGCCGCCCCTCAACATTCACTTTTATAAGATTTTGAGTTCTAAAATTCTTCTCCCTCCTTCCCTTCTTTCTTCCCCACCTTCCCAAGGAGGCCAACAATATGATATAGGCCATATATGTACAATTGAATTAATCATATTTCCATATTATACATGTGAAAGAAGAATCAGAACAAAATGGAAAAACCATGAGAAAGACAGAAAAAAAGAGAAAATAGTATGCTTTGATCTACATTCAGATTCCATAGTTCTTTCTCTGGATGAGGATAGGATTTTCCTTTATGAGTCTTTTGGAATTGTCTTAGATCAGTGTATTGCTGAGAAGAGCTAAGTCTAGCAAAGCCGGTCGTTCCACAATGTTGTTGTTACTGTGTACAATGTTTACCTGGTTCTGCTTACTTTACTCCACATCAATTCATGTAAATCTTTCCAGGTTTTTCTGAAATCTTGCCGGCTCATCTTTTCTGATAGCACAAAAGCATTCCATTACATTCATATACCACAACTTGCTCAGCCATTTTCCAATTAATGGACATCACCTCAATTTCCAATTCTTTCCCACTACAGAAAGAGCTGCTATAAATAGTTTTGTCCATATGGGCCCTTTTCCCTTTTTTATGATCTCTCTGGGATACAGACTTCGTAGTGGTATTGCTGGATAAAAGGGTATGCACAGTTTTATGGTCCTTTGGGCATAGATCCAAATTGTTCTCCAGGGTCAGTTCACATTTAGTATACTTTTAAATTTTATATTAAGACTTAAAACTACACAAAGACCTTAGAGATAATCCTGTATTTGACTAGATTGTCTCCTTTGTGTCATGGAAGTGTCTGATAAATTAAGGGAGGTGACCACTTCTTTCAACTCTCATGTTCTACATGAATTTTTTATATTAATGTTTATGTCATTTAGTCTGCAGGTCTTACTCCTGGATACATTATGGAGGCTGGCACATTTTGTCTTCATAGATCAGGCTTTGTTCATTGGTGGAGCCCAAATAGAAAGTATGAAGGAATGATGCATTTTTCAAAGACACAACCAGACCCTGCTACCAGCCATGACCCCACTAGCTATTTGCTAGAGATGAGGCAAAGGACCTGCAGTCATGGGATATTTTCCCCCATAGCTCCCATGGATAAACTAATCATATATAGTAAATCTTTGTGGGCATATGCTCTCCTTCACTGAAGAATGGAGTAGTGAAAAGCATCATTATGACTGCTTTCTCCCCACTTAGTCCTGAAGTACATTGTAGGCCTTCTCTATAATAATAATAATGATTATTATAATTATAATAACAGCATCAACCATATAGTACTTACTATGTACCAAGCACTGTGATAAATGCTTTACATTACAGTTATCCCTTCCACATCATGAAGGCTAGGGGCATGGTGCATCTATGATCTGGAAAATTCATGTAAAAATTTTGGGCTCTCCCTTCGTTCCAGAGAAGTCTGAATTTGGTATTAAAAGATAAAATATGTCGATATTATATAATACTGTACATATATTTTAAGCATTTCTGAGTTTCTAAACATTTTCTATGTTGTTTGCTGGCCTTTGCATGTCATCTGCAGTTTATGCAAAACTCCCAAAAGATTCTCATTTAATTCCTTTTTTGAACCCACAGTATACTGAATCCATGATGGGGAAAGTTGCATTGTGGGAAGGATAGCTCTGTTATCTCATTTGATCCTCACAACAACCCTGGGAGAGAGTTGCTATAGATGAGGAAACAGAGGTTAAATGACTTGCCCAGGGTCACACAGCTGGTAAGTGCCTGAGGAGGGATTTGAACTCAGGCCTTCCTTACTCCAAGCTCAGGACTCTACCCACAGCACCATCTCATTGCCTCTATGAGGATTGAGCTCCTCGATGGAAAATAAGGTTATCACAAAGGTATTATTAGAGACATGGTGATACTGGAATTCAGAAGACATGAGTTCAAATCCTGCCTCAGACACCTACTCGCTGTGTGACCCTGGCCAAACCTTTCAGCTCTCTTCGCCTTAGTATAATAATAGCACTTACCTCCCAGAGTTAATGTGAGATTTTATTAAATGCTATAGTGCATGTGAAGTGTTCTCCAAATGTCAAAGTGTTCTATAAATGCTGGTTCTTATTACATGTGAAGCACTTTGTAAACCTTAAGGTAGGCTAAAAATGTTAACTGTTATTAATGTTTAACCACATACTTCCATCTTCTCCCCTAGACATGCATTCTTTTTTTATATGACTTTTGGGTGTGATATATATATATATATATATATATATATATATATATATATATATATATATATATATATCCTTCTTTTACCAACTCTATAGTGAAAATTCAACTGATGGAATGGAAAGAACCAAGGAAAATCAGATGATCTGGTTTCCTTCTCTTTCTTTTCCTCTTTTTATTGGCCATCCCTTCCTCTCTCTATGGTTTAGAAATTAAAGAGAGAAAAAAGTAAATTTTTAGCAGAATTGATCAAGGTTATAAGGAATTTTAATTAGTAGTTCTACCAGCCAGTTCCTTTGACATGTGTTAACAAACATACTACCTTTAATGTTAACCTTACTAGTTTCTAATTTCTGTTGTCTATTTTTAGGCCTGTTTTCTTTCAGAATGTACCTCTTTGGTGATATTCAGATCATCTGGCTGTAGGCCAGTGTGCCTCATATCAAGGTATAGGTAGAGACACTGCCAGTGTCTCACTGCTTTCTAGAAAAGGGTTCTCCCTTTTAGAAGGAAAAGGAAGGTATTTTAGTGACCCCTTTAGGAGGAGAGATGGGGAGGGGTAATGTAAATCAGATTTGTCAAACATGGCTTACCTTTGAAGTATGGAGTTAGCCATGGGATAATACTCCTTCTGTTACTATGATAACACTTGACTTGTTCTTTATGGCCTTGTTTCCTCACCACCCATGGAGAGAAAGTGAGACAGAGAAAATAAAATGTTGGCTAGTGAAACCACCAGTCCTGGAGTGCTGGTCATAAAGTTCTGTTTTTTGTTTTTATTTTTTCCCCTCCACCACAGTCTAATATAATTTTCCCATTATGGAAAGACTGTTATCCTTCACAAAACCGTTGGAAGGTGCTTTTGGTTGCCATGACTGGAAATGTAGTTTCTAGTATTCTGAAAGTTCCACTTCATTTTTATTCTCTAATAACTTTAGCTGCTCACCTTCCCTGCCTTTACAGTGTCTGTATTCAAGCCTGGAATGCAATATTTTGTCCCCTAGCATCCCCAGTTTCCTTGAAGGCTTGCCCAAATGAGTGCCACTTTCTACATGAAGCCTTTTCTGGTTCCTTCAGGCTTCAAGTGCTTTCCCCTCCAAAACTTCCTGTAGCTATGTGTAAGCACAAGCAAGGTTTTTGTTGTTGTATTTTTTTGGAGTTCAGTTTCCCAGGCTCATGCTACATTATAAACATCCAAAGGATCAATCTCCTTTGAACCTTGGTAATTCACAGCTGTACTGAATCACATAGGCTTTGGTGCCTTCTGGCTCTGAGCCTATTAGTCAAAAGTGTGTGTGTGTGTGTGTGTGTGTGTGTGTGTGTGTGTGTGTGTACATATTCTATATATGATATGTATATACATATTATATATATTCTCTCTCTCTCTCTCTCTCTCTCTCTCTCTCTCTCTATATATATATATATATATATATAGTGGATGATGTTAATAGTGGAGAGGAGACCTCTCATAGATCAAGAGTGAGCTTGTGCTAGCAGCCCTCCTACTGTCAGGATCTGCAGACAAAAGGAAAGTTTAGGGTTTAGTGAGACTGGAATAGTTGTTTGTTATTTTTGTTTTGTTTGTTATTTCCAAATTATGGTATTCTTTTACTGTGCCCAGACTGGAGTGGCCCCTCCCCATGTAAGGCTGTGGGAGGATGAGCTGCCCCAAGTTGGGGTGGTATGGTCCAGACACAGAAGCTGGGGGCAGGGGCCCCTGGAGCCTGTTGTGCCTGGGACTCAGGCAGGAGCAGGGCAAGCTTAGAGTGGAGCAGTTCCTTCCCTCATGAGGTGAGACATGAAGTAGGAGGAAAGAGCTGCCTGTGTTGGGACCCAGGCAGGAGCTGGGAGCTATGGGCCCCTAGACCTGCAGGAAGAGGAACCCCAGAGCTCAGGACTCAGCCCCAAGTCAAGAAGGAAGCTTTGGAGCAGGGCAGGAGCAATGAGTGTGCTTTCTTATCATGTTCCCCTGGGATGGGTTGGGACTCAGGGGATGGAGTTGTCTGTGGTGGGATGGGGAAGTGCCATGGCCCCCGGGGACCCAGCCTGTTGGCTTTGTTGCCCAGTCCGCCCTTGGTAGTGGGGGCTGAAGCAGTGTTGGGACTTGGACTCTTTGGGTTATTAGAGCATGTGTGCACCTGAGAGTGCCAGGTGGGAACCTGCAACAGAAGCATGGGGAGGACACACCTCCAAGAGGACTTTACTTGGACACTCTGTTCAGATTGAGGGGACAGTAACCTACTGTGACCTAGGTGTGGAAGGTATTATATTCTCTGCTAGCCCTGCGGATGTGCTGTGTTAAGGGAGGACCCTGGCCTAGGATCCCTGATTGTATAACAATTATTTTGGGACAGTACCTGAGTGAGGAAGACCTGGTTGCTCATTTCCCAAAGATTTTGGCCACCCACAGAATGTATAAGGTGGGCGGGGGGGGAGCATGCTATATTGTATTATATATTGTGTTATGTTACTGAATGGCATGTTTTGTTTTAGGCCTTGTGGCCATCCTGGTAATAAGTTGTTGTGTTGCTGTGAGTGTTATGCTTTAGTTTCTTGGCTCAAAGTTTAGTTTTGAATAGAGTGCTCTTTATACCTTGCTATTCGACTCTTAAAATATATCAGTAACAGCCCTCAAGTGTGCTGTGTTGATTGGTTTTACACTGTGCCATTACCTGTTTGGTACAGAAGGTGTCCCAAAAGTCTTGGTTATTGAAGTTTTGTTGTTCATTTATTTCAGTCATATTTGATTTATTGTGACCCCATTTGGAGTTTTCTTGGCAAAGATACTGGAATAATTTGCCATTTCCTTCTCCAGCTTCTTTTATAAATGAGGAAACTGAGATAAACAGGGTTAAATGACTTGCTCAGGGTCACAAAACTAGTAAGTGTCTGAGGCCAGATTTGAACTCATTAAGATATGTGCTCCTGATTCCAAGCCCAGTGCTCTATCCACTGTACCATATAACTGCCAAGGATTATTAAGGTATTAAAGTTTAAAACTATATTAATACCCTAAGACGATCCTTTATACCTGTCTATGTCTACCTACTGGTCCCTCTGACCCAGACTAGAAGTTCTTCAAAGACAGGGACTGTTTCACTGCTTTCCTGAAGTACCAGCTTAGTGCCTACTAGATAGTAGGTGCTTAATTAAATGCCTGTTGATCAATTATTTAATTACCCTTAGCTGCTTTGCAAGATCTCTGTTCTGATAGAAGCCACTAGATAGTGGCCTAGAGTGTCAGACCTGCGACCACTGTAGACTAATCTCTGGCAAATGATGCCAAGCTAGAAGAAAAGGGACTGTTGCCCAAATAATGGAAATGTGCCTGTCACCCCAAGAGCCCTCTAGCAGAAGGCTTACCACCAGAAGAATGACAACCAAGTGATGGACTTTTTTCCTTTATTTGCAAAGACAACTTTTTTCCTTTCCAAATTTTCCTTTTATGGGGCGGCTAGGTGGTGCAGTGAGTAAGAGCGCCGGCCTCGGAGTTGGGATGACCCGAGATCAAATCTGGCCTCAGAAAATGAGCACCCACACACAAATAATGACTAGCCGTGTAACCTTGAGCAAGTTACTTAACCCCAATTGCTTAAAAAAAAAAAAAACAAATTTTCCTTTTATTATGAACTTGACTAACATCAAGAAACAAATGTTTCCATATACAAAGCTGCTAAAGATGATTATATTTAAAACCATAAACCCCCATTATGTGCAGTTTATTTTTAAAGTAGATGTTAAATTTAACATGGGAATACCAGTATTGCTTCCATTGTCCATCTCCCGTCCTAAATTTCTTCTGTTCTCATTTCTGGATTTCTTAAATGTTTCCTTGACTTTTTTTCTAAACATCTCTGTCTCTTTCCTATTCTCCTTTCCCCCTCAATTCTCTTTCCACAAAATGAAAACTCTCTCTTGTAATAAATAAGTATAGTCAAGAAGAGCAAATTCCAAGACATTTTTCGAAACACAAAAATACATAATAACTTTTAACCCTATTTTGCTTATTGTTTTAAAATTTATTTTCAAATAATATGGTTTCTAAAGATGGGGGAAATCAGCATTTCCATTGTTTAATGGCCAAAGATAAATAACGTAAGAAACTTGTTAAACAGAAAAGTTGCAGGAAGAGATATTATTTGTATTACATCAACTCAACTTGGTGCTTATTATCCCAAGATTATTGATTTATTGTTCTGTTCATTGGGGACCTTTATTCTTTTTCTTTGTGCAAAAGGGGGTGGGTAAAAATTTAAGGATTAATAGAATGACTTTTAAATTATTCATATGGTCCCCATTTACTCTCTTTTGAGCTATTATCCCCATTTTATAAATGAGGGAATGGAGGCAAACAGAGGCTAAGTGACTTTTCTAGGGTCACAAAGTATATGAAATTTGAACTCAGGTATTCTTGACTCCAGGCCTAGGACTCTATCCACTGCACCACCTAGAAGTTTTTTTAAAAAGACATAAACAGGGCATGGTGAAGCAAGCCTGCTGCTGAAGAGGTTGAGGCTGGTGGATCTTTTGAGCTCCCAAGTTCTGAGTTACAACAGCCCGCCAGGTTTCTGCATTAACTTTAGCATCAATCAATATGGTGAGTCCTGGGGGTCATCAGGTTGTTTAAGAAGGTGTAAACTGAGCTAGATCAGAAACAGTACAGTTCAAAACTTATTAGCAATGGGGTCTGTCCTTAAGTGGCCTCCACAATTCTCCTGTACTTGGGGAAATGGAAGACTCAGTTTTCCACCTCCCCTTTATCCCCAAAACACCAACAACAAAAACAAGGATTGCTTCATAAATAATTAACAGATAGAAGGAAACTTAGAGATCATGTAATTTAAACCTTTCATTTGATAAGAAAATTGAAGACTTGGTAGAGATGAAATGACATTCAGGGTCATATAGGATTGCCTTAATACCTCATCAGAAAATCTTTATTAAAATTAGCACAGGAACCCAGGACTCTGGTCTCTCAGTACAAAGCTTTTTAGCATAACATACTCCTTTTACCTTCAAACCTACACTTGGACTGTTCTGACACATTTGGGGGGCTAGCCACTTACCACAAAAAATTAGCAGTAAAGCCAAAACTAGAATGTAGATTTCCTGTTTCCTGTTCGTTGGTTTTTTTTTTTTTCCTAGTCTACCAGACAGCCCATTTGTCCTAGGCAAATTGTTAAAAGAAACTCAGGAAGCATCAAACACTTTCCAAGAGAAATGAACTATAGTATCTGATCTTAGCCTACCCTGATTTCAGCCAGGGATAAATCCTTGTTTTTTACGTTTTGTGACTTCTTGATTATTATTTCCTTGGGAGCCAAAACAGGTGTGTAAATCAGTTTTTAGTTAAGTGAGTATTTCAAATTTCTCCTTATTTTCCATGGTACCTTTTTATTTTTTGAATCCTACATTAGGGAATTGTGATCATTAAAGACAGTAATCTTTTTTTTTCTCACTTATGTTTAGCCCCTCTCCTTAATGTTGGCATTTTGTGGTAAAGGGCATACTGAGATTTCTTTTCTGAAATAAATGTATTTTTCAACTATAGTGATACTTCAATGAATAATCCCCTTGGAATTAAGTTCTTTTATAACAAAGTTGACCATATTTGAAAAAACAAAAAGTTTTTCAACTCTACAAAACACTGTTGATTTGTGTAATAAATATTGTGCAAGCCAAAGGCACCTCTGAGCACATCTTTTGTTTGTTGTCATCACCCTTAATGGCAAACAGGGCCAAGCATTAGACCAAGTTGTATGAAATTCACTGGCTTGCTTTTCTGTGACTGCTTCCCTATTTCAGTTGTCCTGTGGCTTCTTGATCCATTTGCCACATTTCTTCTACCTCACCTTTCCTCTCCCCCTCTAGACAAGCAGAACATCCAGGAAAGAAATTGCTATTAAGACATTTTTGCTGATTGATCAAATTGATGTCAGGGGATGATGTCACGTGAATTTCAATTCTTAAGTGGTTTAGGATGGATATTTGCATTTTATGTCCAACTGTGGAACAAAAATTCCTTGATAAGGGAATTTCAGGTAATATTGACAAATATGTGGGAGAAAATGGAAGTGGGGAGGCTTCCTTAAATCATACTACCTAACATACTGGCTGACATTGCAGGCAAATCTGATTTAACCTTTTTAGGCCTCTCAAAGTGGAGTCCATAAACCTTTTTTTTAAAAAAATTGATAAATGCTAGACATGATACGGAAAAGGGGATTCACTGTTGTTGGAGTTGTGAATTGGTTCAGTCATTCTGGAGAACATTTTGGAGCTATGCTCAAAGAGCTATGAAACTGTGCATACCCTTTGACCCAACAATATCACTACTGTGTCTGTATCCCAAAGAGATCAAAGAAAAAGAGAAACGACCTATATGTACAAAAATATTTACAGTAGCTCTTTTTTGTTGTGGCAAAGAATTAGGCATTGAAGAGATGCTCACCAGTTGGTGAATGGTCGAACAAGTTGTGCTATATGATTCTAATGGAAGACTATTGTGTTACAAGAAATGATGAGAGGGGGTAGATTAAAAATAACCTAGGAAGACTTATGTGAACTGATGCAAAGTGAAATGGGCAGAATCAGTAGAACAATGTCTACAGTAACAGCAGTATTGTAACAGTGATCAACTGTGAAAGAATACTCTGATCAACACAAAAATCCAAGATAATTCTGAAGGACTCGTGATGAAGAATGCTATCCACCTCCAGAGAGAGAACTGATGAATTCTTGAGTGCAGACTGAAGTTTTTTATTTCATTTTTCTTGCCTTTTTTTTCCTAATGTGACTGACATAGAAATATGTTTTGCGTGACTTCACATGTATAATGGGGATTATTGCTTGCCTTCTCAATGGGTGGGGAATGGGCAGGAGGGAGAAAATTTGGAAGTGAACATTTTGAAAAATTAGTGTTTGAAAAAAAGTTTAATTAAAAAATATTTTGAGAACTGTCTGGGCATAGAAGCAAATACCTGTAATGTCTGCTACCAGGGGATACCCAAGCTGATGGGTCCCTTGAGCATGGGGAGATTTAAGTTTTTTAGTTCTAAATCTGATCAGGTGTCCACACAAAGTCCAGCAATGATATGGTGAGTCCTGGAACACAGGGGACCACAAAGTTGCTTGAAGTGATATGAACCAGCCCAGATTAAAAACCAGGCAGGTCTAAGCTTCTGAGCCAGTCAGCAGTGAGATTGGACCTATTAGTGGCTATTGGATTTATATCCTGGATAGCATAAGGAAAACCAGTCTCAAAAAAACCCCCAAACCCCTCTGTATTTGATCATTTTATACATTTAAAAACATTCTGAGAAAGGATCTATGGGGGCTTCACTAGACCACCAGAGTGGTCCATGGCATACAACATAGGTTAAGAACAGAAGGATATTCCTTCCCTGTCATATTACTCATAACAATTTTCTGCTTACCTAGTGAGGAAAAGACAAGGTTTGTTTTCACCAGATCTGTCAGCCTGAAAGCTGGTGGGGGTAGAGCAGTCTCACTGTTCATGTTAGCAGCTGCTTCCAGGTCCCAAAGCTTGTAATATACGAGGGAAAGCATCCTCCCCATCCTGGTTTGCCTTCTTCTGTTTCTAAGGATGGCTCTGGGTTCTCCCCAACCCCTTCCCCCGAAACCCACACAGTTATCCTTGATTATTGTCAAGACCATCAGCTTCATATATATATTTTTTGCTTTTTGGAGGGGCAGTTGGGGTTAAGTGATTTGCCCAAGGTCACACGGCTAGTGTGTGTGTGTGTGTGTGTGTGTGTGTGTGTGTGTGTGTGTGTGTGTTAAGTGTCTGAGGCCGACTTTGAACTCAGATCCTCCTGACATCAGGGCTGGTGCTTTGTTCACTTCGCCACCTAGCCACCCCCCATCAGCTTCATATTTAAAAATTTTCAACATTAGTGATATCTTTGCACCATCACAACCCCCAAACCCATTTTTCTTATATTCTAGAAAGCTTTCTGTCTCTCTGCAATTATTTCACTTCAGACATGAAGTTTTAACAACAAGCCCATGCTTATCTTTGGAGCACATCCTCTCTGATCATGTATTGTTGTATATACTTTTTAATTTTTTTATGGTTCTCCCTCTCATTGACTTTCTTCAGAATATCCTGTGGGGAAAAAAAAAACTCTCCCCACACTTTTTTTGATAGTCTAATATGGGCTAGACTCTGCATTTCTTTTTTGATGGCAAAACTAATGCCAGGAGAAAGTATGGACAGAGTTTCAGGTAGTAATGGATTTTTATTTTGATTTTTTTTCCCATCTAGGAGAGAAGCTGCTGATCCTGTAACATGGAGGATTGCCTTCATACCTCATCAGAAAATCTTTCAAAACTGGTCAGCTGGGCCCATAGTCATGGGACCATTTGTAGCCTTATTCCAAATCTGAAACATTTGCTTTCCGAAGGTTCCCATGGCAACCTGACAGCAATGTGGGGCTGTAGTGCTGGCCATGCTTATCATTGGCCCCTGACCGCCACTTGTAGAGCCGGATCCCAGGAGAGGGTCTGTTTCCAGGACAACAGGAGTTTCAATTCTGATAGTCCCAGTATCATTGGTGTGCCCTCTGAGACACAGACCAGTCCTGTAGAAAGGTACCCTGGGAGGCCAGTGAAAACTAAGCTGGATTGTAACAGAACTAGAGACTCTTGTGATTTTTCTTACTGTAGTGAGCCTTCAGAATTGGATGAAGTTGTAGAAGAATATGAAGATGAAGCAACTCTTTTTGACATGGTTTGTGAGTCTTCTGTGACAGATGAGGACAGTGACTTTGAACACCAAACCCAAAGATCTCAGAACATTACTCGGAAAAGACCTGGCATTTGTCCCTCTTCTATTCTTTCAAGTACCCAGTCACAGGTCATTGATGAAAGTAGCAGTGATGTCATTGTCAAGAAAATCAAACAAGAGATTCCTGAAGATTATTACATTGTGGCAAATGCTGAACTAACAGGAGGAGTGGATGGCCCCACACTCTCACTAACACAGATGGCAAAGCCTAAAACCCAGGTTCACGCTGGCCCCTCTTATGTTGGATCAGCCAAGCCGGTTCCCCATTTGACCCCAACACTGAACACAGAACTGGACCTACAAAGCATCTCTGCCTCTCCACCCATTATTTCAAGACAGACAGTTCAGAAACCCATCAAGGTAACCCTGGCTTCACCTAATCGAGGACTTTCTGGTACCCACGGGGCCAGCCAACAGGTGGCAATTCAGATGCCCGTGAGCACATCCAATCCCAACAAACAGATTAGCATTCCTCTCTCTGCTCTGCAGATCCCAGGACAAGAGGAACAAGTGGCTTCTGAGGAGCTGCTACCACCTTTACCCAATCAGGTCCCATCCTGTGAGATAGCTCTTTCACCCCCGCTTAGCACAGAGCCAGAAGTGAGCTCTAGTCAGCAGCAGCCCATGGCCCTTCCCACCATCACAACTGAAGCCACAGCACAAACAGTACCAGGTATGAAATCTCCAAATATCCCATGTGCACAGAACATTCTGTACAGTTTTCTAATGGCATTTTACAGACAAGGCAGCATAGGGGAGTGGAAAGAGCGCTGAATTATGAGATAGAGCTTCTTGATTCAAATTCTAACTGCCTAAATTACCTGTGTGACCTTGGGGGAATTAGTTTACTTCTTTGAGTCTCTTTGGGTCTCAGTTTCCTCATTTTTAAGTGTTAGATTAAAGCAGGGGCTCATAACTTTCTTGATGCAGTCTGGTGAAACCTGTGAACCCATTCTCAAACTAATGTTGTGTTGTTTTTTAACTCATAATTGAAGGAAATGTCAAGTTTCAATTCTAGTTTAGTAAAAGTAAAGGGACATATATGTACCTACATACATATACATACATACATACATGCATATGTGTGTGTATATTCCCATCCAAGTTCATGGATCCCCTGAAATATATTCATGAATCCCTTTGGTACTCTGGATCCCAGATTAAGGACCCTTGAACTAGAATATCTCTAAGGATCCTTACAACTGTAAATCCCAAGTATTCTCATAGTGTTTCTGCAATACTGTTGTCTCTCAGAACTAGAATTCGGGTCATAATTGTTTTCAGATAGGTGTTATAAATAAATGCATGACAATTAGGTGAAAAATATAAAGGATTCCAATCCAAGTATAGGACATAAAGCAGTCAACATACATTGGCACTTTGAGCAGGGTTTTTAACCTCGAATCCATCAATTTCCAAGGGGCCCCATAGGGACATTTCCAGGGATCTATAAACTTGGTTGGGGGAAAAAAATACATCTTTATTTCAGCATAATTGGTTTCTTTTGCAATCTTGTGCACTTTATTTTATGCATCAAAATAAAACATTTATGTATTAAAATGAAGCATTATTTAAAAGCATTCTGATAAGGGATCCTTAGCTTTTACACAACTGCCCAAGGGGGTCCATGACAAAACAGTTTAAAAATTCCTAACTTAGAGGAATCGCTGAGATGCACTACTTACCTTGTGTATTGCTTAGCAAGGCTTATGCTGTATAGCTGCATAGGTGGATCTTACATTACATTAGGCTTTCATATAGAAAAGTTGTTTTTTAAAAATGTTTTAGTTTTTAATGACAAAGTTCTTTAAGAATGGGTTCTTAATTACTGTATTTGAAGGCCAGTTGATGCTTGAATGTACTGAGGATAGGTTTAAGAAATGTGTTCCAAGATAATAATTTTTCCTTGTTCAAAGCAACTTATAATTTCCATATTTTTATCAAAATTTATAATCCCAACCTGTAGTTTGAATAAAAAAAATTTCCCATGGAGGTTATAACATAACTTCTGGAGATTTTACAGATTTATTTCAACTTATTTTCTGCGTTGATTTTAGGGTGTCACTACTTGGAAGTGGCAGTGGGAATAGTGACTCCATAACTTGGGATCCTTTTCAGTGGTTGATTTGAATGTTCACTGTTTATTTAAGATGCCAGCTTTTTTCTATTTCCCATTTCATTCCTGCTTTTTTTTTTTTTAACCTGCTATCTAAATTCAGTGTACATGCTAGAAACTCAAATATTGTACAAAAGAGACACGGCTATAGACAAAGATGGAAAAACAGCACCAAGGGTGCCGAGGTCAGAAATGCACGACATTTTTCTCAAGTTTATTTTGGTCCCACTTAACGGCAATGAGTAGGCAAGGCTTCCTGGAACAAATGAGTGGATCCAGGTGCCCTGAATTTGATAGCCAGAGGTACCTATGCCCTTCACTAGGGATGATTAGTTCATTGCTGTGCACCTGCTGAGATATTTTTTCTAGTTACAGACTAGACTGTGACCTCATTTCTCTAAGAAAACTTTCACCTGAGGATTTCTCTACCATAGTCATAATGTTCGTTTATGTGTCCCTCCAAAAGAGAGGGAGCATGACTTTCTGGATAGCAAGTCAGTCTTGGAGCCAGGAAGAATTCCTGTCCTTGACAAGCATTGTCTGTGTAAGTCACTTAAGCTCTCTGTGCTTCAGGCAGCTCTTCAAGGCTAAGTTGCTGACTTGCATTAGAAAATGGAGTTTCTTTATCCAGGATTTCCCTTGACCAATGAAGACACAGGTGCACCCCAGCTTTTAAAATGTTCATATTTTAATTCAGTTATAGATTAATAGTAATTCATTCTTGCCAGTTTTTTAAGGTGTAGCAAAAGACTAATTTACACTTAGGAAAATCTGAGTTTTTGGCACCCATGGATTGGCTGTTCAGAAAATAGCAGCTTTCCTTAAAATGTTTTTTTTTGTTTTGTTTTGTTTTGTTTTGTGTTTTTGAGGACTAAGGTAGGATGAAGGTTTAAGAAACAGTGTAAATTCAGAAATTTAAGCTACACTTCTATTTAATTGGCATTTGCAAGTTGAATTAAGGAATTTGTTTTGTAAAATGGTTTGGTCTGTTCTCCACATAGTTACTTAAGTGCTGGGCCACTAGACCTAATTACATTTAAGAGTTTACAATATATTGATACTCAGTGCTGATAAATAAAACAATATGGAGTTTTACTCAGTGATGATAAATAACACAAATAGCATTTTAGCAAAGGACAAAAGAACATAATTATGCCCCAGAATTAGAAAAGAGAAGCTTAAATATTTTGTATTGGAGGAGACTACATTTTGATTTCCTGTGTTTTTTCCACTTCTTTCCTATCCCCTTACCCCTAATCCACCTCCACTGCATGTTCAATAGAGTATATATATATATATATAGAGAGAGAGAGAGACAGAGAGACAGAGAGACAGAGAGAGGGGCAGCCTTGACTTAAGAAAAGTGTCTGCAACACTTCCTGTCTTTGTGACCCTGAGACTAGTTACTGAACTTCTCAATGTCCTAAGACAACCCTCTGACTAGGTTGCAAGACAGATGCCATTTGATTAAATCACAAGTCTGTAAACGGCACCCCACCCGAATCACCATATCTGTGTGTGTCATACCCTCCACCCGAAGTTTAGCTCTTCTTTGTAATAAAGAAATAAAGAGTAATTACACCAAAGTATTCTTTCAACTACTTTCATCTGAAAGTTTTCCGTGGTTGTGGGTCAGTCTCCTAAGCAGTGTAAATTAGCTTTGGATATGAATGTTCAAGGAAAATAAGGAAAGGAGGAAGGTTGGGAGTAGGATTCTCTTTTGAGTTATATTTGATGTTATGAACCATTATTTAAAAAAAAAAAAGATCCTGTTCTGCTGAGATTTCATCTTTTTTTAGAAATGCTTTTGATTTCCTAGGTACCCTGAGGACATCCAATGTTCTCAGTGGCATTTTGGGACAGAATTGCCAATTTCCGATTAAACTTTGGTGGTTAGATGGTGAAATGGTTTCTGATTTTTATGATAATATTTATTTATCGTCTCTAATCTTTATTCTCAACATGAATCCAAAGCATTTGAAATTAGAGTAGGTCCAAATGCATCTGAAATCTGAGTATAGATTAACTTTGAGCAATTAACATAAGTAGATAACACTGCCTAGGCCATAAGCAAAAAGGAATTCAAGGATGCTCCAAAAGAACCAGCCAATCACTAAATTAGACATGTTTATCATGGGTTTCTGTATTAGCTTGAACATTTGCCAAATCATTGCAGAAATGGCTGTATGTCATCATGGTAAGTGGTATCTTTTGTATTTATAAAAATAAATAATTAGGTTAAACCAGATGATCTTTTGCAGGGTCCCTTACAGCTCTGACATTCTGTGATTCTGTGGTGATTGCTTTCATAAAGAAAGATAGCTAGTTTTTGTTATTTGTAATATCATTTAAATTATTTAGAAATCACCCTAATTTGCCTACAAAAATGTACACACAAGTCCCAGTTTGGGGGAAAAGTAGGCTTTTTTTTTCTCTCCAGGCAATCTCCATCAGCCCAAACCTAAGCAAACAGCAAAAAAAATGTTTATTGAAAGAGTTAGTATGAAGTTACCAGTGCCTAAGATTATACCAATTCTATCAAAGTTCTATAAATTTATGTCTTAATTTTAATTTGCATTTCTAATTCTAATTTTGCTTGTATTTTAATTTTAACGTATTTGATAATTCTGTCAGATTCTACAGATATATCAGAATTTTAGTTTAAATTTGAGGCATTTGTTACATGGGATTTGTATTACCCACCCTAGCTTGGTTAAAATTGTGTATGGGGGAGTATGGGGGGGATAATGTGTATGTATGTATGCGTTCCCCTTTAACAAATTCATTTACACAATTCTGACTTATACAAGGCGCACTTTCATTAATCGGTTCCTTTCCCAAGAGTTATATATTGGCAAGCAGTCAGTTTTTATAATTGCTTCTGATATTTGTCACTTATAAATTGCTTTTGCACACATGCACCTGGAGACTGTAGCCTTACAGAAGAAAAGACATACGTTGGGTGAGGGGTGAAAAATTTTTGCATAAAATGTTTCATTATTAGGACAGTGTTACAAAAAATCAATCGTATATCAAACCTAAGCTCAAGAAGATATTTTTGAAATGATTATTAAGTTAACATTTGCTTGTCCCTCATGTGCCTTAAATATTTCCTGGGACTTTTTTTGATGTTTAAATGGAGTATTTATGGGTTGCTGCATGAGCAGATAGAAGCAGTTGTGTGTATCATTCAGAGAATTGACATCGTAACAACATTTCAAGATGATCCCAGTTACTTGCTAATCTGTCTTCACCCAGTTTAGTAGGGAATGAAATGGGTTAGCCATCAGATCTAGTTTTAGATCTGAGATTTTGTGATGTCAGAATCCCACTGACTGGTCTCCTGCCACAAGCCTCTCCCTATTCCTCTACTTGGTTGTTGAAATGATCTGGCTAAAAAGCACAGGTCTGACCATGTCCCTCCTCTGAGCTCAGTAAAATCCACTGGCTTCTATCCCCTCCAGGACCAAAATTAAATCCTCCATTTGACATTCTAAACCCTACTGGCTATGTCTTAAGCTCAATTCACTCTGAAGCTCATAGACTGGTCCACACTAGGTCCCTGCCCAAGCTCCACCTGAGGGCTGTATTTTGGGCCCTCCTGGCTTAGAGTGAATGTCAGTGGTAACTGTTTCTCTTTGGAACAGCAACCCTGAGGGTCTTCCCCTCCCAGCCTGATTTTTTTTTCTTTTTCTTTTTGCTAATTAAAGGGGTCATTCCTTGACTCACTTCTTTACAAGGACTATTCACTGAATGAATGTTACCTCATCCTTAGTGAGAACCTGAAAAGGCCTTAGCCTAAAAGGGCCAGGGTCTCCCATTGCATCCTGGGTCATCTCCACTCATCCTGATGAATATCTGGCCACTGAACCCAGATGGCTCTGGAGGAGAAATTGAGGCTAATGACCTTGCACAGCCCTCCCTTACTCAAATCAAAGTCAACTGCAAGTCATGTCCCTGATGCTACGGTCCTCTTTGAGAATAAAGGACAAACACAACAACTCATGCTTGGAATGCCCTCCCTCCTCATCTCCACCTCCTCACTTCTTCCAGCCCAGCTAAAATCTTACCTTTACAGAAAGCCTTTCCTGATCCTTCTTAATTTTTGACGTCTTCTCTCAGTTGATTATTTCACATTTATCCTATGTATAGCTTGATCCCCAAGCTATCTATCCGCAGCTAGGTGGTGCAGTGGCTGGAGGACAGTGTGGAATTGGGAAGATTCACCTTTCTGAATTCAAATCCAACCTCAGACACTTGCTAGCTGTTTGACCCTGGGCAAGTCACTTATTCCTGTTTGCCTTAGTTCTTCATCTGTAAAATGAGTTTGAGAAGGAAATGGCAAACAGCTTCAGTATTTTGCCAAGAAGAACCCAAATGGGGTGACAGAGTCAGACACAACTGAACAATAGAAATGGCTTGATTCTGCATAGTTCTTTGTATGTCATCTACCTCTCCTAGAAAGCAGGAATTGTCTTTTATTTTCTTTATATCCCCATAATTTAGTACAGTGCCTGGTACATGGTAGGCACTTAGTAACTGTTTAATGATGGACTGACTGACATTTTTCATTATACCCAAGAGTAAAAAACATAAAATCAGGCTTGCTTTCTTTCTCTATAAGTAGTACCTTCTGTCTTTCTCCAGCAAGGTCCAATAAAGACCTATGTATAAATCTCAAGAA
This sequence comes from Gymnobelideus leadbeateri, assembly GCA_011680675.1. Classification (NCBI taxonomy): domain Eukaryota; kingdom Metazoa; phylum Chordata; class Mammalia; order Diprotodontia; family Petauridae; genus Gymnobelideus; species Gymnobelideus leadbeateri. The sequence goes on from WOXC01000560.1 coordinate 315,061, forward strand.
AAGAAGAAACAAAATCTAAAAACAGAGAGATTTTCCCCGCCATGGTACTACAATGGCGTGAGAGGCAGAATGGCATCATAGCCAGAGGGATAACTTTGGATTCAGGAGAATGTAGGTTCAAATCTGATCTCTGAAACATACTGACTGCAAACTTAAGCAAGTTACTATGGAAATTCTTTTGATCTATATGAATAGAGTACTCCATTAAAAATTCTCTGTATCAATGAAATAACCAATCTGATTAAAAAATGAAATAAGACAAAAGTACCCATAATAGAAAGACTCTCATACAGGAATATATCAAGTATAATTTGAACTAAATTCAATATATATCTTCTTTACCTGATCCCCTTAACACTTTCAAAAGGGAATGATAGGTCTCACTTCTATGGGGGGGAAAATGATTGTGACTCTACCCATTTATATTGAAGAAAAGTATCATGGAAAGCAAAGAATCTTGGAGTCTTGGAGTCAGAAGACCTGAGTTCAAATCTCACTCCTGACACTCAATAGTTTTATGACCACAGGCAAATCACCTGTTAGAAGCCTTTTCTTCATTTGTAAAATGGGAATGATAATTAATAATAATAATAATACACATAGTAGTTGGCCTCACAGGATTGTTGTGAGAATCAAAAGCACTTTGTAAATATTGATTAATTGCTATATAAATTCTGGAAGCAAGTGCCTTCGTTGTCTACTTTTTTCACTACTGAATCATTTGGATATTTTTTCTGGACTTTTATTTTCATAGAATTTTCTTTTTGTCACTTAAGGACCAGTCTGGCTAACTTTAGGGAGGTACAGAGCCACATTAGCCACAAAGAGATTATTATATTATTATGATAATCATTTTTTGAGTTCAAGAAAGAGTTAGCAGTTCACTCTTCTGAGAATTAAGTGAAATAGAACTTTCCCTTATCATGTTGGTTATTTTCTAATGTTTAGAGCACTTTTATACATATTAATAAACATTATTGCACATTGCTATAGCTTGTCAACAGATGCCCCAGTGAGAGTAGAGGAGAAAGGAAAAAGCAGGAAATTAGTCTCTTTGCTTTTTTATTTAGCTTCAAAGTTGAATCTACAGCTAGATCAAGATTATTTAGGATGATGAGAAAAGTTTTTCTTGGAATACCCAAACGCATAAGCAGAGTAATAAAATTAAATATTGATTGATGGTATTTATTAACAATTTCTATTTGAATTCATATTTGTTCCTTTAAAATACATGAATTATATCCAAAAGTACACCTCATCTCTGTGCTGCAGAGATGGATTTATCATAGATGTAGAGCTGGAAGACGCCTCAGAGACCATCTAGCCCAACCCCTTCTTTTTACATATGAGGAAAATGAGACCCAGAGAGGAAAAGTGATTTGCCCAGGGTTCTGCAAGAAGTAAACACCAGAGGTGGAATCTGAGCCCTGGTCCTCTGACTTTTCACAGACTTCAGTGATAGAGTTGGTATTTGATCATTGAAATGCAAACATTGGTGCCTGCTGCCTCCTCCCCATCACCTGGTAAATTGATCTTTTGGAGTTGCTATAATGTAAAAATGAAATCTCTTTGGAGCTAATGTGATTCTGCACCTCCCTGAAGTTAGTCAGGCTGATCCTGATGTGACAGGTATATGTAATCTGTCATTGGCCTCAGGTTCTTCCAAAGAACAGAACAAGATAAATGTCATAAAAAGAAATTTCTATGAAAAAAAAGTCCAGAAAAAAATATCCAAATCATTTGGTAGTATGACTGGTGAGAGGTTTACAAATCATTATCCACTGTGGATGAATTTTCATTTCTTCACCCTTTCCCTGTTTGCTGTTTCATGGGTCCAGAAGGAACTGTAAACAAATGAGTAGGTTGGACTGAATAAAATATTTGCTTCTAGAGCTCACAAAGGTCATTTCCCACCAGAAAATGACTTACCTGCTTTGTTAAAAGAATGGGTCTTAATTATTGACACATGCTCTTTTCCCTACTTTTTTGTGATAGCCTGTCCACAATCTAAGGTCTACAGCTTGCTTCAATATAGTTTATTAAATAGAGGCTAGAGACTGTAATTCAGAGTATTTGAAAGGGATGCAGCAAGAAAACCACCATAGTAGAAAGGGCACTGACATGTTAGTGGCTCCTCTGTAGCTTAGTTAGGTGTGTGAGTTTGGGCAATTCACATAATCGTTTTATTTTTATCTCAACCTCTTCTGTCCAATGTAGAGATGATAATATCTTGCCTTCCTAAAGAAATTAAGCCAAGCTAAGCTATATGTTAAAGGTTCTTCAGATCTAAGGCTACAACTTTGTGAATTTGTATGATTCTTATATATAGGAAGAATCAGTGGTTGGAATTTTAAGGAATAATGTAATCTTTTGGGGGTGAGTGTAAGAACAGGACATCTTATCTCATCAGTATGGGAAATTCTCTGCCCAGTGCAATTCAGGTTGACACCTTCTTTGAAAGCTATAGTCTTAAAGTGTTACCTAGAACAGAGGTGTTAAACGCACAACAGTGGCCCAAACCAAATTAAAATGTAATTGGGAAATAAATATATAATAAAATTAATGAATTAATTTTAAAAAGAACTATAAATATGTGATTTTCCAAGTCAATATAGGACCTATTTGTTGTTGGTTTTAAGTTGTTATAATTGTGTCTAATTCTCCATGACTACATTTGGAGTTTTCTTGGCAAAGATACTGGAGTGATTTGCCATTTCCTTCTCCAACACATTTTATAGACAAGGAACAGAGGCAAACAGTTAAGTGACTTGCCCAGGGTCACACAGCTAATAAATACCTGAGGAGAGATTTGAACTCAGGTCCTCCTGACTCCAGGCCCCAGTGCTTTATCCTCTCTGCCACCCCTATGTAGCCTATAGGGATCCTTATGTATGTTTTAGCAGTTCATTTCTATTTGAGTTTGACACCATTGTCTATTTCTAGAGTTGTATATGGATGTGAGTGGACAAATGAACAAATACACTAGTCTCTCATATTTTGAAGTAAATGAGTTTAGAAGCCAATGGTAATTTATTCAATATCACAATGTATTTGCAGTTTGCTCCATAGCTTAGCTAAAACATGAACCTAGTTATATATTGAATTGAATTTTTAAAAATTATAATATCAATAAATTTGTGAAAGCCTTTCTTTCAGAATTAGTATTGTTGACTGGATTTTTGGAAATCATGTTAGTAAAACTAATTGTTACCTACAGTACCTGGGCAGAGAAACAAGTACAAATTGAATTTCCCCAGCTTTTCCTATAGCAATAGCGCAATTCACTTTGGTGATTCCTAGACTCTAGAGTTCAATTGGAAATCTTTGCTGCTGGCTGAGTATCCTTTCTTTAGAGTACTACCTGCAAATGCCAGTATTATCTCATTTTGATTTGTTACGAGTCCTTGGTGGTGGTCTTTTTAAAAATTTTATTATATCTTTTCTATTATTTATTTAAATTTTATTTATTTTACTATTTTTTATTTTAAATATTTACATTTTAATTTTTAAAGTTTAAATTTATTTTTTTTTTTAATTTTGAGTTCCAAATTCTCTCCATCCTTCCCCAAGCAATATGATATCAATTATACATGTGAAATCATGGAAAACACGTTTCCATATTAGCCATGTTGCAAAAAAGAAAGTGAAAAAATTATACTTCAATCCATATTCAAAGTTCATCAGATCTCTCCATAGATGGATAGCATTTTTCGTCTTGAGTCCTTTGGAATAGTCTTTGATCATGGTATTGATCTGAGTAGCTAAGTCTTTCACAGTTGTAATGGTAAATTGAGCCATCTTTTGTCTGAACTTTTACCTGTCTCATAGCCATTGAATGGGCATGACCTCAGACAAACTGATACCTGTGAAAGACCTTAATTTAGAAAGGTCACACTTATCCATTGCATCTTGGGCCATTGCCAGTCTTGTTGGCCTTTGTCTTGCCACTGTACTTCAAATGACTCTAGAGGAGAGAGTATGACTGACAGCCTTGCCCAGCTCTGCCTTACTTATATCCAATTCATGTGCAAGTCAAGATGTCTCCCTTGTGATGATTGATTGTCATTAAAAAAGAACGAACACTTGTTGTGTGACCTTGGCCAAGTCACTTAACCCAATTGCCTCGTCTTCTCCCCTCCAAAAAAAAGATTAAAAAAAAAAAAGAAAGAATGAATGAACAACAACAACAATATTGTTGTTACTGTGTACAGTGATCTCCTGGTTCTACTTACTTTTACTCTGATGCAAAGTCTTTTAAGTTTAGGTTTATAAAATGCAGTCAGTCAAAAAGCTTTGATTTAGCACTTACTATTGGCCAGGCACTATGTTAAGCACTGAAAATACAAATATAAAAAAAAAATGTCAGTCTTGGAAGACAGCATTTCAAAAGGAAGCTGAAAGGAGGGAGGGGAAAATGAAAGCCCTGGGGTTTGATGGGGAAGATGGGAGGAGGACAGCTTGGACAACCTGGTGAGAAATGGAGCCAGGAATGGCCTGGAGTCCTCTTTGAATGAAAGTTCTGAGAGGAGTCATCCACTCTGAGGGAGGTGCCCCAAGGGCAGAAGGTACTAACAAGGGCTATGAATTCCAGAGCCAAAGTGACCTTCCTGGAGGAAGAGGTTTCTTGGGACACATTAGAGTGCATCCTGCTAGGAAATGCCATGCAGATACACAGTAATTCAGCAAGTTCACTAGCTTGACCCTCCTAACAGGATTAGTTAGTTTCAAAAGCTAATCTTTATAACATGCATGAACTAGACATTTTCATAAACATGGGCATTTGGGGAGAAAATCCATAATTAAATTGGTATGAACACTTCATTCACCATTTCAGATTGCTACACTTCCATGCTTTGATATATGGTCTTCAAGGGCCAAAAATAATTCATTGCATGGTGGCCAACTTTCTGTCTAGGAGCTTTCCTGCACTGAGTAAAGCAGATCCTGGAACTGTAGACATATGGTCCTTTTCAGGCCCATTCTAAAAACCTTTCCAGATTGACAAGTCCTTATAGACAAAATGGAGAGAATTACAATGACCACAATAGTACCAAGAATTAACACTAAAAATAGGATAACTTTAATTAACACAATGACCAATACTGACCCTAAAAGACTAGTGATGGAACATACATAGCTCCTTCTTCTTGGAAGAGGGGTGGTAGGATACAGGCATGGAATGTGAATGTCAGACATGGACAGGATTTTTTTTTTTTTGGTGAACATTACCTCTTTTTTGTTTTGTTTTTTAGCCCAACTCTCTCATTTTATTATTTTTTTCATTTTTTAAAATTATTTTTCTCTCAAATTTTGTTTTAGACTCAAATGCCAGAACACAAATAGAGAATAGCGAAAAGAAACAAAAACTTAGCATAAACTTAAATACTGGAAATTAAATACAAAATTGGAAAGAAAAAAAGCATGTTGTGTGCATAGCAGAACATGAGAGGATTCAAAATAGGTAACTATAAATTTTCATTTCAAGAAAGCCTATATGATAAATAATACTCATTGTGTTGACAATTGTCCAACTTTTCTACCTTGAGAGTTTTCTTTTCTTTGCTGTGCACTTTTTTAACATTACTTCTTTGTTATAAAAAAGGGGTTCTTTTGGGATGTCTGATAGTGAGAAATGACTATTTTAAAAATTAAAATTAAAAAAAAAAAGAACCACTAAAACTTATGCTGGTTTGGTATGCCCTCTGAAAGCAAATGATTGTTTCTGTGCCTTTATGAAGAACAGAGGAAGATCTTTCTTTCTTTCCTTCCTTCCTTCCTTCCTTCCTTCCTTCCTTCCTTCCTTCCTTCCTTCCTTCCTTCCTTTCTTCCTGTCTTACTTTCTGTCTTTCTTCCTTTTTTTTTTTTGCAGAGGAAGGTGTTTATTATGCTTCTAAAGAAGTGGGTGTGGTGCTCACTAGGGACACACCCACACAGATACAGAATCAGGAGTGAGGGTCTACAAGTTCTGTCAAACCCACCCCCCCAAACAAGTTTTTTAAAAAGTGATGAGAACTTTTGGAAAATGCACGGTCACTAATTTAGTTCTTAGGAGTGAATAGCTAGTCCCTGTTTTTGAGACTGTTTCCTTGTGAACTGAAATAATGAATTACCCATAGAAAAACTGACATGGTTCATCACACATGATGAAGCTATCATTTATCTACAGTCCCAGAACTGCCCCTACCAGCCAGTACACTTTCCAGGTATTCTGATTTCCCTCTCCTGGGACAGCTGTGGTCCTCATTAGTCAGTCAACAAGTACTTATTTAAAAACCTACATTGTGCCAGTCATTGTGCTAAGCTCATCAAGGAAATAATAATTCTATTCTTTTCACCCATATTTTTCAGGACTTAAATGATCATTGTAGTATCGGGGAATGAGTGTTGGTTCTGAAGCCTGAGGACCTTGGTTCAAATCTCTACCTCTGACATTTATTATGTATTATATTAATTTATTATTATATAACAATAATATATCATATATTATATTATTATATCGATTTATTATATATTATATTAATACCTTTGCAACATTGGGCAAATTACTTTCCCCTCCTAGGGTCAGTTTCCTCATCTATAAAGTGAGGGTACTGGCTTAGCTAGCCTCTGAGTTCCTTTCCAACCTCTAATTCTATACTGTGGTCTGACTGCTGGGGACTCGGCTGGTTTGTTCCCAAAGCATACTTTCAGTTTGCATTTAAGTCTCTCATTAACCATCAGAGTAATCAACTGTACCTGTACTGTTAAGTTCTGTGAGTGCATTAAAACCATGCTTTATTAAGCCTGGAAAAGGAACAAGTTCCTTCATCACATGGACAGGTTATCATTGATTTTTTTTTAATCATCCTTTAAATTGTGAACACTCATTAGGTTGAGAACAAAGATGCAATCTCATAATGTGCTGATCCTGGTTGAACATCTGGTTCATGGACTTGTCTCCCATGCATGCTGAATGTTTTATAAATACTGAACATGGACTTCAGTATTGCAGTAAACACTAGATTAGGGGTTTTTAACCTTTTTTGTGCCATGGATCCCTTTGACAATCTAGTGAATGCTATTTCCATTCCCGGAATAATGTTTTTAATTGCATTAAATAAAATACATAGGATTACAAAGAAAACAAGTTATATATTTATATTATATATAACTAATTATATATAATTAATATATTATCCATCTCTCTCAACTTTAGATAGATGTCTTTATATATAGACTTAACATATATAGAAGCATATATTGAGTATATATATATGTATGCATGTGTATATTATATAAAAGTATACATATATTGTATGGTTATAAATATACATTTATATTATATACACAATACATACACACAGGGTTGCCCAAGGTATGTATGTATATATTTATGTGTATATACATATATATGACATTCTAAAAGTCATATATATAGGGAATGTGTGTGTGTATGTGTGTGTGTGTATTTCCCAAAAGTCTCAGTGCAGTTTAAAGCTATTAAAGCTGAAAGTACTTGGATCCCAAGATTTAAGATCCTTTACACTAGAGCTTTGTTCTAGAGCAGAAATACTTAAATTTTCTGGGTAGTTTGTTATTGTGATCACTTGATAGAAGATTTATTATGAAGGGACTTTATTTTTCTATTTTGGGAGGCAGCTAGGTGGTGCACGAGATAGAATGCTGGGCCTGGAGTCAGGATTACTCATCTTTGTGAGTTCAAATCTGTCTTCAGACACTTAAGAGCTGTGTAACTCTGGGTAAATCCCTTAATCCTGTTTGCCTTAGTTTCCTTATCTGTAAAATGAGCTGGAAAAAGAAACAGCAAACCACTTCAGTATCTTTGCCAAGAAAACCCCAACTGGGGTCATGAAACAGTGGAAATGTCTGAACAACAGCATTTCTCTATTTTCCTAATTTTAAAAAATGTTTTATGTATAAGCGTCTATAGGATTTTTCAGGAGAACATAGTCCTATATGATAAAATACTTTAATGTTCAAGTCATCACATTTGGACTGTGTTTTAGTTCTTCCTAATAACTGTGAAATCTCTTTCTGTTTACTTTTAACCTTGATAACTCTACATAGTTCTTTATTCACAGATAGCTGACTATCCTACCTGTAGGCTGTATCTATCTGTAAATATTTGGGAGGACTTAAAAAAACTTGCTAGCCCAACCCTTTTAGGCATGTCTCATCACCATTATCAGTATAGACAATTCAGTATGATTATTACAAGTGACTAAACAATTTGGGAGGAACAAGACAAGTATTTTTAATTTTTCTAAACTATAGGAAGCTAAGACTATGTGTTTCTATCCAAAGAATACTATATTAGCCATTTTGACTTGCTAATAGGCAATCAGTCAGTTTGGCTATTTTTTTTTTTAAAGAATAGAACCTGTTATTTAATGGAATTGATCAACTGATTGGATAATTTGGCATCAAATAGACATTACTTCATTTCTTATGAGAAATGGAGTGGGAGTACAGTAGAAAAGGAAGAATTTTTAGAATTTTTCTGATTTAAAAAAAAGGATAAATATTTCCAGAATTTGCTCTTAAGTGCTAAAAAATCTCAAATTTTTTAATACGAGTATCCGGAAACATTATTTTCTCCTTCATTTTTAACAAAGAAAACATAGTTTCCTACTCTGAAAATGTGTCTATATGTCTGCTGGTGTGAGGGTGTAGATTTCATTTATTTTTGTAGGAGATTGCCACTAAAACCATTTTCACCATAACATATTTTGACAACTACACAAATAAATGAGTCGGGAGTGGGAAATTCAATTAATTAGAAGAGCCTATTTCTTTCTTGAGATGCTATTATAATTATTTTTGAAGAACTCTATTAAAAAGTTAGCTATGTGTATATACTTTTTATCAAATGGTGTCGAGAAAACATTGTTTCCAGAATTGTATTCAGTTCTAATTGTTTTTAAAAATGCCTGTGTTCTCTAAAATTTTATTGGAAAAAAAGTACTTGATGGAGCAGTAGAGATTGACATGGAACCACAAATCTCAGCATGGATATTGGTAAAGTCACGTGCATTTGAAATTTCAATTTAATTGACTATGTTTGTTTAGAGACTGCTAGATGCTTACCACTGTGCTGGGTGCTATTGAGAGAAAAGGAAATGGCATTGTAAACACCCTCAGGGAGCTTTGCAGTTTTATTAACTATATATCCATGAAACAATCTAGGAGCAGAACAAGACATTCACAATTGACATTCCACACCTAGCATATTCTGTTCAATTTGGGGCCCCATATTTTAGAAAGAACATTGGATAAGCTAGGGAATGTCTGGAGAACAGTCAGAAGAGGAATAGGAATAGTGTTCTTGCCATATAAATACCCACTGGAGGAATTGAAGAGATAATTAATTTGGAAAAGAGAATATATACATATGAATGCCGTGTTCACATTTTTCTGGGGGCGTCATAGAAGAGGGGTTAGACTTAACTCCACTTGCTTGGCCCCAAAGAAAAATACTAGAGACAATAAGTAGAAATTGCAAAGACACGAATTTAGGTGCAATATGGGGGGAAACTTCCTCATATTTAGAGCTGTCCAAAATTGGAAAGAACTGCCTCTGAAGGCAGAGTGAGCTTCCTCTCATTGGACATCTTTGAGGAAAGGCAAGATGACCAGTTGTCAGGTATTTTGGAGATGGGATTCTTGTTCACATATTTATGAATTGACTGAATCAGGACTTTTTAACTGTTTGTGTCCTGGACACCTTGAATAGTCTGGTGAAACCTATGGACCCCTTTTCAGAAGAATGTTTTTAAGTCCATGAAATAAAATGCATAAAATTACAAAGGAAACCAATTATACTGAAATATAGTTATCAAAATATTAAAAAAAACAAAACCAAGTTCATGGACCACAGATTAAGAAGCCCTAGAGTAGATGGCTTCTGAAGAGTGTGATTCTTTGTTCCATTATATGATTAAGTGTTTGAATGTATCATACAAACAGTAAATGCTATGGCTGATTAGGATGTGTGAAGATAAAAGAATTAATTAACTGAAGAATGAATTAAATTAAACACTGAATATAGGGCACATCCAAGCTGTAGTTTGGAGCACTGTTCTGTAGCTAAGGGAAGTCATGACACATGCATGTATTTCACATAAATTATCTCCATAAATATTAGCAAAGCAAATAATTGAGGTACCCTTAAAATCCTAGAATATACCAACTTTGCAGCATGGGTCTCAGTAATTGGCTTAGTGGGTACAAGTATGTCTTCTATAAATATTCAGACCCAGAATTTGATTTTGTGGAATCTTTTTAGTCTCCAGAGTTTTCCTTGAGATTTATATCAAAGCTTATTAGCTTTTAACACTTTCCTCTATATAGTATCTTTTTTTAATCTTTTTTTTGATTACTAAAACTTAAATACACAATAAAAAAAGAAAAAAAGCATGTCATGTGCACAGCAGAACATGAGAGAATTCAAAATACATAGCAATAAATTTCCATTTCAAGAAAACTCATATAATAAATACTGTGTTATATTGAGAGCTGTCCATCTTTTCTTTGCTTCCTTAAGGGTTTTCTTTTGTTCTCTGCTGGGCACGTTTTTACTTTGTTCTTTTTTCCCCCTTTTCCCCTCCACCTCCCAGAATTAAATGTGGATATATTTATGTATAGATGCAGATATACATGCACACACACACACACATACACACACACACGTATATACATACCACAGTATCTTTTCTAAAGGATAGTTCTGAAATGCAGCCATTTTTTTCTCTGTTATTGCAATAAATGCCCTTCCTGTATTTAAAAGTACTGTCTATTTTCTTACTTTGCCCATATTTATTGCTGGATAACAGGGTGTCAGTCTCTATAGAAAAATAGTCTGACTTGTTCTTGTAACTACTTTCCCAAGATAGAGTTTGATCTTATCTTGTGACCTACTTAGAGAAATTAGCATTTGCACATTGGTTATTACTTCCTAGATAGATAATAATGAATATTAACAAGCCTAGCTTAGAGAGGGTAATTTATTAGTGTTTGCTGCATCTCTATTTCTTTGTGTGTTATCATGTGTTCATTTTTATGCCTCCTCTGTCACACATCCTTTCCAGACCAGCCCTGATTAATATTTGCTTTGTTTTATGGCCTCACCTTTCCAGTGTGCATTTGAAAATAAAAGGCTACCTACATTTATTGACTTCTGTTGATTAACATATAATCTTATGAGTTTAATTGAAACTATGGCTCCTAAACAAAATTTTGTAGTAACAATGAATTTCACCCTTGGAATTTTTCAGGCATAAATTCCATCTGTAATCCCATGGGCTATTCTTAGGCATCATGATATCTATATTGAAAGAGATCTGGGCTCATAATTAGAAGCCTAGATTTTGGTCCTTACAATATTACAGAAATCTTAGACAAGCCATTCTCTCTTCTCTACCTCTCCCCCACCCCTGGTTTTTGTTCTTCGGTTTTCCTTATCTATAAAAGGAAGGGATTCTGGACTATATGGTTCCTTGAGGTCTGGTCTGACTTTATACTTCCTTTACCCTATGATTCTCATAGATCTTCAGCAAAGCCAAAACAAAACAAAATACTTGTTTCTTACTTTGGCATGTTGATAGATTGTATTTCTTATGATCTCTTTAATCTCTTACCAAGCTATGGGATCATAAGACCATAGTTATTTAAGGGACCTCAGGAGCCATCTGGCCCAGCTTCCTCATTTACCAGAGGATGAAACTGATGCCCCTGAAGTGAAGAGACTTGTATCTGAGATGTATCTAAGGTCATAGGGAGTTAACTGATGGAATTGTCACAAAGCATACCCTGGATCATGCATATTTTTGCAGTGCAGGAAAGGAGAGGGATCACATATTATGTGCCCATAAGAAATAGTAGGGAATCTTAACCCAGTCTAATTTAGTTATTTCAAGTCTTTCTAATTAGGTGGAATTCATAGATGAGGCTGCAGTTGATGTCAAACAAGTTTGTGGGTTGTTTTGATTTTTTGAAATTTGATATATTAGCCAAATAGACTAATGTAAAACAGTTAATTTTTGAAACTTTCTCTGGGAAAAAAATTTCCATGAAATTGAATTTTAGTAGCTGCAAAGGTTGTCAGAAAGAAAATAACTTAGAGGTTCAAGAGATCTGTGTGCTCTGTTTAAATGTGCTTTGAATAAGTCATTTAAATGTTGGTTCCATTCTCCTCCCTCCTCACTCGCTATAAGCATTTTAAACGTCTATAAAGAGACAGATAGGTGGTGCAGTGAATAGAGCACCAGCCCTTGAGAGGACCTGAGTTCAAATGTGGACTTAAACACTTGACATACTAGTTGCATGACCTTGGGCAAGTCACTTAACCCCAATTGCCTTACCTTCCCCCCTCCAAAAAGCAGAGAGAGAGAGAGAGAGAGAGAGAGAGAGAGAGAGAGAGAGAGAGAGAGAGAGAAGAGATTTGCTGAGACATAGTAACAGAGGGATAATTTTAAAATTAGGTAAAAAGGAGTATACCAACTTGAATTGGCACCAGTGGGCATGCAAAAAGTAGCCCTTGGTTCTGGAGAGGACGGTTTAGAATGTAGCGTTTTCCACAGGAAGCCAGATATCAATAACTTGCTGGAGATGAAAAGAATATGACATGACTTTTTTAATGTAATGAGTGGGCCCGGTATGATCCAGAAGAGTAATCAATGCTTTCTCTTAAAATTTCCAGGATATGGTAACCTTTTGGACAAATTCTAAGTCCACATTTTCCTGGGTACTTGCTGACCCCTTAATGTCATGTGAAGGATGAAGTTCACATCTAGTTTGGACACTTGAACTCCCCCTTGAGCTTAGCATTTGAAGGGGGTTTCACATATTTTCAGAGGGTGGAGACCTGAAGAGAGAGGAAGATAAAGGAGAAAGGGACTATTCAAAAACAGTATAGGTTACCTATGTGTTTATTAGTTTCTTCCATGGATGCGTGCAGCCCAAAAAGGACCATGAAGACAGACCTACCCAGGAAGAGACTAGAGAAAGCAGAGGAGTTACTGACTAAACCTCCCAGAGCAATTAGAGATGTTTCTGGGATGGCAAGAAAGGGCCTAGACCAAACCAAGAAGTAACGAAGCTCTGATTTATGACATGCAGGGGCAACTTGAAATGTGTTCTTCACTTTTTTTTTTTTTAAGCAATTGGGGTTAAGTAACTTGCTCAAGGTTACACGGCCAGTCATTATTTGTGTGTGGGTGCTCATTTGTGTCTTTCACTTTTAACTGTAAATCATGTGAATTGTGCAGCTCTAGCAAAAGAGGGCTAGTGTTCTCCATAATCCCGCAATCCTTCTCCTTGTGGGTAGGAATTTGCAGGTCACTAGGAAGATGGTGTTTCACCATAGGGGGCATTATTTGAGTCTTGCACTCCTGAGTGCTATCCTTTTGAGTGCAGGAGAGTGTTGGATGCGTAGTGATTTTATTCAGTGTTTACTAAGTAAAATGAGTTTACTCAGTCTCATCCCTTTGCTTTTTTCTAATTTGTTGTTAATTTTTATCTTTGTTCTAAAAAGCCAATGATTATACTATACACAAACAGCTAATTTTGAAATGTATGTGCATATGTACACATGAATACATATAATCATTTATTACCTGTCTTATACATTAAGATAAAGTCAATTTCATTTTTTAGAGCTCTTGTTTTCTACTCCTTTGTCCATTGTATTTTTACTGTCTTCCCAAATAAAATATTCATAATAGATAGAAGGAAGAAATATAAGCATATTGGTCTTTGGGCCCAAAATAATATTTTCCAAAGTATTTTTCATTCACCTCTCCTAAGGCACATTGCATCTATGTCACTGATATCACTTTTTGTTGACTTTCATGCAGCAGAAGACAGAAAACACAATTTTAGTATAATTATGATAGATCTGTTTTCTCTCTGTATGTTTAAGATATGTATGTGCAAATCTAAAAAGTGTCTTTTAATATGATCAGCCAGCATCTGATTTTTTTAATAAGTTCAGACTTTTGTATATTAAGATTTTTAGAAGATGGAAGACACATGTAACATTTTTCATTCCTGAAAATCTGGTACTGTGTTTTCATTCATGTAAGGAACTCTCGAGTAAGCAGATTCCCTCTACCAATGCAACTCCATTTGCAACATAGAGGTTTAGAAAGTTGCCTGAAACACTGAGAGATTGTGACTTGCTTAGGATCACACACTTTGTGTTAGAAAAGTAACAGGTCTTCCTAATTCCTGTTGTTGTGTCATTTTTTCAGTTGTGTCCAACTCTTTGAGACCCCATTTGGTGTTTCCTTGGCAAAGATACTGGAATGGTTTACCATTTATTTCTCTAGCACATCTTTCAGATGAGGGAACTGAGGCAAACAGGGTCAAGTGACTTGTCCAGGGTCATGCAGCTAGTAAGTGTCTGAGGCCAGATTTGACCCCATGGAGAGAGGAGTCTTATTGACTCCAGACCTGGGTCTGTACCACCTCATTGCTCCTAGTTCCTAGTGTGGCTCTTTATCTACTCTGCCACACTGACTTTCTAAAGCAAATTTAGCAGGCAGTAAATCGAACAAATCCGAGATAGCAGAAATCCCTGTTTTAAAAGGAAAAAGTCAAAAAGTGTGAACTTTCAATTCAACAAACTTACTCCATGGAAAATACTATGATAGGTCCTGTGTACCATTTTAAACAAGTTCAATCAGAAATGACCCTATCTTTACAAAACGTATAGAAGATAGGTCATATGCACAAATAATCATAATACGTAATAGAACAAAATAAGTATATAAATATGGCCCAAAGTGCTATGTTCAATCCACAGAATTAATTTGCATGTTCAATAAAAATTTGGACCAAAGGGGAATAAAAGGATCCTAGAAATAATTTTTAAAGTGTTCATAACATATGTGGTGACAAAAATTACGTACCTTATGAAATATTCCTGGCTCTGTATTGTTCCTACAGAAAGACCTATTTTATTGCTGGATATTTGATTTGCTAGGTAACAAATTTTGCATAGGAGAGACACATTATGTAAATCAGGGACTTCCTTCCCTGGAATTTTATAAAATTTAAATGTGACTTCTGTAACAAATCTGTGTCTCCTCAGTTACTGTATTAAATCAAGGCAAGACAGTGTTAAAACAAGATTCTTCTTGGAAAGTGCAGACAACACAGTGTGTAATCAATGGCTCAATGGCACTGTCTCACTACTCATGTTATATATTACACTTTCAGTAGATATTTCAGACATATCAGAAAATGGTATCCTTGATTCACTGCCATTGGCAGTATAATAAAAAAGATGGTGAAAAATCCCTGCAGTCTCTAATAAGCAATATATCAACTAACTACTGTCAGGTTTGGTAGAAAGCTCCAGAACATGATTTATTGCATTAATTACAGTCGTGTGGGCTTCATGCTGCTAAGCTTGAAATTGCAGTCACATTGTAAAGTTGATTTAAGAATATGCTTTGGCCAAGACTAAAGTGCAGCTTATTATGATTAATGTAATAAAATATTTATTGCACCCTCCTATTCTGTGCTTTGTTTCTCTCTCTGGTGCTCCAGTGGCAAATGCATCATTCCATTTCTATGACTTATAATTAGGTTTGAGAAGCCTCATCTGGTTTTCATTCACTCCTGCTATTTGTTCCCATTTTTGTATCCTTTTGTCTTCATTCTTTTCCTTTCTGTTTTCTCTAACTCAGTATCTCTTCGAGGACTTGGAGGTTTTTAAGTTGCTTCCCTACTAAGCAAAATGTGACTAACCACTGGATGCTTTAGGGAGTTTTTTTTATATGCTATCAAAAAGTAAAGCTGGCTTCATATGATGGATGGCATAACTAAATTAAGTCAGGAAGTGGGGCAAATAAAGAGAAGCTTGTCATTTCCTAATTTAATCCAAAAGGAATAACTAGAAGAGATAGTAATTATGTTTGTACCTTCATATAGTATGGTAGCTACATATTTACAGCAGACTCACTCTTTATTCAGTGAGGTTTATTATTATTATTTTTAATAAGCAGTTATTCAAATAATCACTATAGTTATGGATTACTAATCATTCTAGTCCTAGATATTTGTATTTAAAATTCATTGAATGCCATTAATTTAAATTATTAATATGTTAGCATGTTATAATTAGTGTCCAGTGGTCAGCTAACATCCAGCACTAATTGGCTAATATATGAGGACTAGGTATTGTTTATTGAAAACTAGCACACACAAAAATTATATGAATGCACCTTTGAGTTGGTGACTGTAATTTTTTTGTTTATTATTGACATGGAAAATTAAAATAATTACAAGTACTAATAATAGCTATAGATGTATGTATACCTAATTGTATCTCTATTATTGAAGAAGAGCATTTTGGCAAGATTTTGTCTTTAGTAACTTTTTTTTTGAAGATATAAGTAATGTAGGAGAAATAGGGACACGTTCTAGAAAATCAGGAAAAAAAGAAGATTAGGAGGGTGAGAAGAAGAAATCCAAACATTCTCTTTACTGGGTTGTGACTATGGCCCTGTCCACCAGATAAGTGCTAGCAGGCTCAGCTGATAAGATGAAGATTTAGATCTTTCAATAAGAGAAACTTATTAACCCAAAATGACCTCCCACTGTTGGCATGTGTAGAGTTGATATCTTTGAAGCAGGAGGCTTTCTGGTGTTCCTTGGCCACTCCACAATTTATCAGCCCCCAAAACTAGCCCACCAAAGTATAAAATATGTGGAATTGACCTGTTTTAGAAGCATTTAGCTATTACATACAACCACTGTAAATTGATCCCCTCACCCTGGGGAAAAGGAAATGGCTTGGTATAGGTTATTCACAGAACCATAAATGGCAATAGATGGTAAATGCAAAGGGGGTACCCATTATATCTGTAAGTATATATGCAATATATCTGCAAGAATACATTTTGGTCTCATGTACAGAATACTTGCTTAATGTAAACAACAATTCACATTATGAAATGAATTCAAAATAGCCTCCTCAAGGTGGGCAACATTTCACAAATTCATTTCTAAGACTTTTGGACTTAAGAGCCATCATGAATTCAAGGGTTAGGAGAGCATTTTTTTTTCCTTTTCCCTCTACCCTCCTTAAAAATTCTTTAGTTGATTTGATTCTGAGGTTGCTTTTGTAGTTACCTTCAAGTGATTCTGGGAGGGTGATCAGGCTCAATCCCAGTTACCCTAATATTCTGAAATTCCTTTCAGAACTTAAATGACCAAGACATAAAGCTTTCTTCACCTGAACCTTCCTTGTTCTGAAGGAATATAGATGTGGAAACAACTGGAGGAAAAGGGATTTTTTTTTTTACATTATCAAGGCTACAGAATAAGGGTACCATTGTCATTTGTACTTCTTATTTATATGTTTTTTACTTGCTGTCATTGGTGGGAACGTGCTCCAAGTGATCAAGAATTGATGCTTCATATTTCATTTCAAGTGACATAGTTCCAGGGAAAATGTCCGGAAGATCTTTATTTAAGCATGTTTGTCTTCTTCTTTGAAGGTACTGTCAAAAATACCCCTTGACTTGACCTTCTGATTCAGAATATGAATGCTTATGAATATATAACTAAAAATTGTTTTAGTTCTACTGGGAAAAGGTTAACTGCAATTAAAGATAATTTATTGGTCAGACAGCCATGACAGTGGTTTTAATTAGTGGCATTAATGATATAGTGGTATGACCTGCAATTTAAATTATTTTAAGAAAGCATAAAATTAGGTACAATATTTAGAGGAGAGGACATTTATTTGTGAATACAGTTGAAGGGTAATTTTAAGATAACTCAAAAATGTTTCAAAATGTGTTAAAATTTAATATTTCAAATTTAACAGCTTATTCTTTTTGTCTCGATAAATGGCTCATGCTGCAAAAGTTATGAGGACAGGACTTATTCCCAGGGAGAAAACTTATTTGTCATTGTTTGCCATGTTCTTTTGAGCCAGTGTCCCCCAAAATCAATAAATATGTATTTAACCTGATATTTTCTAATGATCACAAAAAGCTTAAAAAAAAAGCATAACTATATGTGTGTGCATCTAAGACTAGCACAATCCCTAGAGAGAGTCCCTAGAAAAGACTCTTTTCTAAAATAGAGCCTAAGCATTGTTAATGTGTTTATTTCTTCAACATGTTTCCTGATTTAAACACATGTTGGCAATAAAAATGCCTGTAGTATCTTTCTTTAAAGTTTATAGCTGTTGGGACACATGCCATTCTTTTGATTGGTTGAATATATACAGTTGTCAGCAACGTCTTTTCTTTATTTTCATAAGACACTGTTCAGAGAGTATTTCTTGGCTGGTTCTTGTCAGTTTCCTGTCTTTTAAATTCTATAAGAAATAAAAAATAAGAAAAATGTTCAGTAGCCTTTGCATAAGTCATCATATGCTATTGATGTGTGCTTGGGTTTCCCATTTTGGTTTGGGCATAAAACTCCTTAATGAGAGACAGACACAGTACATATGTTGGTTGGCTTTTTGGACTGCTTTTATTCTTTATTCTTTTTCGTAAGAGATGGTGTACTGGGAAGAGGAGGTAGAAGGGCTATGTAGAAATGAAGGTGTTGTAAAGAAAAATCTCAATTAAACTTAAGAAAAGTAAATAAATTGAACTGAATTCTGAAACAAAAGAGAAATATGAAAAATTGATAAATGCTGAAATGGGATTGGTGAAGTGATTGTAGGAAAACTCCAGTCAGAAAAATTTTGGAGCAAAATGGGGAAACAAAGCCCATTTTCAAACTGATAAAATTGTTGCCTATTATAAACCAAACGAGTGCATGATACTAGAGCTTAGGGAGGGATATGCCCCTCTAGTTATTGAAATCTTCTAATAACAGAAGCTTAGATTCCAATTTGGGATAGGTCTAATTAAGAGGAAAAATAATTTAAATTTATATTGCGTTTCAAGGTTTGTTCAGTTGTTTTTCAGTCTTATCCAACTTTTTGTGACCCCATTTGGAGTTTTCTTGGTAGATATGCTGAAATGGTTTGCCTTTTCCTTCTCCAGCTCATTTTACAGATGAGGAAACCGAGGCAAACAGGGTTAAGTGACTTGCCCAGAGTCACACAGCTAGTAAGTGTCTGAGGCCAGATTTGAACTCACAGATGATGAATCTTCCTGACTCAAGGCCTAGGGCTCTCTATCCACTGCAGCATCTAGTTGCTTTAAGGTTTATAAAGCATTTTCTTTTCCTCTCACAACTCTGTGAGAGTAGGTAGCATAAATAGCATTCTTATTTGATAGATGAGGAAATATAAACTCAGAGAGAAAGTAGAAAAAGCATTAGGAAACTTTTCTTTGTTGTTCAGCCATTTCAGTCACATTGGACCCTTTGGTACCCCATTCTGGGTTTTCTTGACAAAGATGCTGGAGTGATTTGCCATTTTCTTCTCCAACTCATTTATTTTAGAGATGGGAAAACTGAGGCAAACAGTTGAGTGAATTGCCTAGGGTCACAGTTAGGAAGTGTCTGAGGCTGCATTTGAACTCAGGTCTTCCAGACTCCAGGCCCAGCACTCTATCCACTGAACCACCATCTGCCTTTACATTGAAACAAAATCTGACTTTCTATAACTTCTCTTAGTCTTATTTGTCTATGAAGCCAAACAGACTGTCTTACCCCTCTTCTATGGGATAACCCTTCAAGCACTTTAATATCATTCTCATAACCCTCTACCTTTAATTGAAGAAACCTCAAGTTTCTTTTCTAAACTAAATTTTCCAATTTTCTTCCACTCATCCTCTTAGGATGTGTTCAAGTCCCCTTACCATGTTGACACATGCCAGTTTATCAAGGTCTCTTCAAAAATGTATCGCCTAAGTTGGACACAAATACTCCAGGAAAGGGGCACAGGCAGGAACAAGCAGTTACCATGGTCCTTTGTACAGTGCACTGTGCCAAGTAAGCACTTTCTCATTTGGTCCTATTGTGTCCTGATGAGGTCAGAGTGCAGAAAGATTGATACCTCCCTTGTTCTGTATGCTTTCCTACGGACTCAGTTAAAAGGGTACTTGGGGCAGTGTAGTGCCAAGGCAATATTCACAGCACTGATGGTGATGATGAATATGACTGCTGGCATAGTTCTCAATCACAGAATTTAACAGACTCTCCATAGAGAAGACAGAAGCAAAACATTTATTCTAACACCAGAAAGTCAAATCCATCATAGTAACAAAGAAGTTAATAAACCATAACACAACTGGGAGTCACACCATCCCTTAGCCTTCTCACAAACACACACTCACAAGCCTTGAGTGTGTCCTCTCCTCCCTCCAGTTCTAACTGCCCTGACTCCCAGCTTCCTGTGGGCTCTGCTCCATCCTTCAGCAAACTCCTCCCACCACAGGTTCCATGTGATTACATTCGGTCTATTAGGAGGCAGGGAAGATCTTCAGATTACCATTACCATTACCAGCAGTCAAGTGAGACAGTGCTGGGCCTGGAGTAGGAAGATTCTTCCTGAGTTGAAATCCAGTCTTAGACACTTATGTGACCTTGGGACAAGTCACTTCTCCCTGTTTGTCTCAGTTACCTCATCTGTGAAACAAACTGGAGAAGGAAATGGCAAACTACTCCAATATCTTTGCCAAGGAAACCCCAAATAGTGTCACAAAGAGTCGGACATGACTAAAAACAGCTCAACAATAACAAAAGAACACTTTCCCTTCTGTTGTCCCTGGATGATTTAAGTTAGCATCAAAAATTTCTCCTGGAATCTCTGGTAGCATCCACTGGAGCACCAAGGTACTATATCTACCTTCCAACTTTAGACATTTTCACTAGCTATCCCCTGGGATGTTCTCCTTCCTAGTCCCTACCTCCTGCTTTCCCTGGCTTCCTTCAAGTGCCAACTAAATTCCCACTTTCTACAAGCAGCCTTTCCCAATTCCCCTTAATGACAGTACCTTTCCTTTGTTGATTATCTCTAACTTATACTATTTATGTCTTGATTCTACATAGTTATTTTCATATTATCTCCCCCATTAGACTGTACTGGGACTATCTTTTCCCATTCTTTGTATTACCAGCACTTAGTGCATTGCCTCATATATAATAAGAGCTGACTAAATAACTGGAAACCACTGTTAAAAACCTATTGGACCTCCCTGCTTTGCAAGTAGAACTGCTGTCTCTCTGTTAGAGGTAGTTATCATGGAATTAACAAAAGGTAAAGTGGCCCTTTGTCAAATTTTGGCTTCTAAAGCTCAGACTTTAAGCCAGTGACTTATTTAAATACTTATTAAGTGTGATTAGTGTATTTATACTTGAGTATGTAAGACTGTACTATCTGTCTAAATAAATTTTATTTTAGGTCAATATGGATATGCAAAAAATAGCTTTTCTACAAAGCAAATTTCAAAGATATGAATGAGCTTAGCCTTTGTCCCACAGTAAGGTTGTATGACTTTTGTAGGGTCTTTTTTTTAGCTTGGTTCACTTGTTTACCTACTGTCTAGTTTTCTAGGCTCTCCATCATTTGGTTATACTCTACTTGTTGAGTCTTATTTGGGTTCCACTTTCCTCACCATTACCTGCATACCCAGTGTTCTTCCTGCTTTAAAACCCTTGTTGATGATGGTACCCAATCCTCTTCCCACACTGACCTAGAATCGGTTCCTGATGTATTCTTAAGTGCATATTAGGTTGTGCTGAAGAGTTCCCAGTGGAGGGAGCCCTTATAGAAGCATCTGCGAGATGTTTGAGAAGTTCTCTCTGAGTAACCTTGCATCTACCCTTGGCTTCTGATTCAGACACTGTATTTTGCTGATCTGGGGAATGAATCTAGGAAACCATTGGGTAGATGGGTAGACGGGAGGTCTAGTATCTTTTGGACCCTTTCAAAACTCAGAAGGTCCTCCTGGCCAAATTGGGGGGGATGGGATTTTGCCAACACTGAAGCCCAGGCTTCTCTACCCTCCCTTCTCTCCCTCTCACAGACCCATCCCTGTCAATTCCTTCCCAGGGTGTGCTAGAAAGCTGTACTTAACTCCAATTTTTGGAAAGAGAAAAACTGAGAACTGGAGAGAGCAGTTTTACAAAACAATGGAAAGAGAGTATCCAGGAAAAGAAGGTTTGTTTCAAATGCAAGAGAAGTCTGGAAGAATGAAGACAAAAAACTATCTAATCTGACACTTAAGTGTTCATTGGTAACTTTGGAGTGAGTGGTTTCAGTTGAATAATAAATTATAAAAGCTTGAAGAGTGAGTGAGATACAAATGGAAGCAATGAATATAGCCAGCTTTTTCTAGGAATTTGAGAAAAGGAGGAGAGATAATAGGATAATTACTCCAAGTTGAGAGTAATCCAGGGTTGGGTTTTGGTAAAGGAGGAGTGGCTAAAAGGTGAGGGACTTGAGAGAATAATGTGGAGTTGGATGGGTTAACAATAGGAGGAAGGGAGAAGTGCAACCTGAGATATGAAGGGTTAGAGGTCACAATGAGAATTAAGAACAGGTTGGGGAAGGAGGAAGGTATAACATAGGAGGCAGGTGGGTGACTCAGTGAATAGAGTGCTAGGCTGAGAGTCAGAAAGACCAGAGTTTGAATATGATTTCATACACTCGGTGACTGTGTGACCCTGGGCAAGTCACTTAACCTCTATTTGTCTTAATCCACTAGAGAAGGAAATAGCAAACTATTCAAGTATCTTTGTCAAGAAAACTCCATGGACAACGTGGTCCACAGTATCATGAAGAGTCAGACATGACTGAATAAGAATTATTATTATTTTATTATTATTATTCAGTCGAATAAGAAGGTATAACAGTTTCTTTAGTAAAACATAAATATTCTCTAATTGGGAAAGATAATTGATAACTAAAGCATTTGGTGATATTGTAGGTGGTTGTATTGTTGCCAGAGGCAGATACTTTAGTGAAACTATAAAAATGTTTTCTGGCTACTGCAGAAATAGACACAAATGAGTATGAGTTTAAATACACTATAAACATCCATTCAATAGCTATTTATTACATTTTTACTATATATGCAACATAACTACACAATAACTACAGCCAAGTTTATAATCTAGTAGAAGAATGTAACCTAAATATACTGCTCAACATCTTCAGTGTATACTGAAGTGTTTCTCATGTGGCAGATGCTGGGGATGCAAAGACAAAAATGAAAAAGTTCCTGCCCTCGAAAAGCTTTTAGTCTATTTCATTTGGAATACATTATAAGAATATTAAGGGAGGTTCCAAATGCTATGCAAAGTTCAAGAAAGTAAAGATCATTAGAGATAGGGATTAGACCTATGATTTAATTAGCATAGGGAATTCCATATGAAGAAGCTCCCTCTACCAATGCAGGTCAACAGCAGTTTTTCTGCAGTGTATAGTTGTAGTGTGGCCTAGAATATGGAGGTATTAAGCAGGTTGTCATGGGTATGAATGTGTGTGGGAGCCAGCTTTTCCTAGGTTCAAGGATCTTTATCCATTATTCCATACTGCCTCTCAAAAATTGTTAAGGCTTCATAAATTACACACAAGCAAGACAATCACTGATTCCGAGAAGCAAGGTAGTGTAGTGGATAGAGCCCTAGGCCTAGAGGCAGGACAATTTGAGTTCAAATCCAGCCTCAAACACTTATTAGCTTTGTAACCTTCTGCAAGTCACTTAACCTCTCTTTGCCTCAGTTTCCTTATCTATAAAACTGGGATAATACTAGCAATTACTTCCCAGGGTTGTTGTGAAATAATAGTTGTAAAGTGCTTAGCACAGTGTCTTGGGACATAGTAAATACTATATAAATGTTAGCTATCATCATCATCATCATCATCATCAATTTATTTATCCATTCAACAAGGTTATTGTGTATCTACTATGTAGTCCCAGATCTGAGTGCTACAGGAAATACAAAAATAAATGAATCATGGTCTTTGTTTATAGTCTAATAAAGGAAATGAGATATGCACAAATAATTGTAATACACAGTAGAGTGTACCAAGCACCTTGAAAATCCTAAGGGAATTTGGAGGCGATAAATGTACTCTTAGTTGGGGACAACACAGGTTTCATGAAATCTGTGACAGTCAAACTGAGCCTTTGAGAATTTGAATAAGCAGAGGGGCACCTAGGTGACACAATGAATAGAGCATGAGCCCTGGAGTCAGTAGGACCTGAGTTCAAATCCAGCCCCAGACACTTGACACACTTACTAACTGTATGACTTTGGGCAAGTCACTTAACCCCAAGTGTCCTGCCTTCCTCCCTCTGAAATAAAAAAATAATTGGTTGAAAATTTGAATAAGTAGAAATATTGTGGGGGGGGAAGGAATTCCAGGCTTAGGAAACAACTTGTGCAAAGACATAGATATGGAAAAGTGAGGGTTCTCTTGAGGATGTGGCAAGCATGTAGTGCTTGTGTGGAAAGTCTTTGATTAACATTAGAGTAAGGAAACTGAATTCTGTTCGGCAGGCAAAACCATCAGAACTTTTTGAGCAAGAAAGATGACATGATCTGAGTCATACTTTCAGAAGAGGTATCTGGAAGCAGTGTGTAGGGTGCTTTAGTGGGAGAAAAAAAATAATGATGAGTGCCACGTATATTAGTGCTTTAAGGTTTATATTGCATTTTACAATTTTTATCTTCTATATCTTCACAAGAACCCTCAGAAGTAGATGCTTTTATCCCCATTTTACAGATGAGGAGTCAAAGGCTGATGGAGGTTAAGTGATTGACCTGGGGGATCACTGAAAGAGTAAATATCTGAGACTGAGTTTGAACTCTGGTCTTGCTGATGCGAAGTCCAGTGCCCTATCCCCCATGCCACCTAGCGGAGACAGTTTTGAGGTATGACAACCAACCAGAAGAATATTTATGGTAGTCATAGTGGTATAGTATTGAAGTACTGACAAGTAAATATTGAATTTGAAGTCATAGGACCTGAGCTAAAAGCCCAGCTTTGCTCTTGACGACCCATGTGACCTTGGGCAAATCAGTTAGCTTCTCAAAGTTTAAATTTCCTTATCTCTAAGATGCTGGACTTGGAATAGATGACCTTTAAGATTCCTTAAACCTCCAGATCTGAGGACTTATAAAGTTAAACGAAGGTAATGTCGGTGGTCAGTGAAAAAAAGTGGAGCAATGGACTTAATTGGTTGGATATGGGATCCAATGAGAGATGAGTTAAAGATGGTACTCAAGATTTAAACCTTGGGAAATCTTATGGAAGTGACTGTTGAAAGTTAAGAATAAATTAATAAATTTAAAAAAAACAAAGAAAAAAAGATGTAAACCTCAGAAGGATGGTGATATTGAAAGAAATAGGGAAATTAGGAGGCACCTTGTTTCAAATCCCACCCTACCAGATATGGAAACCATTTAATGAATATAGAAACCATGAAAATAAATGTAAAACTTCTGTCCTGAAAGCAGGCTTTATTTGTTAACATGATTGTGCCTAATTAAGTATCTCTACTGAATGGTGGTATATCAAACTTGTCGTGTCCAACATGGAATTCACTTCTACCTGTCCTTCCTATAGATTCCCTTCTATTTGTTGAGGGCATTGAAGACACCAGTTTCCCGGGTTCATAATCTCATAGTTCTTCTGGGGTCTTCCTTCTTCCTTATTTATGATCAGTGGCAATTTTATAGAAACCAAGCTTCTTTACATGAAACTACAGAAGAACATTTACAAGTTAACCTCTCAACTAATATACAGGATGACAGTACTAAATGCGTACATATATGTGAAATAGTGCTCAGTAAGAGATAGCCAGTGGTTAGAGATGTGTAAGTAATCATGGAAGGCTTTCCCCAAAACGTAGGTTTCAAAGGGGGATTTTAAGTGAGGTAAGGGACATAGATTGGTAATCAAGAAGAGGCAGACATTCCAGAAGGGGAAAAAATAGGAACATTGAGAGATAGAGAGTTGAAGGCAAGCTAACTGCTTGGAAACTGATCACCAGAACCATAGAATGGTAAAGAGAAATATGGTTAATGAGGTTGAAGCATGAGGAATTGGGGTAGGAGGCTTGAATGCTAGTCTGAAGTTTACATTTGATTTGAGAACCAATAGAACCAATTTACATTTGATTTGAGAACCAATAGAACCAATTTACATTTGATTTGAGAACCAATAGGAAAGACACTAGGTTTTTTGCAGGACAGTGAAATGCTTAAAAATATGTTTCAGAAAGTTGATGTTAGGGGCATCTAGGAGGTTCGGTGAATCAAGCACCAGCCTTGGAGTTAGGAGGACTCAAGTTCAAATCCAGCCTCAGACACTTAATACTTACTAGCTGTGTGACCTTAGGCAAGTCACTTAATTCCAATTGCCTTACCTTCCCACCTCCAAAGAAGATTTGGCTTAAGCATGTAGACAAATGGATTTGAGAAATTTCTAACCCATTTACAAGTTATAATGCTAAGAAAATAAAAAACCTCTTTACCTTTATAATTTTCTAGTATATATTGATGACATTAATGGTTATAAATGTAAAAAAAAAAAAGCAATTTCAGCAGAAGAAGGAGAGTTATCTAAAGAGTTCTTAATTTATAGATAAGGAAATTTAAACTTTTAGAAGCTAACTGATTTGCCCAAGGTCACACGGGTCATCAATAGCAAAGCTGGGCTTTTAGCTCAGGTCCTATGACTACTTCTATGTAGAGAACTCCAATTCTTCCTACTTTTATCCACATTCATAGTAGTGATGTTTCTAACAGCAGTGAACATCAATAGCCTCTCCAGAAGTAATGTAGTAGTTGGGGTACAATGAAGCCAGGTAGCAGACAGAAGTAGAGATGCAAATATGAAAAGTTTTTCAGCTCCTAGTGTGAACATACTGGAGAGTTTGTCCATTCTAATATACACTGAGGCTCTGTGGTTTTAACATTTTCTAAGAAGCTAATTGAGGGGAAAAGTTATTTTGTTAAGTACTTGCACTATTTAAAAAAATTTTTCAGTTGTAATCATAAAACATCTGCCTTAGATACAACAGGGTCTTCTTGAACACCTTTGTCATGTTCACGACTGCTTGGCTGCTTTCCCTAACTGCTTCATTCTGTCTTCTAGACCTTTGGGATCTTATCCAAATTCAGCTTTCTTTATACCATTTATTCCCTTGAAGATGTTAGTCTTCTAATATCAGTCTTCTTAATATCAATTTCCAAGTTTCAGATGTCGGTGTCACAACTTTGTTTATGCATTGGCAGCTCACTTCCCTGGGTTTGCTTTCAGAACCATATGCCTGGTTGATTCAGACCAAAAAAATCATTTCCACTTTATATATGGATTTTTTTCATGCCAAAAACATTTTGATGATGCCAACATTGAAGAGCCAATATAGCTGCTTTAAAAAATAGGCTGTACTTCATTCATTTTGCTATTGCAATTTTGATTCATCACTGATAAATGTCCCCAAGATACACTGCAACTTATTCGTTCAAATACAAGATCCCTGACATTGTTGGGAGTTATATTGATTTGGCTTAAGCATGTAGACAAATGGATTTGAGAAATTTCTAACCCATTTACAAGTTATAATGCTAAGATAATATTAAAAGAACTCTATTTAAAATTGTTTTTCCATCTAAACATATTTAATCACCTTTTAAAAAACATGGTCACATTCATTTTAGGGAATAATGATTTGTTTTAAAAGCAGTGTTTACTTTAACTTTTTTTATTCTCTCTAGTTCATGGGGGTTACTGTAGCTCAGAGGTCTCACATCACCTTCTTTCTTCTACTCTTGGAAATAATTTTTCCCAAAACAAAGTAACTTAAATCCTGTATTTTTGGCAAGAGAAAGAGAATATTATCTTTGGTTTGCTTCATTTCTTTAAAGAATAACATATTTGGACTTAACTACATTTGTGGTTAGGTAGAAGGTGGAGAGTTGATATCTAGGTGGTTCAGAGTTGAAAATAGAAGAAACAGAAAAAAGACTTAGAAGAAATGAGGACAGTGCTGATAATATTGTTGTAGCAACAGGTTAATCAACAGATATTAACTGAAGACTTATGGTAAGATGATGGATTGCAAAGCAACAAAGGAACCAGTCCTACTTAGATACTCTCAACATAAGAAAAGAAAACCTTCCCTTCCCCAAAGTTAATTGGCAAGGGATCTGTGAACTTATTATTTTTTCCACTATGGAAATGGTTTCTTTTCTTTTCTTTTTTTTTTTTTCAAATGCTTTATTAACTTCTGGTTTACATCATTCATTTCCACCAGATTTTGAGTTACAAATTATCTCCCTGTTTTCCCCCTACCCATTGCCCCAAAATAGCGGTCCCACAGGATATCTCCTCCTCCAACCCGCTCTCTCCCATGTCTTCTCCCATACCCCCTTCGACTTTTCCAGTAGGGCATGGTAGATGTCTATGCCCCAGTGCCTGTATATCTTATTTCCCAATTACATGTAAAATAGTATTAATAATAGTATATATATATATATATATATCTATCTATATATCTATCTATATCTATCTATCTATATATCTATATCTATCTATATATCTATATACATATATGTGTGTGTATGTGTGTGTGTATATATATATATATATATATATATATATATATATATATATATATATATATATATATAAAACATTTGGTTTTAAAACTTTGAATTCCAGATTCATTCCCTTCCTTCCTTGTCATCCACCCTTACTGGGAAGATAAGTAATTCAGTATAAGTTGTACATATGTAGCTATGCAAAACATTACCATAGTAGATATATTGTAAAAGACTGACTATATTTCCCTCCCTCCTATCCTACCTCCTACTTGTGCTATTCTCTACTTTGATCCTGCCCTTTTCAAAAGTGTGTGCTTCTAAATTCCCTTCCCCCCAGCCTGCCCTCCCTTCCATCATACTCCCTCTCATCCCCTTCCCCCCTACTCTCCCGTAGGGTGATATACACTATTTAGTATGTATGCCATTCCCTCCCTGAGCCAAATTCAATGAGAATAAGGTTGACCCATTCCCTTTTACCTTCCTGTTCTTCCCCTCCATTGTAACCATTTTCCCTTGCCTCTTCTATATAAGATAATTTACCACATTCTGTGTCTCCACATCTCCTCTCATTATATTCCTCTCTCACCTCTTAATTTCACCTTTTAAGTATTATACCTTCCTATTAAATTGGTCCTGTGCCCTCTGTCTATGTATACCTGTAAACATATATACACACATTCACATATGTATTCATACACCCATATACCCTACAATATAAACTATATATGTATATATATGTATGTATGTATATATGTATAGTTCTATTCCCTTCAACTATTTTCATATTGAGAAAAGTTTCATCAGTTACAATTATCATTTTTCCATGTAAGAATATAAATAGTTCAACTTTGATAAGTTTCTTATGATTTCTTTTCCCTGTTTACCTTCTCATGCTTCTCTTGCTTCTTGTATCCGAATGTCAGATTTTTCTATTCAGCTCTGGTTTTTTCATCAAGAATGCTTGAAAGTCCTCTGTTCCACTGAATGACCATATTTTCCCCTGAAACATGATACTCAGTTTTGCTGGGTAGGTGATTCTTGGTTTTAATCCCAGCTCCTTTGACCTCCAGAATATCATATTCCAGGCCCTTCAGTCCCTCAGTGTAGAAGCTGCCAGATCCTGTGTTATCCTGATTGTCTTTCCACAGTACTCTAATTGTTTCTTCCTGGCTGCTTGTAGTATTTTCTCCTTGATCTGAGGATTCTGGAACCTGGCTATAATATTCCTAGGAGTTTTCTTTTTGGGATCTTTTTCAGGAGGTGATATGTGGATTCTTTCAACCTCTATTTTGCCCTCTGGTTCTAAAACATCAGGGCAATTTTCTTTGAGAATTTCTTGGAGAATGATCTAGGTTCTTTCTTTGATCATGGCTTTCAGGTAGTCCAGTAATTTTTAGATTGTCTCTCCTGGATCTATTTTCCAGGTCAGTGGTTTTTCCCATGAGATATTTCACATTGCCTTCTATTCTTTCATTTGTTTGGATCTATTTAACAGCATCTTGATTTCTCATAAAGTCACTAGCTTCCATTTGCTCCAATATAATTCTGAAAGAATGATTCTCCTCAGTGAGCATTTGAGATTCTTTTTCCATCTGGCAAATTTGGCTTTTTAAGGCATTCTTCTCCTCATTGCCCTTTTGAGCCTCCTTTGCCATTTGAGTTAGTCTGTTTTTTAAGGTGTTGTTTTCTTCAGTCAGGCTGTTGACTCTCATTTCATAATTTCCTTACATCATTCTCATTTCTTTTCCCAATTTTTCCTCCATTTCTCTTATCTGCTTCTTAAGGTCCTCTGTGGCCTGTAACCAGCTGGTATTTTTCTTGGAAGCTTTTGGTGCAGGATTTCTGACTTCACTGTCTTCCTCCTGTTCCATGCTTTGATCCTTTTTGTCCCCAAAATAGGAGTCTAATGTTGTATTCTTCTGTTTGCTTTGCTTCCTTTGCCTGGTCATGTTGCCACTCAATCACTTGACCCCTAGGCTTTTTGCCACAGTAGACTGCTACCAAACAAGGGAGCTTTGTCTCAAATCAGTGGGGTTTTCTCAGCTGCCAAAGGTATTAGTTGGGTGCCCGCTCTGCAGCCTCCACGCTCTCTGGCAAGCTTGTCACACACCTCAGGACCTCTACCCTAGACCGCAATCCAGATCCAAGCAGGTTAAAGCAAGAGTGATTACCCCTCAGACTGGTCACTACCGTCTGCAGGCCTGGAGCTGAAGTTGCTACGTGGCAGCAGCTGCACTGCAGCCCTCAGCAGCTTCTCTCCCCGGGGGCAAAGGCTGACGCATTCCCAACTACTGGGTCCCAAAGTCCACACTGCACTGACCTCTCATTTTGTCCTTAGCATCTATGTGTTGACAATTCTGGAAACCAGCACATCTGCTGGTGATCTGAAGTCCCTCCAGCCTGAGGATGGTCAGGCCCACCCTGGGGCTAAAACCTCAGCTCCAGCTGGGATGGGGTTAGCTCCCAGAGTGCTGCACTGGCCAATTTCTGCCAGCCTGCCCGGCTGTCCTCAGCAGGAGGCTAGCTTCTCTGTGTCATTTGGTGGGTTCTGTAGCTCCTGTAAACTTATTTTTAAAGAAATATTTTGATAACTATATTTCTTTTTCTTTTGGTGACTTTCTTTTTGATAATTGCTTTCAGTATAATTGGTTTCCTTTATTATTATAATAATAACAATAATAAAAATACAAGCTAATATTTATATAGTGTTTACTATGGGCCAGGCACTGTGCCAAGTACTTTATAGTTATTATCTCATTTGATTATCCCCATTTTACAGATGAGAAAACTGAGACAAACAGAGTCAAGTGCCTTGCACAGGGTCACACAGCTAGTAAGTGTCTGAGACTGAATTTGAACTCAGGTCTTTCTGATTCCACTGCACCACCTAGTTGCCCTAAGAATTTTATCATAGTCATTTAAAAACATCATTCTGAGAAGGGATCCATAGGCATCACCCAGTAGTCAAAGGAGGCCCCAACACACACACACACACACACACACACACACACACACACACACACACACACCCCAAGAATCCCTAACAGAAAGTCTTGTAAAGATAGCAGGAGAGCGTGAGATGGCCATTCAGACTGGCCACTTGATAATATAACTCCTGTCCAGCTACTTGTCCCACCTCCCATCAAACTTCTTCCATGAGCTCCTCTGACCTCTGTCGTTCTTGTATTCTTGTTGCTACAATCCATCATGGCATACCCAGTTCCCAGAGTCCTATACCCCATCATAGGATTTAGAGTTAGAAGGGACTTTGGAGATATCCCAGTCAATGTATGTCCACTTCAGCCCATTTTGTTGTTGTTGTTCCAGACCACTGATTTCATCAACGGAAGGAGCTCCTGATCAAAACTCTACAAAAACAGCAAGTGGAAACCTGCTAGTACTTTAGAGTAGTAGAGACTTAGGCCTGTGACTATGAGCAAGTAAGTGAGTTGCCCTTGTTCACACAGCTAATATATATGACTCCAGGCTTGAACCCAGGGCTATTGGAAGGCAAGACCAACCCATTAGCCACTACTTTAGTCTCCTCAAACTCAAATAGATCCCTCCAGGCTTTATGTTGACTTAGAAAACCACAAACTAACATTTTCTGTGTTTTATAGTATTTTTATTTATTTTATTAAACATTTCCCAATTATTTTGCAATCATGTTCATCTGACAGCCAACTTGTATAAAACAAGAACTTTCCATCTTTGTACTACTACATACTGCTTCTCTAAAATTTAAAATGTATAGAATTATGAATAATTTAAATTCCTTTACTAAAAGAAAGCTATTGAATGGATGAGAAAAATAAAAGTCTACCAATATGTTGTTTACATAAAATATTTAATGCAGAAATATGAACAGATTAAAATTATGAGTGGTCTAAAATATATCATGCAACCATAAAGCTTTCCAAAAAGCAGGAGCAGAGGGAGAGGGAAAGGGTGAAAGGGAGAAAAGAAATGAGGGGAGAGAGAGAGAGAGAGAGAGGGAGAGAGAATATCCTCTTCCTAATTCTAGAAAGGTTGCTGTGGGAGGCTCAAGAACAGAAGAGAAGATTTGAAACAGCCTCAGTATGGAGTGGAAAAGAGAATCAGTAAAGGAGAAGTAAAAGAATCGTCTTACTAAATGAAGGGATGAGAAGAAATTAGATAATATAAATTTGTGGTGGGTCCAGTCAGCTTTGTTTCAGGATTTCTGACAACCAAGTTCAGAGTCAGTAGGAGTGAAAGAGGTAAGCAGTAGGAGTAATATGAAGTTGGCATGCCAACACCCTATAAACTTGTAAATTCAATATGAGTCAACAGTGTGACAGAGCAGCCAATAGAAAGCTAATGCAATTTTAGACTTATGATATCCAGAATTAGGAAAAGGATTCTCTATGTCTATCCCTCCCTCCCTTCCCTCTCCTCCTTTCACTCTCTCCCTCTCTTCTCTCCAACCTTGATCTGAAGCTTTGTTTTCATCCTTGGGAACTACATTTTCTATTTTTTGCTTTTTTTGCTTTTTTTTTGGAGGGCAATTGGGGTTGTGACTTGCCCAAGGTTACACTGCTAGTTTTTGTGTTAAGTGTCTGGAGTTGGATTTGAACTCAGGTCCTCCTGACTCCAGGGCCAGCGCTCTATTCACTACACCACCTCACCACCCCAGGAACTACATTTTCAAAGAGATATTGATAAGTAGGAGTTTGTCCATAGGAGAAAGATCGAGGTGATGAGAGACCCGGAAACTATTCCATAAGAGGATCCAAATATTCACATTTAATGGGCTGCCATTCTTAAGAGGAACTAGTTTGATTTGCTTGGCCCTAGAGAGCAGAACCAAAAATAATAAATACAAGTTGTACAAAGGCAGATTTGGGTCTAAAATAAGGAAAAGCTTCTTACCTGCCTAACTTAGGAATTCAGGAGCTTTGGGAAATAGTAAATTTTCCATCACTTGCCAGAGTTATTTCCTGTTCAGATATGGGTCAGACTGGATGACCTCTGAAGTCTCTTGTAACTCTGAAATAATATAATTCTAAGAAAATTTACTTTCAGATGATAGCTATTTCAGCAGCACTTTGCCTTCCTACTCTCATAGTTTATAATAATGACCTTTTAGCCCAGTATAACATTTTCCCAAATAACACAACACACCTTTACCCTAATTGTTGCCTGAATAATTTCATTTTAAATATCTTTTAAATAATTTTATTATGTACACCTCTCATTTAGTCATTCGGGTGCACTGTTTTTCTCTTGAATATTTCAATTTCCAATTTTTACTTTATTCTTGATAGTGTCTGAATATAATAATAAGTAGTTTTTCTTTTCTTAATCTTGGGGGAATTCTGCCTTCCTTAATTAGAATATTTTTGTTCTATGCCATTGTGTATTTTAAATTGAAATTAAATATACTATTACAAAAAAGAATTAGCCAGAATGGAGGTAGTGGTGGAGAGCTGATCCTGCAATCATAAAGATATCGGTTCAAGTCCTGCCTTTGACATGTGACACTAGTAAGTCACTTCTCAGTGCCATGGGAAAGTGACTTTAGGTTGCAGAGCGAGTGCAGATCAGCACTGTGTCCTTATAAAAATCCAAAGGTCTGGACTATGTTCTGATAAAATCACAGGTTTGGGTTCCCTGAATCCCTAAAAAGGTATGGAGTAAAATTTAAACATTTAAATAATTTAAGTGTCATGGAGCACAGAAATGACTAAATAGAGTGGGGTGATTTCTATGTTGTACAGAATAGCCTTGACTTCCCTCTGTGTTATATAGAAATAGTATAGGAACTTAGAAAAATAATAGAATCCTAATGAAGTCAAGACACCTTACTGCCTCTTACATAGAAATTTGATGATAACAATAATTGAAATTTTATGTTGTCTATGATGTTTATCTTTATTACCCTCTAAAGGTGAAATACCAAATATTTTTGTCACGGGTTATAAATCCTGCCTGACACTGAAATATGGTCCCTTGATAAGCTACACATCTTCATATTGGTTTGAAGGAGCAAGCAATGGATTAACTACTATGAATTTCTCTGTTTACTGAGTTTTAAATTGTGAATCTCTAGTGTTTATTTATGAAGTAAGAAATAAAGTAGGTTTGCTTTAATTAACAACCAAAAAATGGAACCAGTACCACCTCTGGTTTCACAAATGAAGCGATACCTAATGGGTTTATCTCCTTTAATTGGGACCCCTGCACACCGCAGTGGAATAAAAATAAATTCTTCTATTCCCATTTGTCACAAAATGAAGACTTCCTCTAATCTCAGACTTTCCACAAATCTCCATGTACTAAACTGGGCGCCAGTGACGTAAGAAGCCCAGTTTGATAATTTTTGGCCATACTCTCGTACATCATTTGTGAAACTGAAGTTGGCTTTTCAAACGTGAGAAAGGTATGTAAATAGTGCTTTCCAATGCTCTTTGTGAAATTGATTCTTTTTTTTCTTTTTCTTTTTTGTTTATAAAAGGAAATTTTATTTGGGAGTATCGCAAATACCTTGTTTGAACTCACCATCACCTTTTCTATTCCCTCTTCTCTCCAATTTCCTTCCCCCACCCCCACCCCCTCCCTCATATTTGTTGCAGACCAGGATGAAAAAGCAGCAGATCTCAGCAGGGAACAGAATGAGAAAACTATCAGGAGTACTCAAACTGCTCTTCGCAATTTTCGAGAGTTCCTCATCTCTAAATACCCTTCAGAAACGAGGGAAATTTATGTCATTCCTTGCAAGGAACTGGATGACTACCTTGCCTCTTTCTTTGTTGATGCCCGACAGAAAGATGGGTCTGAGTACGAGCCAAACAGCTTGGCTAATTACCAGTGCGGCTTGGAGAGGTACCTCAAAGAGCACAGGTATGGCTACAGCATCACCAGGGATAAGGAATTCAAGAGATCCCAAGAGGCCCTGAAACAGAAGCAAATTGAGCTGCGGTGCAAAGGGAAAGGAAACAAGCCACATAAATCCATGAAGCTCACCTTTGCTGACGAGCTCATTCTGCGCAAAAGGGGCTTGTTGAGCCGGTATAACCCCGAAGGCTTGCTCAATCTTGTCTGGCTCAACAACACCAAAGCGTTTGGACACTGTACGGGCTTTCACGGATCCACCTTGAAATGGGGCGATATCCGGCTCCGGGTAACAGAAACGGGCCTAGAGTATTTGGAGTGGATGGGCCAGGACACTGGTGACCTGAACACCAAGACCAAGAGAGGAGGGACTGACTCCAGAGTGTATGCTACCCAGCACGCTCCCCAGACCTGTCCAGTACAGGACTACAAAGAGTATGCCCAGCGGAGGCCCCCGGCCATGCGGTATGAGGATGCCCCGTTTTATCTATCCATAAAGCCCGTAGTAAACCTGGCTGCGCTGCACTGGTACAATTGCCAGGCGCTGGGCAAGAATAAACTGGCCAAGATGGTGAAAACAATGTGTGAGAAGGGCAACATTCCTGGCAGGAAAACCAACTTCAGTGTGTATCAGAGCTGCAGCACTCTCTCCGAAGCCCAGAGCAACCAGCTGGTGCTGATCTGTAACAATTTAAGCCAGCAGGCCGCTCAGTCCATGGCTAGCCATTCCAGCAGTGGCAATTTCATAGTCTCTGCCTCATACGATTCTTCCTCAGACACCACTTAACCACTTCAGGGGCTTGCTTAAGCAGGACAATTTTGAGAGTTCAGACTTGATTTTTTTGTGCCCAATAATACACATCAACCATGATTGTCCATGACTGCCCCATCCCATCCCCTTTTCCCACTCTTAACTAACTTTATAAAAATATAAAAATATAATATATTTTTTTCTTTTTACAAATAATTCAATAGAGATAGTTTAGTATTACTAACTTAGTATTTATAGGTTAGGACAAAATGAAAACTATTTATGGGTGAGTTATTAAAACTGTAGATTTTACACATGCAAAGTATATATTCAGGCAACACAAGATAGAAAAGGAATTCTGTTTTGTTGTGTTTTTTGTGTTTGTTTGTTTTTTTTAATTTTCCTAATGGAAATAGTGTGTCTCCCCACAAGGGCTGACTTCTCCATACTTAATGATTTTCTTAGCTTTTAAGATTATTATCCTAACCAGAAGGAGACAACACTGTCTCAGTGTTTTCATTATACTTGTTTGTAATCAGTCACATCCAGAGAAGGAAAAGGTATTGATATAAACTTGAAACAGCCCAAGAGTTTTCATCCTTTTTTTGCTTTTTAGTCTGTTCAGAATTTTTGCTCCTGTGGTCTATAGGAAAAGTCCAGTGTTTTTAATTAGTACCTCTTCTTTTTTCTGTGATAAAGAGATTTATTTTGGAATACTTATATTGCTTTCAACAATATGCAAAGATGTCATAACAAAAAGACTGTTAATATGACTTATTTCTACTGTTGTAAAGTGAGTGTTCTGACCTGTGAGAATGCAGTGTCAGCTGCCCTATAATTAGCTTTTTTTTTCCAGGTAACAAAACTATCGAGACTCACAAATCTTGCCATAATCAGACTGTGTGGAAGATCACAATGGAGGTGGTTGAAGGGGAAGGATTATTATTTAAAGCATAGAAGGACTAACATGGGCAATCAGAAATCATCCTTTTGCAAACTGAAATCCTCAACACCTCCCCACAACCACTACTCCATTAGTAAAATTGGGTAATACCCATTTTGCTTTCCAACCACTTTCCCTGAATTGAAATAGAGGAATCATTGACAGCTAAAACTTTTCAGGATGTATCATTTTTATTACCAGACATATTTGAGTTTAAAGCAGCCTCTTAAATAAATTTCTTCTATATTAAATGTGAGAGCATTCTTTATCTAAAGTAGTTTGTGAATATTGCTCTTTCTTAGCTTTCCAAGGATTACACATTTCAACTTCTGAATCTTGTGATTAGACCAAGTCAGAATATGTCAGATACTTTAAAGCCAGACAAACACAGGGAAATCCCAATCCATAGTAGCATTTAAAAATGAAAGACCAAAAACACAAAGCCATTTTCTCAGTATGACACTGTAGCTTAGCAGATGTAGCACCAGATGTAGATCCAAAGCTAGTTTGCCTTGGCAGCTGTCTTGGGCGTTTCACTAGTGGAGAAATGTCTATTCTTTGAGACAGCTTTGTAACTGATACCAGTTATATAGAGCTTGTTGGTATTTTCTGTATTTATTTCATGTAATTCCAGTGACAAGTCCCCTTTTCATTGGCTTTGCTTTCCTTTATGTTACAAAACCAGAATTGATCACAATCATTAAGAACTCCTATGACAGAAGCTTCTCTCTTTTTCTCTATAGTTCTAACTCATGGACTTGCCTTATATATGGGGTCATGTCCTTCGGCAGGCAGCTAGAATGGCAGTTCTGTCATTGACATTGTTGGACGTTCTTTTTTTTTTCATAATGGTATTTTTGGCCATTTCTTTAAGGGGGATTGAGAAGAAGGAATAGAAAACTTTTCAGAGATCAGTTTTTACTTTAATTACTGAGCACTGACATATTGTACTGTATTATTCTGTGTAGATACACCTTCTGGTGTTTGGGGGCAGACAGTAGTAAGTCACAGATTCACCAGAGATGGCAGTGTAGTAACGGTGGGTGATGTTTTTAATGCTATCCCCAGCCTCCTCATAGCCATCAATATTTCTGTTCAGTCTGAACCACAGTTTCCCTCTTTTAATTATTTTCACTAAACTCTTCTGTTATGATTCAGAATTGCCCCTTCCTGTAGGAAGTTTTATGGGTGGCATTTGTTTTTATATCACAGTCATTCATGGATATCTTCCACCAAGGCCCACTCCTTATCCCTGAAAAATAAGCTATATCTCATAATGAAAAAGTTAGACGAAAAGTAAGAAACCTGATTAAGTGACCATATGTGAAAAGGGATGCAATATTCTCCACCCATAGTCCCCCACATCTTTGCCCAGAGCAAGGAGGCATGTTTCTTTGCGTATTCTCCAGGAACATCGTTTAACTTTTTCCTCATTCATAGTTCAGCTTCCTTGTAGTGATCCTTTTATTTACATTGTTGCAATCATTGTGTATGTTGTTCTCATCCTGCTTATTTCATTCTGCGTCAGTTTACATAGACCTTCCCACAATTTTCTTATTTCCTAATATTTGTTGTTTCTTACTACACAATATTTCTCTGCATTCATAAACCACAGTTTGTTCAAGGCTGACCCATTTGTAATGGATTACCTCTAAAATAAAAGGAAGTACTTCTATGAAAGCACTTAAAAAGTCATGTAATTGTGGATTTATATTTGCATGTTCACAATGTTGATTTAGCATTAACGTCCTATGTGGTTTCATGTTGTGGTTTTTGTGGCATGTTATGTTTATCCTGATGAATAAATAAATCTTGCAAATGACAAGCAAACCCAGATGCATTGCAAGAAAAGTCCTATTTATGATGTTTATTAAGTTGCTAAATGAACCAAACAAAAAAAATTTCATCCTAGTTAATCTTGTCATAATTTAAATTTGTTCAATTGCATCAAAACTTCAATTAAAAGCATCACTTTTTTTAAACTTAAGATGAATATAAAGAACCCTACAGATGGTATTAATGAAGTCACACCAAGTGGGAACACTGATGCCTTGAGTAAAAAGTCTCCTTTCTAGCAAAGGAGTTGGGAGGAACACAGTTTAATTATAAGTTATTCAGTTCTGGGAAAGACTTCTTATTTCCTATTACCTTGAGGTTCTATCCTAACTAATAGTATAGAAGAGAACCCTTACATTGTAAAAATACTATTGAAAGGTACAGTTCAGAAGATTTGTAATTAAAGTCATTTTTAAAGAACTGTGTTTGCTCTATGGCAGGGGTATGTTCAGTAACAATCAACAGCCATTTATGCCTTAGCTAAATCAAATTCATCACACAAGGTGTTTTTTTTTAATATAGTATATTTGCTACTCAATTTTACCATCCAACTTTATTAAACCAATTTAAAGAAGATTCACATCAAACCAAATACTAGTTCATCCTCTGTGTTCTGGAAAAATTAGCACAGAAAAGACTAGTATATGTTCTCATGAAAAGGTGACCACTTCAAATACTAAATATTTTTTCTACATTAATGTCTTCCATAGTCTTATATTTGAAAGGTTATTCCACCCATAACGAAATGGGCTTTTTTAGTAGTATCATGAGATATTGATGATCAGTACTAAAATATAGCAGACAATCCCATGATACAAACTACAAACCCCAAAGCTACATGCTTGTAAAGTTTACATTCTCAATTCAAAAAGCAAAGAATTGTACTCTGTGTCCACTCACATAAATGTCGTTTTCACATTGGCACAAATGGAGGGAGCTGCTTTTATTTGACTGTATAACATTCTATATACACATCTGCAAGTATTTGAATGGAATAGTCATATGTCTAATTCCTATACTTTCATCTTTTATTATTTCAAGGACTTCATACTGAAAAACCTGAGCACATGGATTCCAATGTGTAGATTTTAAGAAAACATTAGGGAATGAAAGAAGGAAATTTTTATGTTCTGTGTATGTCCTGAGAAATCTCCAGATGTCTAATTTGGTCCTTTGACTCCATATTTATGTTTCAGGTTGCATTTCTCATGCTAGGAGTAATTCAGGATATGACTTTGAAAAGAGATTAATTCAACAAATCAGACTCAATTATATTAAATCACATTTTGGGGACTTGCTTGAATTTTTCTTTGAGTAAATAACCAAACTCTTAAAAATTATTGAAATTCAATTGTTGTTTTGACACTGAAGGAACTTCCTAACATTTAAAACTGTTTAAAAATGGAGTAGATCACCTCCTGAATTTAAGTAGAGGCTAGATGATTAGGAAAATTGGAGAATGGATTCCTTATTAATCTACTACAAGGAGGGTCTTGTTAGTACAAGGGGCCTTTAAGGTCCCTTCCAGCTCTTAAGATTTTCTGTGATTCTGTGAATAATTACATTTGGCATCACAACACGGCCCTACATCCACATTTACCTTCATTTAAGATGAAGAAAGGTGATGTGTTTTTTTTTCCTTCCATATTCAGGTATCCAAATAATTCATGGAGTAAAGTACTATTCCATTACTGTGTGTGCTGATGGTCTGCTCACTGTACTCATTACAAATTATGTCAGTGTCAAGTTCAGTTCTTGTTCAGCTGTTACTTCTCCCAGGTCAAAGTTGTTCAAATGACCAATAGTAGAGGATGATTGAGATCTTATGAGAGAGCACATAAACTCATTATCCCAAATAACTAAAGTTTCAGATTCTGAATACCTAAAGAAAAGGAGTCATATCTTTCTAGCATCATTCCTGGAGGGTTTAGGTTGGCAGAGAAAGTGTCACAACTAATTTTAGGTAAGAAATTCCATTTTTCAGCATCCTCTAGCACTGTGAAATAAATCTCATTTAATGCTGCATTATCCGTTTTCCCATGGAATAGGAGAATGCTAGATTTCCTTTACTTTTACTCATCCATCCCTGCCACTTTCTTAGCAAAGAGGGATAATGAGGAAAGGCAGTAGCATGTGGTCTTGCAGCTATTCAGTTGCATGAGCCATAAGTATTCTAATTCAAATTCTTATGAATTATATTAGACCTATTTAGAGGAAATTACCATTTTTGTCTAGTTTCCTCAATATTACTGTGTAGTCTACTTAAGAAAAGTCTGATGAAATCCTAGTAAAGATTAGGTCAGTTATATTTTCAGGAAATTATGTGCAAGCCAAAATTCCCATAGACTATTCTGACCTAGACAGTAATGTTACTTAGCCTATAGGTTTAATGCAATTAAATTACTTACTGTGAAGCTTTTTCCCTTCCATTTTTTTTGCGGGGGGGGGGGAAGGGGAAGGGCCCAAACT
Source organism: Gymnobelideus leadbeateri (assembly GCA_011680675.1). Classification (NCBI taxonomy): domain Eukaryota; kingdom Metazoa; phylum Chordata; class Mammalia; order Diprotodontia; family Petauridae; genus Gymnobelideus; species Gymnobelideus leadbeateri. Next base: position 356,394 of record WOXC01000560.1, read on the forward strand.
GATGTTTTCATTGGCCTATCCATGCTGATTAACATACCTTCTTAGATAATTCCTAGGGTCACTGAGAAGTTAAGTGATTTGCCTTTGGTCACATGGCTATTAAGTAGCAGAGTCAGGTCTCAAATCTAAGTATCCCTTTCTCCAAAGACATGAAAAATAATTAGCATTTATATAGTGCTTTAAAGTTTTTGCAAAGCACTGTACATATATTATCTCATTTCATCCTCATAATAATCCCAGAAAGTAGGTGCTATTGTTATCCCCATTTTATGGATGAAGAAACTAAGTCAGACCAAGTGATTTGCCCAGCACCACATAGCTGGTAAGTCTTCCTGACTCCAGACCCAAGGTTCTGTTCATTATACCACTTAGCCGACTCTGTCTTCTCTCCCATGCTTCTTCTCCAAGATAAAGTTATGCAATTAAATTAAATTAAATCAACAAAATATTTATTGAACATTGCTAGACTCAGTGAGGTATTCAAAGAAGAAAGACTAAGACAATGTCCCTGCCCTCAAATAGTTACAATAGTTAATTTGTATTTGAGAGAATAATGTAGAACAGCATATGCCAAAACAAAGTGTTTTATCTAATTTGACATTGTTTATGCACATTAACTCATTAAAATTCATTGTATAATTTGTTCATTTCTGGAAGACACTATGATACTACTGCCTCAGCCAGAAATTTGGCTTCCTTTTACTCTTACTCCAGTGAATAAATCGCACACATGATAAGCAAACTAAGAAACACATAACCAGACCACTTGGGGTGGGGGGGGGGTCAGAGGGAGGGTGTCTTATTATTCCTTAAATATCTAGAAATCGTACCACTACCTTATCTTTTATATATGTATATTCATTACACTCTAAAGACACAAATGTTGCTATCCTTTTCTGAAAGGGGACTGCTAGGGAGTCAGTGAACCAGGCAAGAAACTGTTCCCATTCCCAATGCTGTGGAGAGGGATCCCCAAAGGAGTAAAATCAGCATTCTTTAACTAGATATAGAATCCAGATCACTGATTCCCTAGTTCTAGACCCAGCCCTTTCAGATGATGTGTCCAGTTTGTTAACAAACCAAAGTTGCTATAATTTCATGATCCAGTAATACGGAGCCTTTTTAAAGAAATGAAAATGAGAATTTATCAAAGGATTAATAGAAGCTGGGGGTGGAGAGAGGGAGGGACCTCTATCAAAAATACATGTTGGAGGGGCAGCTAGGTGACAGATAAAACACTGGCCCTGGAGTCAGGAGGACCTTAATTCAAGTCCAATCTCAGAAACTTAGTAGCTGTGTGACCCTAGGTAAGCCACTTAACCCTGATTGCCTCAATTGTTGGTAAATATCCTACTTTCTAAATCTTTGGGGCAGATATGCTAGTTTGCCAATTAGCAGACCAAACTGCCCTCTCACTTTAAAAAAAAAAATATTTTATTCTGAACTTAACTCACTTTTTGAGCCAGTGCCTCTATTACTTCTGTTTGAAGCAATGTATTCAGAAAGGTCATGGAGAAATGTAGACCTAGAGTTACAAGAGATGTTAGAGGCCAAGTATCAGTGTCCTTCACTTTACAGATGAAGAAACAGAGGTTGAGAAGTTAGGTGACGAACCCAAGGACACATAGTTGACCAAGTGAGCCATATGACTTACTTGACTCAAGCCCAGGCCCTCTGACTCCAAATCCAAACACTGTTTCTGCTGCATCATACTGTTGTTCTCTGGAGCACTTCTCTGGTTCCCAGGCACTTTCTAAAAGACAACTTAGATGCACACACACCCTTCTGTATGTAAGTGTGTTTGCATAATAAGTTGCTACATAAAATATCCCAAAAGTCTTAGAGCAGTTTTGAGACATTCAGACTGCCCTAAGACTTTTGGGAAAGCCTGTATATTTAATTTTCATTTGTTCATTTTTTTCCCCTATACCTCCAAATGAGCCTAAAATTCAATTTTGGTGAATTAACTGTCAAATTAAGTCTTGGACATTTGTGTTGGAAGAGGATTTTTGTACTTAATACCTTTTTTCCCTGTCATCAGAGGGTCCCAAAGGAGACCAAAATTCCTTTTAAAAACAATTAACAACCAAACAAAACCATATGCATATTTATTTCTTCCAAACTTGCCTCAAATGTTAAGCACATTTCATTTAGTGTTACATTGAAAGTATTGCCTTCCTGAGAAAACTGGAAATTTCTGAGTATTGCAGTCATGACTGATTCCATGGGAGGGAGGGGGATTGGGAAAGGGGTATCCAGTCAGCTACATCTTGACCCACAAGCCCTCTCGTTAAAGGTTGAAGGATGAGATCTTATCTCTCTGGTAAGAAAAAAGAAAGTTCCTCTTATCCTTCGTTGGATGAAAAGCAAATAAATTTCCATTGTAGAGAGAGGGGCTAGTTATACCCCTCTCCTGTTAGTATTATTCTGTTTCACCCAGGTGAATAGGAATATGGATATAAATATCAGATTTTATAGACTGCTTAACTTAGATTTTATAATACCTCATGATAAAAAATCCCAAATTGATTTGCTAGAAGTTCTTACAATCTCACTTTTGCAAAGATAGAATCATAGTTATTAAGGCTTAAAAAAAGCCTTTCTATCACCTCCATGGTATGCTACCATTGACATAAAATGTTATTTAAAATTTTTTTGTTTATATTTAGTTCCAAATTCTCTCCCTTTACCCCTCCCTCAATCATTGGGAAGGCAAGAAATATGATATCCATTATACATATGAAGTTATGCAAAACATACTTCCATATTAGCTGCGTAGCAAAAAAAAAAACATGAAAAAAGTGAAAAAATAAGACAATTTTAAAGTGGACACCTTCAATAATTGCTTGATACCTTTAGTAATTGCTTTCCATGTACATTTCACCCATGAGAAAAGAAAGAAAATGTTCTCTTTAGACTTAGCCCATCTGCAGATAGGCTTGTGGGACCTGCCCAAGTGCAGAGAAAATTCCATTCAACATATTTTTCTAATTTACTTTTTAAATGTTTTTAATGAATTAAAAAACATTGAGAAAATTTAGAAATGTACCCTAAGAGTCTTTTGACATACTCTGAACTTTAAGATTCTACAAACATGTTTAATTTCTCATTATTATTCAATAAAATCTATTTTTACAAGTTTAGTTCATTGCTTTTTAAACCCTAAATCTACTTAGGCAGATTGCATCAGTCAGTGTACAAATGGACCACTTTCTGCTGATGGACTAACATTTGTGTAATGCTTATCTCATACTGATCTTGGATCCTTTTGAAATTGGATGTGCACATAACTGCACATTAGCTAAATGCCATCCTTCTGTGTTACATTTATAACAACTATCTTACCTTTGATGACTATGGAAAATATACTTGGGGCTGCTAGGTGGTGCAGTGAATAGAGCACTAGCCCTGGAGTCAGGAGGACCTGAGTTCAAATCTGGTATTAAACACTTAACACATTTACTAGCTATGTGACCTTGGGCAAGTCACTTAACCCCAATTGCCTTGCCTTGCCTTTCCCCCTCCAGAAAAAAAGAAAATATACTTTTTCTCAAGCTCTCAGATTTGGATAGAGATTGGACAGGTCCTGTGATTTTATTGGTATAGGGAGCTCTTGGTGAGACACTCCTCCAACATGCAGGTCAGCACCTTCTCTGCAATTTATAGTCTCAGAGGATTGCCTAGAGCCCTGAGAGGGTAAGTGGCATAAAACAAACATGAAATCACAGGTAACTGTATAAATCCTGGTAATGGATGATGAAATTAAAAGGAGCTTTTTCATTAGCCTGAGAACCTGCATCTACTTCAGAAATTAATTTGGTATTCCCAGTATTCAGCTATGAGCTATCTTTCAGGTCATAACAGTCGTTTATTATACTGGTGATGATTTTGTATGCATTTTCTTTTCATCATGCTTGGAGTCTGAGATCATTTTCTCAAGTCTTTTCAAGCCCTGTTTCCATAATTGGAAAACTGTTAAGCTGAATCAACAGGGAGAAGGGAAAAAAATAAAGAATATGAACTGATATTAAGAGAGGTCTATAGTAAAAGAATTTAGAGATGGAAAATAATGTTTGTCTCTCTCTCTCATAAACTTCATGTTCATGACCTATAATCAAACTTAAATACAGGAATTTACTTAGATTTCCATCTTACAGACAACAGTTTACCAGTTCATGGGTCAGGAATGATGAAAAAAATTTTTTTTTTTTTCAAAAAACTTTTAACTCTGGGCAGCTAGGTGGCACAGTGAATAGAGCACCAGCCCTGGAGTCAGGAGGCCCTGGGTTCAGATCCGGCCTCAGACACTTAACAAAAAAAAAAAGAAACCTAGCCATGTGACCTTGGGCAAGTCACTCCCAATTGCCCTCCAAAAAGCAAAAAAAAAAAAAAAAACCCTTTAACTGGCCCAGTTGTTCTGAACCAGGCTTTTCATGTTCTTTGTTTTACCTTGGAATCAGAAATTATATTTTACATTACTCTTTCATTTAACTTTGAGCTTTAAAAAGCAATTAGCCTAGTTTATGTTAGGTCATTTGTAAGTAGAGCAAGGGAATCACCAGGCAATTTAAATCTTAATCATTTGCATATTTTATTTTTGTTGTTTTTTTATTCTTTTTTACTTTCTCTAAGTCTTAAATTTTGCAAATTAGATTCCTCTAGGAAACTTAAAATTTGGGGGACAGTTGCTTGTTCACATCAGACTTTTTAGTTAATGATTTGTACTACATGAAATGACAGAAACATTTCTGATATTAGACGTCTCAGTGTCACACCAAGATTAACTCTAACTGAATTTTTATAATTGTACCACCGTAAAATTACAGTCCAACTTTTAAAATAGTACTTATTAAATATTCACTTTAGTAAGTCATCTGTTTTTTTAATTATTGCCATAAACCATTGCAATTTCTATGCATTGTGTAAAGTTGAGTGATGTCACTGTTGAGATTTCTGTATGTCTGTAAGCACCATGTTTATGTTGATGGTGTTTGTGTAGAAATGTTCATTATTGCTGCTATAATCACTTATTGTAATGGAACTGAAAAACTGTGCTAAGAGGCTGTGCCAATTAACAATAATACTTACAACTTCATAAACAGTGTAATTTTGAGCCAGTACTTAGTGCCTTCTGCAAAAGGAAACACTGTGGCAAACAGGCGGTGCCAAACTTCAAATATCCTGTTCCACAGGAATGAGCCCACCTTAGGTCAAAGGGTTATGAGCAATTTTCCCTCTCATCTTTTCCATGTTTTTCTCAATATTTTCAAAGGGAAAAGACTGCAAAAAAAGTAACCAAAAATTCTTCCAAACTTTTAAAAAAGGTTTTTCATCTCAGTTTTGTTATAATTGAATACTTTTTTACACAGAAATTGATTCAGTTTATGAAAGCAATGTATTATTTCTTGGACCTGGATTGAATGATCTAGCTCGATATTTTAAGGTTCTAAGTTGCTATCGTTGCTAGATTTTTTTCTTTATTGTTGTAACTTAAGAAGATTTAGCGAATTTTGTTTTAGTTGCAAAATATTTATCATTTTGGTAAGAGAGTATTTTTGAAGTATTGGAGCTCTCCAAAGTGAGAGATTCTCGTTCATTCTTGTTCTCAATTCCATCCTGGGTTCCATTATGACTCCTGGAACAGTTCTTTGCTGAGCAGTTTCAGACAGATGCTGAACTGGAGATGGGCAGTTGAGATTCAACATTTTCCATTCTATTACATTTGATACAAGTTAAAAATGGGTCAAAATTTCAGTTACACATAGACTTTCAATTTTTTTTTAATTTTAATGAAAAAACACTCTGCAGTCAAATCTGATCATTAGGAAAAGGTATTTAGATTGGAAGGAACTGATTCCTGTGAAGCCTTTTTTTAAAAATATACACCAAAACACAAGAAAAATATCCCTTATGATTGTTCACTAATAAAAATTTATATAGTGTTTTAAGGTTTGAAAAAATCTTTACTAATATTATCTCATTTTATGCCCATAGCAATTCTGTGGGGTAGGTGCTATTATTATCCCCATGAGGAAACTGAAGTGAACAGGTTAAGTGACTTTTTCAAAGGTCACACAGCTACTGTCTGAAACAGTATTTAAATTCAGGTCTTCCTGACTCCCAATACAGCACAATATATGCCCCACCCCATAGGGCCTCAAAGGGGTTGTAGCAGCAAGTTTTTTTTTGGTTTTTTTTTTTTTTTTTAAGAAAGGCCTGATATCAAGCAATTGATAATGGCTTTGACCTATTATAGCCCTTGGTTGTACCCCCGGCTCCCTACTTGTCAGCAGCTGTACTATGTATAGAGATTTTGCTACTGACATTGTTGCTTTAGTTCCTAGTATACTAAAACTAGTTTTATCAAGATGGAGGATGGAGAGGGAGACAAAATCTAATTATAAATTTTTTCTCCCAAGGATGCTGCCAATGTTTAGTTCTCAGTGAGACAGATAAAGCATCAAATAAAACAATAAAAATGATTTCAGTAATATTTCTTATGGCCATTTGGCTAGTCTTGGTGTCAAGATAAAAACAGTTCATTTGTTTTTGCAATTAGGTGCTTCAAGCAAAATGTTTCTTCAGAGACTCTTTGTCCCTTCAATCCCTTTGTTTTATGGTCTACTAGACACCAGGGTTTTGTCCAGGCTAGCCCAATAAAACATTATTCTTAATACTAGATTAGATTTACCAAGAAGCCTATTATTAGAGTATTTTGTGCCTCCCTCCCCCTTTAGTTTCCTATAGATCATTTAATATATGTGTGCCCATAGCCCTTTTAGACTGGAAGAAAATTTTAAACAAATTTCATATGTATGTATGTATCTGTAGATATACATACATATAAACATACAGATGCATACAAACACATAGGCATACCACCATATGTACATGTGTACATACAAATATTTCTAATTTTATATGTGTATATACACACATATACTATACATATGCATAAATACAACTGTACACCATATGTATACAACTATATGTACATGTGTGTATATGCATATATTTCTGATATATGTATTTTGTTCATATATGTATATATGTGTGTATACATGCACACATATGAATGCCACTGTGCACCATTTGATTCCTAAGTCTTGAATTCAGATTCAGAAATCTAGACCTCACTTTTTTTTTTTGCCAAATTAGCTCCATAGTGAGCTCGTGTAATTTATCTCACAAGAATTATAACTGAAAATGTGTTTGTTCCTGAATCCTAGTGGCAGGAAATGTATTGCAGTTTTTCAAATGTTGCCAGATCCATATATTTACTATTTTCATTCATTTTGGTATCTGGTACTTAACACTGCAGTAGAACAAATGTTACACTTAACATAAGGGCTTTCTTTGGGGGGCCGGGTGGGTGGGGAATCAGTTTTCAGTATGACCTCAAGGCCCCATTATATTTCTTTATGGTCTTTCAACCTTCAGAATTTAGCCAGACCAAAAAAAAAAGAATTTAGCCAGGAAAAGTCTAAGATGATACTAATTAATTAAATCTATGTAATTTTAAAAGAGACGTCCATTAAATGTTCAGCAAGTTAGGGGTAGGGACTAGAACTGTCATTTCATGAGTATAGGTGAGGAAGTTCCTACTATCAATGCAGGTCAGTACTCTGACTGAGGCTGTCTGAGTCTCAAAGATGTGCATAGAACAGAAGTGTCCAACTCCTGGCCCCCAAAACTCCAGAGTCTGTTCTGAATCTGTTAAAAATGTAATTTGGAAATGTTTAACAAAATAAATAAAAATTAGCATGCAATATCGGTAATGCTAATTGGTTGGTGGCCTTCAAGGATCTGTTTCTATTTGAGTTTGACACCGGTGGTCTGGAAAACTGACAGGGAAGTGGTAGGCCAAGTCCCTTGAACCTAGATCAACCTGGCTTGGAGGCTGGCTCCCTATCCACTAAGCCACACTGCCTCTATAGCAGTTTATTAATCATAATTTTCTTTTGAATCTTAATGAAAAAATACTGATTTTAAAAATACTTTGTTATTTTTCTGAGTTGGCATTTACTTGTCTCCCTCTGGGAAATTTATTCCACTATCCGGGTAAAGGTCAGGCTGCTTTTTAGTGATTTAATGGAGTCAAGGAGGGACACACATATACATGCACACGCACATGCACATACACAGGCATTATGTTATATAGTCTGTGCCTGTTTCACTTCCATTTTTTAAAAATAATTTTTTGGGGGAAATGCTGCTATGATTACTGTATATAATGGGAAAAGGAGATTGAAAGAGCTAAAATAGAGGAGAAATTGAAAGCACGAGGTTAAATATAATAAGAGATGTTGCTGTGTCATTTTTATTTCATTAATCTGTCAGTTGACTTTTTTTTGGATCATCTGACTAAAGCTTTTGGTGTTGCTTAAAGTATATCGTTGGATTCATTTTCACTTTGCAGTTCATATCCCTTTTACATTGCAAATGTGTTTTTCACCTTTCAATTATGTTAGCACATTGTTTCCTCATGTCTGTGGGTGTGTATACATGTATTTTTAATAAAAGTTTTGCTGCACAAAAATTGACTTCAGTGTATGTATATTTGCTACTAATGTAATGTGAGTTTCTATTGTTTTTAGATATTTGTATTAGTACAGCCTTAAACTTCTTGAATTAAGAAAATCATTGAAAGAATAATCAGTTGATAAAGTCATTATTGTCTGTGATAAGTGCATGCATTATTCACGGTATTTTGTCTGTATTTAGGTATAATGACAAATCCTCATTTATTTAATAAATAGCTTCCTGAAAAATTGACTGAGTTTTGTAATCATGTTTGAAAATTTTGAAAAATAGGTCAAATGACATTTTGAAAGAGCACACTCTTTACATGGTAACTGTCAGAACAAAGGAAATCTGCATTTATAGAAAAGGTCACTTAACTAAGCAAAGTCCCCTTCAAAGAACACACCTCTATATAGTAATCCTAATAAGCATTAGGTTTAACCTCCTCCACCCCAGCACCCACCAACTACCACCAAATTTTAGGTCTAATCACTGACCCTCCTAGGCTGGGGTGGGTCAGTGGGGACTGTTGTAAAAGAAAATTGACAGTGGACCATAATGGACTATGTTGTTCTTAGGAGTAGGGAAGGCCTGGAATAGCAGCTCCTACTTGAATTAACTGATGATCTGTTTACTTCAAACACTAGACCCAGTTATAGCGACAATGCAATATTCGCAGTGCCACTGTAAATATACCTGCATAGTGCTTGATTGCAAAATGTAACAGACTCTCCATATAGAACACAGAAGCAAAACATTTATTCAGACTCCAGAAAACTAAATCCCCAAATCAGTAAGCCAATTCCACCACAGTGGCAGAGAAATTAATAAGCCATAACAGCACAGAGAGCCACAGCATCCTTTAGCCTTCCCACAAGACTAATATTTACTCACAAGCCTATCTGTCACCCTTGGGAAGCTTCCTCTCCTCCCAACCATCTAGCTTACTCTGACTTCCAGCTTCCTGTAGGTTCTGCTCCACTCTTCAGCAAACTCTTCCCACCACAGGCTCCATGTGACAACATTCAGCTTACTGGGGACAGAATATATTTTCTTTCTTTTTTTTTTTTTTTAAGCAATTGGGGTTAAGTAACTTGCTCAAGGTTACAGGGCTAGTCATTTTATGTATGGGTACTAACTTTCTGAGGTCATAACTGATCCCAGGTCCTTCCAACTTCAGGGCCGGCGCTCTTACTCACTGCACCACCTAGCTGCCCCGACAGAGTATATTTTCAAAGCAGGAAAGGTCTTCAAATTCCCTTAGGCATATTAAGGGGCAGGGAAGATCTTTAAATTTCCATTACCATTACACCAGGAAAATTCCCATATAATAGAAAGGACTGAAGAGGCAAGAGTAAGTATGTTAGATAGTTTCTCAGCTACCTTGGTGAATGACCAAGGATATGACCCTTCTTTCTAAGCCCGAGGCATCCATAATTTTCAATTCTAGGGTAAGATTATATGGGGGGTTTTTAGAGCCAACCTTTAGAAATAGCTACAGTTTCTCTTATCAAATGTATTTGGAAGATTTTTCTCTTTGGGAGACCAAGAATGGGGTTCCAAAATAATTTTCATTATGTCGCAGAAACCAGAAACCAGTTATTTAATATGAAAATTCATTCCAGATTTTTGTATTAACAAAGATGTGTGTTTATGTTTAAAACAACAACAGATAACATGATACTTTGTGCATAAGGAATTATTCGCAAGTATATTTTCTGGTTTATTCCAGTTCAGCAAATTAACATATTTATTAAGAGCTTAATACTATTTGCAAGACTGTGTTGGGCAATCAGAACTGAAGGATGAAAAATGACAGTCCCTACTGTCAAGGAAGTTCCTACCGTTAAGTTATTACTTTCTGGCAGTTAACAAACATTTATTAATTACTTACTTTGTACCAGGAACTGTGCTAAGCTGGGAGGGAGGGGGCAAAAATAACATAATACACTTTATTAGATTAAAAAGCTACATTTTCAAGTTTTTAATTAAGTCTATTTTTCTAAGTATAAAAACCACAATGTACTTGTATTTCATCTTCATGATAATTTTATCCCTAATCATTCTATCAATCTAATAAAAATAATGATATTACCTAAGTTAATTTGCAGACTTAGCGTTATATCAATCATACTACCAAGGAGATACTTTAGATAGCACAATATAATTTGATCATATTTTTTTTAAGCAATTGGGGTTAAGTAACTTGCTCAAGGTTACACGGCTAGTTATTTATTTATGTGTGGGTGCTAATATTGAGGCCATAACCAATCCTGGGTCCTCCCAATGCCGGAGCTGGTGCTCTTACTCACTGTGCCACGTAGGCGCCCCAATAGCACAATTTAGCCCATGCTTTTCAAATCTCTTCTGACAATGTAGGTGAGGTTCTCTTAAGACCTGGGGCCCTAAGGATGTTGGCTGGCTTGCCTGACCACAGAGCTGGTTACTGTCAGAGGCAATATTTGAAACCAAATTAGATCTTCCTGACTCCACATGCCAACATTCCTTCCACAATTCCATACTGGCTATTAAAGCAGGTAATATTATTAATAAAATTAAATGCTTCATATTCTTCAAGAGCTATCAGAAACAAATTACTCTAGACGTTCAAATTGTTTTATATTAAACATATGCCAAACATTTGATCTGCCAGATTTCAAAAGGGCAATTCATTTATTTTTTGATGTTCAAATATTCATGACTCATAGATTTCATCAATTTGGGACTTCCCTCCAACCACACAAATTACAACCCATACATACCCACTCATCCTGTATGATTCTCATCTATGTCCTACCAAAAATTTTAAACAGGAGGGGTCTATACAACATGTTGGAGGCCTTCCTTGCTTTCTTCCATAATTGGGAAGGCAGCTATGTGGCCTGGAGTCAGGGAGACCTGAGTTCAAATCTAGCCTCAGGCGCTTCCTAGCTAGTCACTCTACCTCTGTCTGCCTCAGTTTCCTGAATTATAAAATGAAAATAACAGGAGTCCCTACTTCCTTGTATTGTTCTGAGAATCAGATGAGACATTTGTAAAGCACTTAGCACAAGGCCTTGAACACAATAGGCATTTGATACATGCTTATTTTCTCCCATTTTTTTATTCCGATGCCAACCTATATATTTCAGGAATGGAAAAGGAAAACAATAAATATTTATGAAGCACCTATTATGTGCTAGACATTTTACAGATATTATGTCATTTGATTTTCCCAGTGACACTGGGAGATAGATGCTATTATTAGCCCCATTTTATAGTTGAGGAAACTGAGGCAGACAGAGGTCCCACAGCTAGGAAGTATCTTGTGAGTCCAGAGCAGTTAAATGACTTGCCCAAAATCATACCTATGAACCTATATGCTTATCTACAAAATAAAGCTAATAAAACTTCCAGTACCTAACTGAATTATTGTGGGGAAGATGATTGTTATAAATCAGGGGTGGGAAGGGCAGCTAGGTGGCGCAGTGAGTAGAGCGCCGGCCCTGGAGTCAGAAGGACCTGAGTTCGGATTAGGCCTCAGACACTTAATGCAAACAAACAAAAAAAACCCTAGCCGTGTAACCTTGGGCAAGTTACTTAACCCCAATTGCCCTCCAAAAAGCAAAAAAAAAAAAAAATCAGGGGTGGGGAACCTATAGTCTCAAGGTCACATGTGGCCCTCTAGGTCCTCAAGTGTGGCCTTTAGAGTAAAGACCTAGAGGGCCACATGTGGCCTTGGGTCACAGGTTCCCCACCCCACTTATAAATACTAAAGCAGCATCCAAACAGGAAAGCATTTTCTTAGTTAATCAACAATCAACAAACATTTATCAAATGCCTACATGTGCTAGATCATAAGAGGCACAAAAAAAAAAAAAAACACAAAACGTTTGCCTATGAGCATCTTACCTTCTGTCAGGAGAGGACACATTCACATATACATAGACACAAAATACATACAAGGGAATTTTGGTAGGGCAAAGTTGGGGACACTCTAGCAACTGGGGTGAACAGAAAAGACCATCTATAGGAGGAAGCATTTGAACTGAACTTTGAAGGAAATGAAGAATTCCGAAAGGCATAGGTAAAGAAAGATGGCATTCCAGGCATGGCATTCCTGGGCAAAAGACATGGAGATGTGTGAGGGACACTGAGAAAGTCAATTTGACTGCATGCTAATGTGTAATTAGCCTGAAATTGTGCATCAGAACCAAATTGTAAAGGACTTTAAATGCAAAAAAAAATTTTATATTGAATTTTAGGAGGAATAGTCTCATAGATTAGGAACTTCAGAAGCTTGTCACTCCAACCTTTCTTATGACGGATAACTCAGGCCTTGTTCAGTTTTTCAGTCATATCTGACTCTGTGTGACATCATTTGGGGTTTTCTTGACAAAAGACTGGCGTGGTTTATCATTTCCTTCTCCACTGGATTAAGGCAAACACAACTAGTGTCTGAGGCTGGATTTGAACTCAGGTCTTCCTGAATCCAGGTCCAGCACTCTAGCCACTGAACCACCTAGTTCTCTCTAAATTCTAACTCAGGTCTAGGGATATTAAACAGCTTGGATAAAAGGATATTTAGAAGCAATCATTTGTTTTGCTAGCTAGCATTTTTGGACCAAATTCTGAATTTCAAAAATCATAGCAAAATTGTCATTCGTTTTTGAGGGAAGTTAAGAGAAATAATTTTTTCTGCCAATATTTCTAGAAGCCTATTTTTCCATATACTTTCTTACTATTTTCCTTTCAGGTTTCCTACTTATCATAAAATGATTTTCAAACCCAACTGATCAATATATTATTTCGTGCTTTTAAAATATCAAAGGCATTATAAGATCCCACTCATGTGGGCACTCTGAATTGGGAGGTAATCTGCACTGGTGGAGGGAGGGGGTACCCATGCCACTGAGATGAGGAAACCATCAATTAATCTAAGTATAGTATACATACATACATGCATACAATTATCTCAGATTACTCATATATACCATACATATACACACATATATGCCAGCTATTAATATATGTATATATATTGGCTATATAAAAATACATTTAATATAATTAGATCGATTTTTTAATCTGTACCAGTGAAGGGAATGCCCACATTACTGAATTGAGTAATACATCAATGAATCAAGTACAATACACACACACACACACACACACACACACACAGTCACACACACACACACACACACACACACTCATCTCAGCTTTTACGTGTGTGTGTATATATTTTCAGCTCACATTACTCATCTCAGTGATGTGGGCACTCCTTCCATTGGTGCAGATAAACACATACATACATACATACACACACACACACACACACACACACACAGACATCATTAGATTAAATATATTTTACCTAGCTAGTATATATGTATATATTAAGAGCAGGTATGTATGTATATATGTATTCATAATAGCTAGCATTTACATAGCACTTCAAGGTTTTCAGAGTGCTTCACAGATATGATCTTACTTTATCTTCAAAACAACCCTGGGGGGCGCGGCTAGGTGGCTCAGTGAGGAGAGCGTCGGCCCTGGAGTCAGAAGGACCTGAGTTCGGATCCGGCCTCAGACACTTAACGCACACACAAACAAAAAACGTAGCCATGTGACCTTGGGCAAGTTACTTAACCCCAATTGCCCTCCAAAAAGCAAAAAAAAAAAAACAAAAAACAAACAAAAAAAATCCAACCCTGGGAGGGAAGTGATATTGTTGTCCCCATTTTATAGATGAAGAAACAGAGGCAGATGGAGGTCAGATGGCTTGCTCATCTAGTAAGTGTCTGAGGCAGGATGTAAATTCATCTTCCTGACTCCAGGTCCAACATTCTTCCCATATATAGTTATCGTATTAACATATGCAACAGTAATAATATCTTACTGTGAATAAATTAAATTGTCAAAAGTATATTTCTTGAGAATTATTTGGTAGAAATACTTTTACATTTCTTTGGTTAGTAAGGCAGCTACTATTTGTTTTATTTTAGTGTATGTGATTTGGGGGCAGTTAATGAACCCAACAGGCAGTAGCTTGACAACATACTCTTTGACTTAATACTCTAGCATTGAAATTATCAGATTTTCTTTACACTCTTTAGATTAGGATGTTGTTATTGGAATGTACCCAAGGGGCTCTTCATCTTTTAGCTCAGAAGACCCATCTTTCATATTCATAAATTAGTAAAACTGTATACATTTGCATTGGCAGTAAAGGGAATTTCACTTCCTAATTATGGCTTAATCCATTACCACAATGAAATCTCATCAAACAGGGTCAAATCACATACATTTAATGTTTGTTGCAGGGTATTTGCAGTAAACTACAGGTAGTGAATGGGTGCCTGGATAAATTTGTAACTGATTTTCCATCCTACTGCCTCAAGTTTGCAAGGGTTCAATCAGGGCCAAACTTGAAATTCCTTGCCATGAGACATTTATTTTTTTTTTGTTTTTTTTTTTGTTTTTATTTTTAAAGCAATTGGGGTTAAGTAACTTGCTCAAGGTTACACGGCTAGTCATTATTTATGCGTGGGTGCTCATTTTCTGAGGCCGGATTTGATCTCAGGTCATCCCAACTCCGAGGCCGGTGCTCTTACTCACTGCGCCACCTAGCCGCCCCTCATGAGACATTTATTAAGTCCATCTCCAAGATGGAGCTCCACTTTCAGAGCTGCCCCATGAATAGGTTATGAAGTGTTGACACAACCTAATTTTGGCCAAAGTGCCTTTTGCAATGAGTTTCTGAAGCTAGTTCATTGCGGAAATAGACACTCACAGTATATAATTACAAGGACAAACATGCTCTTATATTGAATTCCTGGTCAATTCCAATCTCTGATCATTTTCAGTTAAATAATGGATTTGAAATTATATACCAAAGAATTGAGTAAATGTCAGAAATTTAAAAGCTGTAGTATATTGATCTTTACAGATTGATCTTGTTATCTTTAAATATTATTTGCCTACATAACTGAACCATCATGCTGTCATATTTTTATTTTTATTTCATTATCATAACTTTTTTACTTTACAAATGTCATTTATTAAAATTAATTAATTAGTTAATGTCATTAATTAAAATTCTTTAGGAGTGATTCATTGTTGTGACTTAATAGGGCCTGACCCAACATTTCAAGGTATGACAAATCACTATCCAAAGTGAATTAGGGTCTTCAATTAGTTAGTTAATTGCTAAATCATTTAGATATCCTTGCCTTTTCCATTACCTCATACCCTACAAACCCTCCACAGAAACCCTAGTCACAGAACACTGACGTCTTTGTTGGTAGAGGGGAATTGTAGATTTCAGAGCTAGGAAGGACCTCAGAGAACACTTAATTCAACCTCCCCTTATCTTACAGGTAAGAAAACCATAAGGGATGGAACAAGGATTTGAACAGAGGTGTTCCTACTCCATAGTCAGTTTTCTGTGGCCAGCTGTTGCTAAAATGACATGAAATGTTATTCAGGGGGAAAATATTAGCCAGTAGGTATTTAGGGGATTGAGAAGTTTCATTTTCAAGCTACATGGGTTGATAAATTCACTAGGTTATTTGGATTCCCTTCCATTTGGTCCCTTATTCATCAGCTCTTCCCCCAAAGAGAAATTAATCTAGAAAGGCAAGTTTCATTTAAGCTCTCTAATTTGGCCTCAAGTGCCTCAGTGACCTGGGAAGAGTATTTAATGTCCCTCCCATATCCCTTAGGTACTGGGGAGAATTTGACACCTTTGAGTCACATATGTCAAGACTGGGTCATGTTATAGCAAGTAGTTTTTATCACCTTGTGACTTTATTGAGTATCTTCTTTTTCTCATTAACCTTTTCTCTTCCTCCTCCTTGTCCCCAGAAAGACAGGCTGTTAAGTGGTGCAGTAGATAAAGTTCTTAGGACTGGATTCAGGAAGTCCCAAGTTCAAAGGGGGCCTCAGACACTAGCTGTGTGACCCTGAACTGCCAAATAAGTCAGCCTATACTTAGAGCTGCTGTCTAATTATAGGGAGGTACATTTGTAGTATTTGCCCACTGTTCCTCTCTGCCTTCATGAGCTAACAGAAAACCTCTTAACCTCAGTTTGCCTCAGTTTCCCCTTCTGTAAAATAGGGATAATAATATCCCAGGTTGTTGTGAGGATCAAATGAAATAATTAAGCCCTTAGCATGGTGCCTGGCACTTAATAAGCATTATATAAATGTTAGTATTATTAACTACTATTATTATTGTAAACATATGTCTTTCCCACACCAATTAAATTAGAGGAAGAAAAACAACAAATAACAACTGAAAATGTATTAAGTGCCTAATGTGTACAAGGCACTTGTAGGCACCTACCTAGGAAATTGAATACCAGAATCAGGAGTTTATTCTTTTTGGGGGAGGGAATAACGAGCCCCCATTTGTTTTTTCATCTGATCAGTAAAATCGGTGGAACAGCAGTAAAATTGCCCTAATTGAATCCTCTCTGTCTCCTCCCAGGGCCTGTGTGGCCCCCTTGCTATAACTTACAACAGTTGTTATATCCCAGCATTCACAGGTATTCTTCTGTTGCTGGTGGTCAATCAGCTTCAAATCATCATCAGTATTCCTGGCTTAGTTCTGGTCAACACTGGCCTTTTCAAATGAGATAAAATTTGTGAACATGCTTAGCACAGCTCCTAAGTACAATATAAATGCTTATTTTCTCCTTTTTCTTCCCCAATTCTTGCTCTTTGAAATGGTCATTTTTTTATATAGATACATCAATATCAGTGATTTCATCAATATGGGAATTCCTGATCTGGGAATTCTTCCCCCCAGTGCAAATCAGAAACTACCCCTAGTTAAGTCCTAGGGAGATGCTTAAGGTACATAGAGGTTAAGTGGTTTGTCCAGGGTCAAACAGCTAGTAAGTGTCAGGGGCAGGGTTGGCAATAATTTATCCTTACTTAAACCAAATCCATTATTCTATCCATTATGCCCCTCCCCTTTTTGTGTATCAGTAAACCCTTCAGCAATCATGTGACACTTATACTCCCCCTCTCAGAATGATGTTTTTAAATAATTGAAGGCGATGATAACTTTCTGTTAGAGGTTAGTGAAAATAAAAGTCAAATTTTTCCCATTGAAGTTACTGAATCCCAAGAAATCTATATCTACAGACTCTAGGTTGAGAGATCCTGTTTTAGATCAATAAGATCTCATTATCTAAGTAAGTCAGTGAAAACAGAACAGTATAAAGGGAGACAATGCCAAATAGGCCAACCTATAGTCAGACCTGCTGCTAGAATATAGGCAGACTCATTTGGAGTATTTGTCCTCCACGGTTCCTTTCTGCTTTCATGAACTACAGAAAAAGGGGGAAAAAATCTCAAGAAGTTGAATGAGGTGCTTCTAAGTTTCCCTATTTCCCCTTACTCTTGGGGCTGTTAAGGAGAATGTGCTTGACTTTAGGATCTGCCTTTTGTGCTCCTTGGAGGCCTGGCATCCTGGAAGTCTTCCAAAACTGATAAGCAGATGGTGGCCATTCATGGGATGGGAGGTACTTCAGTGAAAGCTAGAGTGCCAAGTAAGTTGTACCACAGACCATAGTGATGGCCTCTATATACTAACTGGGTTTCTCAGTGGAAAGGGCCTCATGTTGGACTTTCTGTCTGAGCCCAGATTATTGGACCTTTAGAGGCCTGAACAAAGGATAGGCTGGAGCCAGCTCACACTTGTTAAATTCTCAGAAAGAGCAATTATACCTCCAAAACTGGCAAACCCTAAAAATCAGAGTTTGTTTTATTGTTCTGTTGATTTGTCAGACATAAGAAAGTGATGGAGAAAATGTTAATGCAGATTAAACCTAAAAGTGTGTTTTAAGTAATTTTCTTCCCTAGAGAGCTGGTTGTTGAACATTTACTAACACAGAACATGTTCCACACTAATTCATTTCCCTTCATGCCTAAGCAATATAGTTTAAGGATAACAAAGGGAGCTAAAACAATGGATGAATGAATAAATGAATTTGTATTTCTGTAGGTTTGAGGCCAGAACCTTACTGGGGCTAAAAGGTAAAAAAGAAATTTAGACATATATTGACCATTCCCTCCTTGTTTTTATTTCATTCCAGAGTAAATCCTAGAGATGCAATTTGATGGAGTAATGGCTAAGGCAGTGGGCTTGGCAGCAGGAAGACTTGAGTTCCAATCCTACCTCAAACATGTACTGGCTGTGTAACTTTGTCACTTAACTTCCCTGTGCCTCAGTTTCCTCATCTACAGATGAAGGGATTGGACTCAATAACTTCTAAGGTCCCTTGTAAGCTCAAAATTTATAAACTTATAATCCAGTTGTCAAATCTCTCAGATACTATGTGTTATGAGCCTTATATAAAGATGCTGTTATTTTTTTTAATTCTTTCAAATCAATATTCTTACATACCTCAGAGCTTTCTGCTGTTTCCTTATGTAATCTGCAGCCCAGATGCCCCTCAGACTTCAGTCTCACGGTCTAAGTTCAATCCTGGGGGCCTTATTTCAAAGGGTCATTCCCTCTTTCTGTGGTTTCTTGCTTCCTCTTGGAGTTACTCCATAGTATATGAGTATATTTATGGCCTATCTTGTGTCTAAGTTTCCCAGGGGTAGGTAACAAGGTCCTCCGGTACTGAACTAGTCATTTACTTACCTTTTCTTGACCTCAGTTTTCTACCCTGTAAAGTGAAATATAGCACTTTCCTTATAACTACCTTCTGTGGTTGATTGTATAAATACACCCCCATTTTATTATCCCTGGTTTTGATTTCTGACTTAATCACTTTGTAATTGTTTTATCATTGGTCAAGCCACTAGAGAAAATAAGCTGCTTGAGGACAAGGATTCTTCTTTTTTTTATCCTCACCATCCAACACAGTGCTTTGCATACACTAGGCACTTAATATGGCAGCTAGGTGGTTCAGTGAATAGTCAGGAGTCAGAAAGACCTGAGTTCAAATCTAGATTCAGACACTTACTAGCTGTGTGACTCTGGCCAACTCACTTAACCTTGCCTCAGTTACTCATCTGTAAAAATGAGCTGGAAAAGGAAACGGTTGGATACTCCAGTATCTCTGCCAAAAAAGCCCCAAATGGGGTCATAAAGAGTTGGACACAACTGAAATGACCAACAAGAGTCGCTTAAAATTGCCTCGTGAGTGAAATTGAATTTTTTGATAGTTGAGGAAACCAAAGTTCAGAGAGGTTCAGTGGAGTTCAGTTCAATAGACTATGTACTGGCTTCTGGGGTTCCAAAGCAAAGAAAGAAATGCCCTCTCTGTCTTCAGGTGGCTTACATTCTACTATGATTTTCCCCAAGGTTATCCAACTACTAAGTAGCAGAGTCAGCACTCCAAACCTGGTCACAGATATCTCTGAATCTGTCCTGGCATGCACAAGTCATTGATTACTATTGGCTAAGTGGAGTTATGATCATAAGTCTAATATATGCTAGGGAGAGGGAAAGAACTTGACAGGTCAATACTTTCTTTGAAAGGGCAGCTAGGTGACACAGTGGATAGAGTGCTGGCCCTGAGTTCAAATTCAGTCTCGGACACCTACTAGCTGTGTGACCTTGGGCAAGTCACTTCACCCTGTTTGCCTCAGTTTCCTCATCTGTAAAATGAGCTGGAGAAGGAAACTGACAAGCCACTCCAGTGTCTTTGCCAAGAAAATGCCAAATGGGGTCACAAAGAGTCACATGTGACTAAACAACAACGCTTTCTTTGCAACTTACTAATGGTTGCCACAAGCATTTAAGAGGCTGAGTTTAAACCCAAACCCTCCTGGCTCTGAGGCCAGCCCTCTGTCCACTACCCTCCCTCTACCACTACACTGAACAAAATGCAACTTTACCATGTTTGGGCAGCAGAAGAATTTTTTGCCATGAACAATCAGAGAGAAAGTTTACCAAAGATGGCCTTGTCTTCAAGGTAGAAGTAGAGCCTTTATTATATGTGCGTGTGTGTGTGTGTGTGTGTGTGTGTGTGTGTATGTATGTGTGTGTATGCTTAGATAGGTATAGATAGAGCTATACAGATCGATCTGTCTATAACTATACCTACATCTGTATATTTAAAATAAGTCCAGACTTTGCATCTATCTCTGGAATTATTAATAAAAGCATCGCAAAGTACCCTTCAGAATACTTGCTCTTCCTTGAAACTTTCCCTCAACTCTACTGTTTACTTCCCTTTCTGGTCACTCTCTCCCATCGCACGCCTCTCCCAGCTCTCCACTCTTTTACCTGGCCTCTATTCCATGTTGGCTCCATCCTTGATGTACAGCCAGAGCTCAGGATCAGGAGATGAGGAGGATGAAACGGGTGGTGAGAATGATGGGATGACCAGGACATAAGCAGATAAGTCAGGAAGGTAGATGAGCAGGCTGCTGGAGCAAAAAGACAAAGCCTAGAAGGAAGAATATTAGACATGGAAGAAGTTTCTAGAGTTTTGGGAGGCAACATTGGTCTGGAGTCAGGAAGACTTGAGTTCAAATCTGGCGTTAGACACTAATTTGTATAACCCTGAGCAAGTCACTTAACTTGTTTGCCTCAGTTTCCTCAGCTGTGAAATGGGGATAATAATAGTACCTGTCTCCCAGGGTTATTGTGAGGATCAAATGAAATAATATTTATAGAGTTTGGTACAGTTCCTGGCACATAGTAGGCGTTATATAAATACATATTCCCTTCCCCCCCTTTCCTTCTTGTAGTGATGGAATAGGAGTCCAGAGCACATAGGTTAGTATCTTGTCTTTGATACTTGTTATTTGTCCTTTGTTTTGAAGAGGACCGGTGACATCACAGGTAATATCCTGATTTAAGTGTGAATTGGATTTAAGTAAGGCAGAGTTGCAAGGAGTTGTCAGGCTCACACATTCCTCCTGAGTTATGGAAGTCCAGTGGCAGAACAAAGTCAAGACACCTGGCATGGCTTGGGATACGGTGGGTGACCTTGGCATCTTTGGCGTCTGACCGAGCCCTAAGTGCTCCACATCTCCTGCTTCAGCTGCTTTCATGACGGATTGCCTCACCCATTCTACCAGAGGAAGTCTTCACATGCTTGGGGGAGATGCCCCACTAACTCACGGACAGGTTTGAGGGCGCTCCAGTTTAGCCTGTCTGCTGATACAGCTTTACTGTATTGCACATGCTTAGAGCCACGGGTGACAGCTGGGTGAATCCATTGGACACCAAAGATAGATGAGCAAAACTGAGACTAGGGAGGCTAAGTGAACTGCACATGGTCACACACAGTGGAAGTGCTTGAAGATGGAGGATTGGAACCCCAGATCTTTGGCTCTGAATCTAATTTTCTCTCCTTTACACTCCAGCTGCCCCACTGCACTGAAGTCTACTGGCCGCCCCATAGTGCCGAGCCCTGTAGACAAAAGAGGTGCCTATTCCTACAACTACCATCATGGAGGTCATAAGCTTATTGACAAGACAACATTAATGAGATAACTCAAAGGCAAAATGAGTGCCCAGGTGGAGCTAATGTACGCATCAGAACAAAGGGAAGGGCAAGTTTTTGGATGAGGTTAGTCTAGGAAAGAGATGAGAGAGTCCTACCCCTTAGGAGGGTCAGGGATGGCTTGATAGAGAAGATAGAAGTGATCTTTGAAGGTTTTAAAAGATGGTGGTGAGGAAACAGTGCAGTCCAGATGCCGACACTGTATTAATACAGTGGTAGGAGATGGAATGTGAATTTGGGAGAATAACAAGTTAGCCAGTGTGAAGGTCAAGCTTGTGCAGAGGGTTAATGTGAAATGTCTGAGTGTGTAGTTTAGAACTAAATTATGAAACGCTTTCATTTCTAAACTGAGGAGTCTGTGTTTTATCCTATTTTATTTCATATTTTATTATTCAGAGACTATAGTATTTCATGACTCATAGTCACACATCACTGGAAGAATATGGGTATTTAAAAGATGATGCTTTTTTTTTTTCTCAAGAGAAAAAAAGATCATTGAAAGAACTTTGCAGTTTCCTGAAGGAAATTCAACCCATTCTTCTTCCATTCAATTCTGGGTCCACCTTATTGTCCATAGTATCAAAAATATGGAAAATGATAAGTGAATTCTATAGGTTGTCCATCTAGTTGTATTTCATGGTAGCCTTTGTTTTTCCTGTGTGAATGGCTAGATCAAAATCTCCTTGAGAGGTTATGATTCTCATTACGGAGTCTTTGCAATGTTCTTGATACAATCAGCACAGTGGCATCAGCAAACATGGAGAGGACCTCACTAGTTGTAGGGAATTCCTTTTTAACTTGGACCTTGTGCTGGAGTTCCTTTATGGCAATGACAAACATTTTTTTTTTGTTTGATAAGCATATGTCTCCAAGTAGAATGTAAATTCTTTGAGGGCAAGGACTAGATAGATTTTATATATTATATGCTTACATAGAATATATCAAATAATGCATATATTACATGTAAGCACATATAAAATATAGAAACTACCTAAATTTATATATGTTTATAGGTAAATTATAAATTTAGGTAGGTTTCATATATTGTATATTTCAATGTGAAATTTGTAATATATCTTAATATATTTTCACGTTTAAAAATTCATATTATATAGTAGTACATTCAAATATATTTACATATTATTTATAATTTTATATCTTTATATATTATATATATTATTCCCAGAACCTAACACAGTGAATGGAACACAGTAGGGACTCAAGGAAGAAGCATTCTTTTACTTCTGAAGACAAATGAAAAAATGAAACATTCTAATGATCTAGTTAAAGGTCACACACTATCCAGCCTATGTGCTATATACTATATGTTAATCAATGTCTCACTAATGCCATGCCTCAAAACAGAGGGGATGAGACTTCTCATTTCATTTCTTTAAAAAGCATATTATTTTTTAAGTAACGGAGTACAAAAGCTCATTTCATTAGCTAGTTTATGTTGCAAAATGGCTTCATCATTGGAACAACCTCAAGGTGACCTCAGAGGATCAAAGACTCCCATATTTTATTTTTCCAATCAGTATTTGTTTAATAGGATTTTCTTTTTTTTTTTTGAGTGACTTAGCATTTTAGGGTTCATGTAAGTGATTTCAAGACATTATTTTCCATGAAAGGGGATGACAAATGATTTTTAATTCCTTTCTGTTGGTTTTTTTTATAGCATATTCTACTAAGCTCAACAAATTTCCTGTATTTAATTTTAATGATGAACTGAAGGACCTCTGTATCAGTGCTGTGAGCCCAAATACAACAAAAGCTACACTCTATGCACTTAATGTGTGGAGATATTGGTGTATGACAAAGGGACTCAAGGACTGCATGGACATTACCAAGGTAAGGAGCTTGACAGTTCAATGTTCATTTGACAAATGGCGATTGAGCACTTTTATGTATAAGGCATTTTGAGGGGATTCATGCAATAAGTTACGACTATGACCCTCTAAGAATTTATAATCTTATGGGGGAAATAAAACAGATGGTATGTGGCTAATGTGATGTGAGTGGTACAGATGAATTCTACAGAAATTCAGAAGAGGCGAGATCAGTTTGGGCTGGGTCAATCAAGGAAGGCTTCATGGAGGATGTGAGATGAGTTGAGCTTCAAAGGGTAGGGAGGATTTCAATAGGTAGAGATAGGGAGTGGCATTCAAAGCAGGAGGAATGTTGTAAGCAAAATCTTGGAAGTGTAAAAGAACATGTTTTTGAGAGTCATAGATATATTGTCTCGACCAAGGAAGGAAGTTCATGTGGGGTAGAACTGGGATATAAGATTAGAAAGGTAAATTGGGACTATATTCTGAAGGATCATAAACCCTGGGTTATATGGGCAGTTGGGTAGTACAGTGGATAGAGCACTGTGCTTAGAATCAGGAAGACCCATCTTCCTGAGTTCAAATATGACCTCAGATACTGTGTGACCCTAGGCAAGTCACTTAACAACCCTGTTTGCCTCAGTTTCCTCATCTGTTAAATGATCTGGAGAAGGAAATGGCAAACCACTCCAGTATCTTTACCAAGAAAACCCCAAATGGGGTCATGAAGAGTTAAACACAACTAAACAATAATAACAAGAAGACTTTATAAGGACCATAAGAAGGTATTGTAGTTCTTAGGATATTGGGGATGATGTGATATGATGTAAGGGATGTTTTGGGAAGAATCTTCTGATAATAGTGTATGGGATGAGTTGGAGGGATTAGCTCTTAGAGGGAAGAAGAGCCTTTGAGTAGGTTATTATAGGAGTCTAAAAATAATCTAAGAATCCAACTATGTGATTGCTTTGGGAGTATAAAGGATTCAACAGAGGAGGGAGTGATATCAAAGTAAAAATGAACCTGATTTGGTAACTTAATTGTAGGACATGTAAAAGGAAGGAGTCATGGGTCATGTCAAAGTTTCAAGCCAGGATGCTAAGGTGATACCATTCATAGATCTAGAGAAGTCAAAAGAAAAAATGGTGGGGGCCTCAAGGGGGAAAGCAAATAGAGAGGAATTTTGACTTCACAGTTTTATGCATTTGTATTTGAGGTGAAAATAGCACAGGTAAGTGAAAATGCCCAGCAGGAAGATGGAAGAAAATCAATCTCAGAATTCTTCTCTGGAAGGAATCTTAGAAGTCATTTAGTCAAACACCTCCATTTTATAGTTGAGGAAATTTCCACTCAGAAAGAAGTGAATTGCCCGAGGTCATATGTCTAATAAATATCAGACCTGGGATCCTGACTCTGTGATGCTCTCTCCACTTTATTGGTGTCTCTCAAAAAAGTAGAGGCGTGACTGAAAATGGTGTTAAGAATAGTGGTAAAGAGATTTACTTTGTAGGGTCCCTTTATCCTCTGAGATGGTAGAAAAAAATGGATCAGGGAAGAAGATAAATCTTAAAGTGAAGAGGACAGAAATAAAGCCTTCCATTTTCCAGTTTGAGGCCTCATTGTAGTAAAGGTTTATAGATTTAGAGCTGGAAAGGACCTCACAAGCCAGAGAATCCAAATGTCTCATTTTGCAGATGAGGAAACTGAAGCCAATGATGGCACATAACTTAGCCAATGGTTAATAAGTATCTGAGGCAGAATTTGAACACAGATCTTCCTAACTCTATCCACTACACCATTTGGCAAAGTAGGATTTAGGATCTGAGCAGTGTAGGAAAATCTTGCTGTAGTTATAGGAGTATGCTTAAGAATGAATGAGAGGTGAATAACAGAGTTGTCAAGAAGCCTGGAGGGCCCGACTGAAATCAGACAGCATTGAAATATAGTGGTATCAAGTCAGTGCATTCCCAGATTTCTTCCCCTACTCTTCAGCAAGAGAACAAGGACAGAGAAAGCAGACACTGAGGGTGACTAAGAGTGTTTGGGGCATTGATATTGGAAAGTTAAAGTGAGTGAGGGAGCTTACCCATGACTAATTGATTTCTAACAGATAGTTCTAACGGACAGTATTTGAATACAAGGTTTCTATTCTAGCCATTGTGAATGAGTAAATTTATACACTGGATCATAATTCACCTCTAGGCTCTCAAAGTAGTTTTCTGTCTAGCCAAAATGAACATTTCCATAGCAATTCTGATTGACACCTAGGCAATACCACTGGATCATACTAAACCAATTTAGGTTGCCATGGTGAGGTTAATATGTCATCTCTTAAAGCAACACTCATGGTGTTTCCCTTAATTGGGACCTTAAGGGATTCTGGGAGCCAGGAAAATTAGTAAATGCTGATTATCTCTCTTTCCTCTCAGGGCTCAGTCAAAATAATGGACTTTCACCCCCATGAAAGATAAAAACAGAGAATTTTTAAAAGTTTATTTGATAGGTTAAAGAGATAGCAATGGAATGATATTAACTTAAAGATGTCAGTAAGTCAAACCCACTTCCCTTTGAAGGATGTGATTCATCATTTCTGCTGATTAATCTATTGCTTTCAACAAACCCCTGACCGACAACCTGAAAAGGTGTTTACAGGACTTGTTTTCAACAATAGTGATTTAAAGACCATAAAAATGGATTAACTGATTTAAAATGGAAAGCAAAAAAAAAAAAAAACAAAACTTTGTTTTTAAACAGTCAGAAGCCTGTTCACAAACAACTGAAGGAAAACATCTCTGTGTGTACCCTCTGTGTACTCCATGTCTCTGGAAGAGTAAAATAGTTTCAAAGTTGGAAGAAATACAGCATTGTGATAGTCAAAATCATAACAGAAATGGAGGGTCCCTCCCACATTAAATTAGAGATCAGCTGTATCTTGGCTAAAAAGAAAGACCATTGGCTAAAAAGAGTATCATTCTCCTAGGTAGTCAAGTCAGCAATCATTTATTAAGCACCTACTATGTTCCAGGCACTGCACTAAGTGGTATGAAGTTAGCAGAATGTGCCCTACTTCTCTGTTCCTGAGCTATGTAAGGAATTGTTTTCTAATAACTCACCCTGAAGTGTCTGCCCTTTGGAAAAGAGAAAAGAATTTACGATGTTTAAAGAAAGTAAATCTGCCTTTCCCCAACCCTTGCCAAGATAAGAAAAGGCAGTAAGCATTACTCATGTGAGGAAATCAAAATGTAACCACTGAAAAAACAAAAAGACTTTTGCCTCTCAGTGTTACCCTTTCTTTTTGCTTCCCTCCTGTTCCCCATTTTGTAAACAATTCAAAGAAACATGCATTAAAGAAAGGCAAAGTTTCTAAAGGGATTCAGATAAACACAAAGTCAAAGCTCAACATATATGCAAGTAATTTACTTCCCATGGAAGGTTAGCTGCCATCAGAGAAAAATGGTGGCACTCTGATAATAAAGTGAAATATACCTTGAACAATTTGTAAATGTCAACAAAATCTCAGGGGCAGCATGGCATAGTGGACAAGGAGCCGACCTTGGAGCTAGGAAGATCTGGGTTTAAGTGTCACCTCTGATACATAGTGGCTATGTGACTCTGAACAAGTCATTCACCCTTTCAGATGGGTTTGGAAGGTGTAGGCAGCTCTAAGTCACAGAGAGAGTACTAACCTACATTGGTAAAAAAAAGTAGCTAGTTGGCCTAGTGGATAGAGTTCTGGGCCTACAGTCAGAAAGACTCATCTTCATGAGTTCAAATCTGCCTCAGATACTTAATAGCTGTGTGTCTCTGGGCAAGTCACTTAACTCTGTTTACCTCAGTTTCCTCATCTATAAAATGAGCTGGAGAAGGAAATAACAAACCACTCCAATATCTTTGCTAAGAAAACCCCAAATGGGGTCATGAGGTAAGAAAAGAAACCTAGGAAGACACATACAGACTTATACAAAGTGAATCATGGAGAAACAGAAAAACTAAATGGGGTCACAAAGAGTTGGACACAATTTAAATGACTGAACATTAGTAAATGGTGCTTCCTCACCCAAGAATTCTTATATCAAATGAAATTATAGGACCAACCCCACCCCTAACCAAATCTTAGGTCTGGAATTGAACCTTAGAATTCCCCAAGCAACTTGCCATTCTCCCATGTAAAGTTGCTTACCACCAACTGTACCCCCATTTTCCACACTTGCCCATCTCCTACTTCACTTGGAAAGTTGAGGCCTGCCACAGCTCCCTTCTCCTACATGTTAACCTGTTCACCATCACTGTGTTCTCTTTTCCTTTTCACCCATCATAGAAGGTGACATATCCTTTGTTACTAGTAAAGCTAATCCCTCTCCATTTGCTCCTGATCCCAGTCTTCTCAAGAACCTTGCTTGTGCAGCCACCCTCTTCCTCTTATGCATCTTAATAATATTTATATAATGTTTACTATGTATTAGACCCTGTGCTAAGTACTTTACAAATACTGTCTCACTCAGTCCTCACAACAACCCTGGAGTTAGGTTCTCAGTAAACTGAGGCAAATAGGGTTTAAGTGACTTGCCCAGGGTCACACTGCTAGTAAGTGTCTCAGGTTGGATTTGAACTCAGATCTTCCTGATTCTAGGCCTAGTATTCTATTCATTGTATCACCTAATTGCCCCTACTCTCTCTTCACTAGCTCCCCATCTGCCCCTTTGCCATCTGTATTCTCAGGTCTTCCTAATTCTAGGAAGAAATTCCAGAGAGAAAAAAAAAACAACTTTCCCTTCAATCTCATACTCTATATAGTTACTGTCTCATCTCTTTTTTCCTTTTGACTTGCCTATTTCTTGAAAAAGTTGCCTATAGCCAATGCCTCCATTACCCACTAAATCCTCAGACATTTGAATTCTGATTTCCATTCCCACAATTCTTCTGAAACTGCTCTAATGACCCCAAAGACCTACTTGCCCAAGCTAATGTTTTGGGGGGGTTTTCAATCCTTAACCTTTCTGATCTCTTTGCAACTTTTGACATAGGTGACCACTACACTCTACTTTCTCTTCCCTTGGGTTGACCTCACATTTGCCTGGTTCTCATTTTTCTGTTCTAACTGGCCCCCTCTCTCCTTCACTAGCTCCTCATATACTTCCTTACCTCTTAATCCAAGTGCTTCCCCCAGGGGTCTGACCATAGCCCTCTTTTTGTTTTTCTGTTGGAAATCTTATTCACCTCCAGTCTCAGTCACTACCTCGATGCAGATAACCCCTAAATCTATATCTACAGTTCTAACCTCTCTTCCAAACTCCAGATCTTCACCTCCATTTCCAACACTATTTCCATGTTTCACAAGTACATTAAACACATGTCTAAAATCAATTCTTGTTCACCCTAAGCCTGTTCCTCTCTTTTTGGCAAGTGGTGCCGCCTGCCATTCACCGTTTCCTGCCATGTTCACTGCTTTGGAGGCATCTTTGACTCATCTCACATCTTGCTTTCTATATCCAGTTACCAAATCCTAATGATTCCATCTCCACCACAATCTCTCATAGCTTATCTCATTCTCACTGTTCCAAGTACCACTATTCTGATACAAAGCGAATCATGCAGAAGCAGGAAAACTATACACAGTAGCAACAAGGTAAATAGGAAAAACTCCAACTAGTTACAATAAAACAATCAAAATGAAACACTGTGAAATTATAAGAATCAAAGAAGAGGTCTGAGATGGTGCCCTCCTCACTGCATTCACCTGCCCTACAGTGACGGCTCCTTAATGATTCCCCGACCTGCAGTTTATCTTCCTCTCAATTCACCCCGCCTGCTGCTGCTGTTGCTGCCAAAATATTCTTTTCCTTTACAGATTCACTTAAATTTGGTCATGCTGCTCTTGTGCTTAGAAATTCGTTACCTACAGAGAGAAGTTCAAACTGCCATGCCTTCTATTATATGGAACACCATCTTTGGGGTTTTATCAAGGCAGCTAAGTGATGCAGCAGGTAGAGTGCTGGGTCTGGAGAAAGGAAGACTTGAGTTCAAACAGTGCTTAAGACACTTAGTAACTGTGTGACCTTGGGTTCGACCTTATGTGCAGTGTTCCACACCCATAATTGCCCACCTCTGCAAAGAAGGGGCCCTTCTCATATCTTTTTTGATTCTTATAATTTCACAGTATTTCATTTCGATTGTTTTATTGTAACTAGTTGGAGTTTTTCCTATTTGCCTTGTTGCTACTGTGTGTAGTTTTCCTGTTTCTGCAAGATTCACTTTGTATAAGTTTCTAAGTGTCTTTCCAGGTTTCTTTACTTACCTATCTTTTAGAACCCAAATCAAATGTTGCCTTCTGTTATCCATCATCCCCTCTATCCCTTGATCTGAATCAACCTTAACCCTCAGATATCACTTTTTTCCATTTTCTAATTCTCTAATTCACTTATCTCGTAGTATTGCGTATTATAGCTATCTGTATTGGCATCTTATCCAAACCTTACTAGACTTTAACCTTTTTGAGAGTGATGACCATGTTTTATATTGGCGTTAGTGCCTTTAGAGCACAGTGCTCTGCATTAAGCACAGTAGGTGCTTAATAAATATCAAATAATTTATTAGCAACAATTCTAATTTAATCCAAGCCCTTAGACACTTCCATTTTAAGAACTCTGATAAAATTTGAACCAGCCCTTGTATACATATATATATATATATACATATATATATATATATATAGTGTACAGATTTTTTTATTATCCACTATTAGACTACAAAACATATCAGAAAAAAGCAGGTAGATAATGGCAATAAAGGCGTCTTGCTAAATAAGCTTGATAATATGAGGTTGTGAATGTTCTTGCTCTTGAATTTCAATTGAATTAATATTTATTACTAAGAGACTACTATGTGTTATTTTTTTAAGCCCCATACTTTTCAGAAATCTTTAGCATGTGGCACAGTGGATATAGTGCTGAACCTGGAATTAGGAAGACCTGAAATCAAATTTTATTGCAGATGCTTATTCATTGTGAGATGCTGCACAAACCACCTCTATATGCATTGGTCTCCTCATCTGTAAAGTGGGAATAATAATAGCGCTTATCTCCCCCCGCCCACGTTGAGGTGAGGATAAAAGGAAATAATATTTGCAAAGTCTATATAAATACTTGGGCAGCTAGGTGGTACAGTAGCTAGATTGTTGGACCTAGAATCAGGAAGATTCATCTTCAAACCTGGCCTCAGATACTTACTAGCTGTGTGACCCTGGGCAAGTCACTTAGCCCTGTTTACCTCAGTTTCCTCATCTATAAAATGAGCTGGAAAAGGAAATGGCAAACCACTCCAGCATCTCTGCCAAGAAAACCCCAAATAAGATCACAGAAAGTCAGACACAATTGAAAATGACTGGAAAAAACACAATATCAATGCCAGATATTATCACATATATAAACTCAAGATGCTCTATATGTAAAAGGGTCAGTAGATATCATATAATCCTATTGCATCATTTTTAAATATAGGAAATTAAATCCCACAGAAGGTTAAATGATTTGTCAAGAGTTACTCAGCTCAATGATGACAATGAGAAGTAGAACCCAACTGGTGACTCTCAGGCCAGTGCTCTTTCCACTGCCCCACACTGTTTCTCTATTATAAGATCTTTCATTTCATCAAATTCTGTTAGCAAATTCCCTGTACCAATGTAGTTAAATGGAACCAAAAGACTCATCTTCCTGATTTCAAATCTGGCCTCACACACTTACTAGCTATGTGACCCTGGACAAGTCACTTAACCTTGTTTGCCTCAGTATCCTCATCTGTCAAAATGCGCTGGAGAAGGAAATGTGGCAAACCACTCTTTATCTTTTCCAATGACAACTCAGATGGGGTCACAAAGAGTCAGACATAACTGAGACGACTGAACAACAACAACAACATAGACCAGCAATTGTCTTTAAGTTTTCAGTCTTAGGAGATTTACATGGATCACTAAGATATTTAGCACCTTATCTAGCATACCACATTGATGTCAGAGGCAGGGCCTGAATCTAAGTTGTCCTGATTCTGAGACCATCTCTCTTTCCATTGCTCCATGTTACCTTTCACAACTGGTTTGATGCTGTACTTCAGATTCTTTGGATTATTTTCATAGTGGGCATTAGGAAGTTTCTGAGACATTTTAATTCATTTATCCAAGTCTGATTCCAGTGGTGTAGGGGACACTGAGTAAGGATGACGTGTGTAAACTCCTTTCATCACTGCAGATTGGCAACTATTAGTGACTTCAGTTGACTTCAGTTGTCACCAAGAGATTTTGCCTATGGTCAAATAATAAGCATATGCAAGGCAGAATTTGAATCCATGGCTCCCTGATTCCAGATAGGCCCTCTATCCACTCTGCAAGGTTCCTTCTGTGGTTATGTAACATTAATAAGACACAAAATAAGAGCCTTCATGGCATAACAGATGCACAATCAGCCCTGCCTACTTTGCTATCTGAGGGCTTTGACATTGACTCTGAAGGCTGTTTTGTGGGAGAGCATTGTTGTGTTCAATGTGTTCTGTACCCCAAAATATACAGAAGTCCCCAAGGACCCCTTGCTTTACATTTCCAACCCATATCTCATCTTGGCCTACCAATTTCTATAGTCTTATTAGTTGTTGGGTATAATAGCACCATTTAAAGGAAGGAACCAAGCATTTTTGAGCATCTGTTTTGTGCCAGATACTATGCTAAGTAGTCTACAAAGACTATCTCATTTGATCCTCACAACAATCCTGGGAGGTAGGTGCTATTATTCCTCTCATTTTTCACTTGAGGAAACTGAGGCAGACAGGTTAAATGACTTGCTCAGGATCACACATCTAGTAAGTGTATGTGAGGTCTGATTTGAACTCAGGCCTTCCCGTCTCCAAGCCCAGTGCTCTATCACAAAAGCACCATTTTAGAGCTTCAGGGATCAAGAGTGGAGTCCAAGTGGAAGAGGGGGAAGGAAGAACTAGTGCTAATGCTCTGAGATTTTTCTGCCTGAGTACATTTTTATGTCATCTATACCCTTCATGACTTTGTAAATGTCAATCACATTGCCCCTCAGCCTTGAATTCTCTAAACCAAAAAGTCCCCATGTGTTTTTGTCTACCTTCATAGACCAACTCCCCCATCCACTTTATCATTTTAATTGTAAGGTAGCCAAGTACCTCAACCATGATGTGAAATCAATGCTTTGAATTGCTCCCAGAAGGAAACTGGCTTCATACATCATTTCTATAACACATTGAAGACCTTAGTAACCTCAAGGAATGATAACTGACCAAAACTCACTTGGAGAAAATTAAGGAGGCAGCCAGTCTGGGTCAGACAATTGATTTTTATTTGCAAAGTGATCTGAAAATTATTTATAGCCAGATACTGTTGACTTTGCAAAAGAATTCTATTCACCACTGGATTTTTCTTGGTGGATTATAATATTTTTAATGCAATGGTGATTACATGAAAGAAAAATTTTCTGGACTTAAATCAACTTAGTCCCTTTCCCCTACCCATATTTCATATCAGGTCATTCAATTAACAAAATGTACAAAAATATATACTAGGTCATTACTAAATACAAAAAGCTCTATTAGACATGATGAGAGAACATGAATATAAATAAGGAATGATTCCTGCCTTCAAGGAGTGTGAAATATATTGGGGAAGATAATGCAAATACCAGTGGCAACATGGCATAGTAAATAAAAAGGGAGGTTCAAAAAAGTCAGGAAAATTTTCAGTTCCTGCTTCTGATGCACATTGACTATGTGACCCTAAGAACCTCTCTGTCACTTATCAGCCTTTCAGTCCCCAGGAAATGGACATTGTGGAGCACTTGTTGATCTGGTTGGTAGAGGAAGTTTCCTCATAAAGTTCCCTATATTAATGAAACATTCCTTTCCCCTCTCCACCTCAAAAAAAGAAGAAAAAAGTATTGGTATGAATCTTATGAGTGAAAAAAGCAGAAAGAAATCTTTGCATTGGAGTGATCAGGGCCTTCCCTGATCATGGTTGAAGTGGCATTTGTTAAAGCAATTCCCCGATTTCTCTCATCAACTGTAACTAATGGGCCTAGCATATATTAGTCACATTTTCTACAATTATTAAAGTTAATGGCTCTATTAAGATACAGCCATGTTTGATAGATTGAGATTTTCAACAAGAGAAAAAGAATGTTATGAATCCATAATTAGCAGTAAGTTAATTAAGTATATGTGCTGAATCTCTTTCAGGCTCTCTGTTCTTCAAGAAATTTGTGTACAGGGGCAGCTAGGTGGTGCAATGAATAGAGCACTAGCCCTGGAGTCAGGAGTACCTGAGTTCAAATCCGGCCTCAGACATGTAACACAAAACTAGCCATGTGACCTTGGGCATGTCACTTAACCTCAATTGCCCTCTAAAAAGAAGAAAAAAAAACAGTTTGTGTACATACGTGCATACATGCACATACAGATACACACACACACACACACACACACACAATCCCTATACCTCTCTGTCTTCCATTATAGAGCAGTCTCTGATGCATTTCCCAAATGAGTAGGTGTAACTTGGAGGCTCTACCAGTATCTACAAGACCTGACTGTGGGCTCTAGAAAATATAAGCTATGAGAAGGAAGGAAGGGAGGAAGAAAAGAAAAAAGGGAGGAAAGAAGGCAGGGAGGGAGGAAGGGAGGGAGAAAGGAAAGGAGGGATGGAGGGAAAAAAAGGAGGAAGAGAGGGAGGGAAAGAAGGGAGGAAGGAAAGAAGGCAGGAAAGAAAGAAGGAAGGAGGTAGGAAGGGAAAGAAGGGAGGGAGGAAAGAAGGAAGGAAGCAAAGAAGGAAGCAAGGAAGGAAGAAAGGAAGGAAGAAATTCTTAATACCAGGAGTCCATGAAGGACAGTAATTATGTTTTGTTATATTTAGTTTTCTTTGTAATTCTCTGTATTTTATTTTGTGCATTTTAAAATATTCTCCAGAGAAGGGGTCCATGGGATTTGCCAGATTGTCAAAGGAGTCCATAATACAAAATAGTCCAAAATTCTTTTGCTAAATGTCTTGCTCCCCTCTCTTAGACAATTTTTCAAAATTTAGAGAACCCAGAGATAGAGGCAGAATGACCTGTCCATTTCCATTGCATCCTGTTTACAAATAACCTGTATGCCTGGGAAAGAAGTCTGCCTAATTCCTGTAACTTTCACTAAACCTGTCCTATACATGGGACATGTCCCTCAATTTCCCTCTCATTTCCTAGGGATTCAACTGAGAGTGAGTGAGGTGATGACCTCTAGGAAAAATCTCTATATTTGTCCCAAGCACAGCTCCTGCTGATGCACAGGCATTTTTTTGTGTTTGGGAAACAGGAGTCCCTTCAGAGATGCCCTAAAGGACCAGGTTTTTGTACAGCATAAAATGCCCAGGCTATCCTTGTTGCTGCTGGGTTGTGACTATGTCCTCACCTCATTCCCATTCCAGATAGCCAGTCAACAGCAAGTTCAGTATCTCCCATCCTTGAGGTCAGAGACCTACTCTACCTGGTAGAGACAGGTTCCAGTTAGGGAATGAGTGGGTTTAGTCTAAATGAGAAGAGCATCTTGATAGACATCATTTGACCTAGGGAAGAGAGAGCATTCTAGGCAAGGCTGGGTGAGGGACTAGAGGATCACCTCTATCTCAGGGTTTTAAAAAATATCCATAGTAGATTAGGCTTTGGGGGGGGGCTGGCTTTTTATGTGTACCCCCAATATATAACCTTGGTATTTGTCTTATTTGAGATTCCTGCTGTGAAACTGAATGAACTCCTTGAGGATTTTTATATGACTGTGAAGAAAACAGATGGCTCGGACTTTCTGGCCACATCCCTCCATGCTATCCGCCGTGGTCTGGATCGCATATTGAAGAATGCTGGCGTTGGCTTCTCCATCACCAGTAACACCTTCAGCTCTTCCACCAAGAAGCTTAAGGAAAAGCTACGGGTGCTGAGCAAGGCAGGGATGTCTGGCGCCCGCTCCCGAAACATTGTTTACTTTTCCCTTTCAGATGAGGAAGAGATGTGGCGGACTGGGTGCCTTGGGGATGACAGCCCCATTGCTCTCCTGTCTACTGTGGTCAAATACAACAGCCAATATCTGAACATGCGGACCTTGCAGGAACATGCAGACCTGATGTACGGCGACATCGAGCTGCTCAAAGACTCTCACAACCGGCCCTTCTTTGCACGGACAGATAGCGTGAAGCGAGAGAATCGGGTCAATGCCACAAAAGTGTGCTATGGGCAGATCTACCATGAACACTCCAAGGGCCACAAGCTGTGCCCTTATTGCCTCCTCTATAAGTATATGTACATTCATCGGCCACCAACCCAGATGGAGGCCAAGTCCCCTTTCTACCTGACGGCTCGGAAAGAGATCAGTGGCATGGGAAATGTGTGGTATGAGGAACAAAGGATGGGACTCCGGTCTCTCAGGGGGGTTGTTCCAAAGCTGGCCAAAAAAGTCAAGCTTGAAAACTGTGAGAACTTTACTTTTGTCTCATTCACGCAGGCATGCAGGAAGTTTGGTTCACTGAATTGCTATTAATGAGTCTTTCTCCTTTCCACAAACCCTGCCTTGCCATCACTTCTATGGCAGGGTGGCATAGTGAATTGAGTGCTAGACATGAACTTGAGGCCTGGGTCCAAGTTCCACCTATGTGTGACCCTGGGCAAGTCACTTGACATCTATGGACCTCAGTTTTCTCAGGTGTAAAAAACAGTCCTCACAGGGCTATTGTGAAAAGTAAGCAAGATAATGTACACAAAACTCTTTAAACCTTAAAGTGCTATGCAAATGTCAGCCATTATCATTATTAAGTAAGAAGGGTTGGGATTGGAAAGATAGGAGAAGGGGACAGGGCCATCCACATAAGTCAAGGACAGAGTATTGAGGAAGATGAGTGCATCTCCATGGGAGTCTTAAGGACAATCAGTACAGCTTGCTATTATTCTGATTTTATTTTTTTGCCTTTTTAAAAATCACAGCAACTGCTGATGAAGTGAGGATATCCTATCCAAATGTGTGTAAGAGTATATCATATTATTTAGACAATGTATATTGTTTCACACACAACAATTTTACAAGAGTGAGGGAATCAATTTATATAGTGCCTTTTTGCACAGCTTTTTTCACCTAATGAAACTCGTTAAGTAATAATTTTTTTTTTAAATCCCAATAGCCCAGTAGCTTTCTGGTGTTATAAAAAGAGTACATTGCTTTCAAATTACACACACAAGAAGGAATTGGAAACTGAGAGAGGCAGATGCATTAAATGGTTCCTAGAGAAAAATTGTACTTGACACTCCTTTATATTTTGTTGATGGATAACCTCATTCTGCAGAGCAAGCAGCATCGCCTGATAGAAGGTCCTGAGGCTCTGCTGAGCCCTGGTGATGTGACTATAGGACCCCGCCCCCACTGTTCTCCATGGTAGCAGGGGCCATCTCTTCACTGTCAGCAGAGACACTTTTATGACAAAAGACTAATGTACAAAGAGGGTTCTTCTGCGAAAAACATTTCCTATGGAATATATGATCTGTGCTCTTATGAGTTCTCCCCATGATAGTGGCTTAGAGTAAGGGATCTGTGATCAAAGCCTGAGAGCTTGAGAAGAAGTGCCTGTTTCATTCCTAGTACCAGATGGAGGTTATTTCCATGAGAACTCATCTCTGAGTGGTTATTTATGCTAGGTGGCAGAAAGATGGCTGTTTCTCTAATGTGTGGTAATTTACACTGGATTCATGTAATTCTAAAAAGTCTTTCTCAGACTCAACCAAAATAAGTCCCCAAAACTTAGGGGTTTTATTATCCTTTTCTTGAGGGGATTTATTCTGTGAAGTTTGAATTCAATCAAAGGACAACACATGAGGACCTAGAAGGCCACATGTGGCCTCAAAGCCATAGGTTCCCCATCCCCACCCTAAAGCCTAGAGAGAAAAAAAAAATTCCCAAGCAGCCTTGGAAACTCTTCATTTGTAAAAGTCAGGCTTGTCAAAGAAAGGTTATTTCATCCTTCCAGGCTTGTACCCATGCTTGTGATAGAGTGGTTTTTATGTTTGTTTCCCATTTCAAGCATGCCAGGCAAAAACAGAGGCAGAAATTAGGAAGTAAGCATTGTGACAGCTTATTCCCAGCATCTGAATTTGCATCACATGGATAGAAATCAAGCTGATCACAATCTAATATAAACACATAGAGAGTTTTCTAACTTTTAACTGGCTTGAAGCCAGAAATTAATTGAATGAAGTATATTGAGCTTGGGTAATAATTTCTCAAATGAATTTTTTTATGTTGGAGGCAGACTACTACATCCTTGTGTAATTAAATTTTTGTATAATTCTTTGTAGCCTCAAATACCATTTCCAAAAGCTATTTACTACCCTGGGATTCAAAACTTATTCTAGATTATGTATAGGTTTTTAAAATTATCTCATTTTTTTATCATCATGTCTTTACTTGAAAGAGTTATTCACTGGACCTCTTGTCTTGACGAGAGAAAGATCCCAGTCAACACTGCAAATGATCCCTTAAAGGTTGAATATTGTTTGCCCTTTCAATTCCTTTTAGAATAATAAATTGAGTTTACTAGCTTCTCTGCCTAGAATGTTGATGAACTTTTGCATTTTCTCATGCTTTTATCAATATGGATATTTTGGATTGTGGGGCATGCCCTTGATTGTCACACACTATCCACACTTACAGGTTGATTCTTCATGAATTTCTGTGAAGGGAGGGAGGGAGGGAAGAAGGGAGGGAGAGGGGGAGAGAGAGAGAAAGAGAGAGAGAGAGAGAGAGAGAGAGAGAGAGAGAGAGAGAGAGAGAGAGAAGAAAGATAAGAAGGGAGGGAGAGGGAGAGAGAGAGAAGGAAGGGAAGAAAGATAAGAAGGGAGAGAGGGAAGGAAGATAGGGAGAGAGAATTAGAGAGAGAGAGAGAGAAGGAAGGGAAGAAAGATGAGGGAGGGAAGGAAGGGAGGGAGAGGGAATGAGAGAGAGAGAAAGGGAGAGAGAGAAAAGAAAGATAAGGGAGGGAGAGAGAGAGAAGGAAGGGAAGAAAGAAAGATAAGGGAGGGAAGGAAGGTAGGGAGAGGGAGAGAGAGAGAAGGAAGGGAAGAAAGAAAGATAAGAAGGGAGGGAAGGAAGGTAAGGAGGGAGAGAGAGGGAGAGAGAGAGAGAGAGAGAGAGAGAGAGAGAGAGAGATACCCTAACAGCCAACCTTCTGGTGACGAGTGTCCTCAAACTTAGCTAGATTGATGTTCTTACTTGAAGTCTATTTTGCCCAGTAGAGCTAGGATTTGCCCTCTACCAATATTGTCTATAAAAATTCTGAATCGTAGACTACGACCTTAGTGGAGTATCCAATTTGTAATGCAATCAAATTTGCATCTAGATGACAAGTGCTCTCCATACCCAACATGTAACCGAGTTCCATACAACTGTACTGAGGTATACTTCAGTACTTTTTAAGATATGGATTCATAAGAGAATCTCTTTCCTTTTTCTTCTTATTCCTACTTTCCTTTCCTTTGTGAAATAACAGAAGAGACTTTGTTTCATATTGTTTTAGACTGAGCAAATTTACATTTCTGCCATTGATTTATTCTGTTTGAACTGCAGACCACACCCAGAGTCTGGTCTATGCACTCTCTATCTTACAATAACAGGGCTAGACTTAACTTGGAAAGCATAAAAGTTAAGGGAGTCCAGGGGTGGCTAGGTGGTGCAATGAGTAGAGTACCGGCCCTGTAGTTTCTGTAGAAGGGAGTCATCAACCCAGCTTTGTTACTGGAACCAAGTTATTCTGTTGGAGTTTTAAAAATTACTAATGTAAAGACTTATCTTTGTTAATTATCTATTTGGAGCCTGAGAACACATCCAAAAGATTTCTGAAGTGAGTAGGAAGTATCAGGGTAATCTAAAGGAGGATTTTGCTGTCTCTCCTAGAATGAAAATATTGCATCTGGTATCCTAAATTTGTTGCTTATCTCCTTTGAGAAAATGGCTGGATTCTATTGCCATGAAGAGATGGGGATAAATATAACTATACCCTCAGTATCCAGAAATGTTTTAATACCAAGTG
Source organism: Gymnobelideus leadbeateri (assembly GCA_011680675.1). NCBI lineage: Eukaryota > Metazoa > Chordata > Mammalia > Diprotodontia > Petauridae > Gymnobelideus > Gymnobelideus leadbeateri. The sequence continues at coordinate 396,305 of WOXC01000560.1, forward strand.
GATGAGAGAGAATAATTTTTTCTTCCATATTGGCTTAATTGGGCCATACAGTCCTCAAAAGAGTTTGACAGAAGAGTATTAATGATAAAGACACAAGAGTTGATGGGGGGTGGGGGGCGGATATCACCATCCTCCTATCCTTAGAAAGGAAAATTCTAAATGGTAGGGCAAGAAATGTCCCCCTGAACCCAGGATGACCTATTTTTGGTATTCTTGGGCTTAAAGAAAAAAAATGAATATCCGTGATTCTCAGGTAGTAAATTTTTGGCATCAGTTAGTTTTGATATAATAAAAAACCCATTTGGGAGAAATGGCTGACATTGGCCTGATTGGTCATATCATAAAGATCTTGTCTACTCCTAGACTTCTTAGTAGATTACCATCTGAGATGGGTTGAATTATCTCCCTGGGCAATACACATTATCAAGGATCTTTTCAGAATACCTAAAGTGCTAATATATGTTTTAATACATTATTTTTCCAAGTTAAATTCCATTTAATTCAACAATTGTCCTTAACTAAGACTATAGAAGTTAGATAAGATGTTGTTTCTGTCTACTTAAAGTTCAAGATCTGGTAGGGAAATACAGCACATTCAGAGATATGCTAATCTGTAATGAAATGAGTCCTTTTATATATTGAGCTGTCACTTTACTCCCCTAATTTCTTTCTCAGAATCTAATTTACATCTAAAATGTCTGTATTGCAATGATAGAATTTCACCTGATACAGTTCAGAGGACTTGTTTCTTTTGGTTCTGCTCTTGAAGCAAAATAGACTTCTGCCTCTCTTAAGTCCTCGTACTTTATTCATAGCAAATAAACCCTATGGATCAGGAGCTGAGTTGTCAAGTCTAATTTACTAGCATTTTAAGTAGTCAATCCCTGATTATCTCAAATTCAGATAGAAGTAGGGGGAAGGCCACAGAAGGTTTTTTGAAAAGCATTTCCACTGGTAGGTAAAGTTGGAAGAAGAGACAGTGAAGGAAAAGGAATAGTTCTGTTGTTGTTTAGTCATCTTGACTGTGTTGGGTTGTTAACTCTGGTGTCCTTAGATTTTAATTATCAATAAGTCAGTTCTGACAAATAAGTGGCATTTGTTCTGAAAGGCCTTGAAGCTCTTGCACCTGTGAGTTTATTAACTTGGTTTTATTTGTAACAACCATGAATGGTTTCCTTTGAAAAACAGTCAGCTTGGCTTAGTGGAGAAAAGACTTTGGAGTCAGGAAAATGAGGTTTACTCCAACTTCTGCCAAATTCTAGTTGTGTGACCATGGGCAAGGATCTTTTATGACTTCTCAGTGCCTGAGACACTACTATAAAATGATAATTTGCTGAAAAAAGTGCTATTCTGCATTAACTGAGGGAGTTTGGATCATATATATATATATATGTATGTATGTATATGTATCTGGAAGATACCCTTGATAAGTCATCAAGACTAATTCCCTCATTTTAAAGTTGAGGAAACTGAGCTCTTTAGTAGCAGACTGGAGATTGAATACAAACTTCTTGAGTCCTAGTTCAGTGCTCCATCCACTGTACTACACGGCCTCTTTTTAGAGAAAAATGATGGCTGTTACATGCTACATCTTTTAAAAAAAATTTTTTATGGAGGGGAGGGCATTCTGGGAGGAGGGGAGGTTGGAAGTACCCACTATCAAAGAGGGACAGGATCAAAGTAGGGAATGGACCAGGTGGGAGGTGAGACGGGTGGGAGGGAAATATAAGCAGTCTTTTACAATAAAAAAAAATTTTTTTCTGGTCTGGTCTCTAAGATCCATCATATCTCTAGAAACCTTCGTCTTAGCTTTTCTCTAATAGTTATAGTGACACTGGCCCTATTGTTGCTTCTTCATGGTAATGAGTGTTCAGAATTGACTCCAGATTGTTGAAATGGTGCCTGAGGCATGATGTCAGGTTAGCATAGGCATTGCATGTTTCAGATGCCTTGGTGCCTCCTTAACTAATTCTCTACACATGATTCTCAAGGAATAACGTCAGGGAAGACATCAAAGTAAGGTCTATTTATTTCTTCTTCTGGCTCTCTAATTTATGTTCCAAGTTAAGCCCCAGGACGGTGAAAGTTAATCCAAATTGTAGCCAGATAAAAAATCATCTAAATATATCACATTTATAATATATAGAGATATATACATAATATGTATATGTGTTTGTATCTTAAATAGCAGAGTATTGTGATTTTGAGGTGCTTGTTGTTCAAGGCATATATTAAATCGCAAAAAACGAGAAAGAAAAGCCATTTGTTCAGTCAACATTCTTAATTGAAGTTATTTGTTGTACTTCCCTGTCTGAATCAATCATCTTTATTATAACCTGAGGGTTATAGTTTCATTTTGATACACACAGTTTCCATTACCGTTAATGGTAGTTATGTGAATAAATCCCCTTTTACTGAGATGAGAATATGCCCCTAAGTGCTTTATGGTAAATGTAACTGGTTTTATTAGTTTATTTTGTGTTTTAAATATTTAACTTGGCTACCAGGATTCATACATTCTAGAAGTAGTGCACTGCTCCAAGTGGAATCCTGGGGCATCTTGCACTGAGATAAAGGGGCCCCATTTCTCTTAAAAGTTCAATATTCTCATCAATCAATGAGCATCAGTATGAGTGTACTCCTTCCAGGAAGGAAGGAAGGAAGGAAGGAAGGAAGGAAGGAAGGAAGGAAGGAAGGAAGGAAGGAAGGAAGGAAGGAAGGAAAGAAGGAAGGAAGGAAGGAAAGAAGGAAGGAAGGAAGGAAAGAAGGAAGGAAGGAAAGAAGGAAGGAAGGAAGGAAAGAAGGAAGGAAGGAAAGAAGGAAGGAAGGAAGGAAAGAAGGAAGGAAGGAAGGAAGGAAGGAAGGAAGGAAGGAAGGAAGGAAGGAAGGAAGGAAGGAAGGAAGGAAATATTAAGAGGCCATGTGCCAAGCACTGTGTTAAGCTTCTACAAATATTATCTTATTTGATCCTCAAAACAACTTTAGGATGTAGGTACTGTTATCTTACAGTAGAAGAAACTGACAGAGATTAAGTGACTTGCCCAAGTCACACCAGAACATGTCTGAGGCCAGATTTAAACTCAGGTCTTTCTGACTTAAGGACCACTGCACCAACTGGTTACCTCTTCTAGCAGCTCAGATCATAAATCTTTTCATGCCTTCTAATCCTATGTGACTCTTGTCCTTGTCTTCCCTTAAATAGTCTATAGGAGATCCACACCCAGAACACTAGGGGCTTTTCTCTACTCTCTTGACATTATATGGCTATTAGTGGAGCACAAAATCTAGTTGCTATCCTTTACTTTCAGGACATAACTTCTTTGCCTCCTTTTCTGATCCCATATCTCTTTATTAAAGTGTCTTATGCTGCCTTTTGGTAATATGTTGCAGTCTACACACGCCATATACTTCTCCATTTCCCTTTGGGGAACTAGTCACCTCCATTCTTTAGAGACTATGCTTTTCCATGTTTTGCAACCATCCATCCATACAGCATCACCAGAAGGATATTGGTGTTGGACAGAAGTCTGGCTTTTTTTGTCAGGGGGAAGCTTGGTTTTAGCCATTAAAAGCACTGTGAAATTTCCCAACGATTTCCCAATTTACTCCATTTCAATTTTGGACCCAGCACTCTCTGCTTGTCCAGGATATTTGTTCTGATGGACCAGCCCTATGATCTATTTATCCAATTACATAGGATAAGCCATTTGATTCTTCCCAGGGTACATAGTTTGGGCAAATTCGTTCAAGTGGTTGTTGATCTTGTGTAGGACACTTTGCAATGCCCAGGTATTTGAATCAATCATTATGATGTCATCTATAAACAGAAGCACCTAGGGACCCACCACCTATGGGAAATCTTTCAATTTGAACTCTGAACTGGAAGTAAATCTCTTTCCTGAGCATATGTCTCCCAATTTTATGCCTTGTTTATGTAACCAATTGTTTCTTGTCCCCTTGAAAGATCATATAAGATATGTTTGTTGCTTCTTTCAAGGAATTGTGTATGGTCTTTATATATGCATGGGACTACTTATTGGAAGAAAGCCTTTACAGGAATGTCGCTACACTAAATATAATGCTTTGTATATTCAACAAACAATAATCACAATGGGATTGTTTTCCCTCTTCACCTAGTGAACTGTGAGCCTCTAAAAATATGATTTGCTGTGGAATATTGTTTGCAAAGTGCCTCTTTTTTTTGGAGGGGCAGTTGGGGTTAAGTGACTTGACCAAGGTCACACAGCTAGTTTTTTGTGTGTATGTTAAGTGTGCGAGGCTGGATTTGAACTCAGGTCCTTCTGACTCCAGGGCCAGTGCTCTATTCACTGTGCCACCTAGACACCCCTGCCTCTTTCTTTTTCATACCTTCATCAAGACTAACTTGGATACAAATGTGCTCAAAAAGATTTAGTAGCAATGGGAAAATATGTATATGGATTGGAAGCTGTTAGTATTTTCTTGATTGCCTTTTTTAAATAAAGGAATCAAATCTTTTTGGGGGGGTTTCTCAAGGCTTTTGTCCCTTTCAGATATATATATATACATATATATATATCTATATATCTTGATAATCAATTCCTCAATATCCTCAAAGTTGTGATGCTGCCTACACGAACCTCCTCTATATAAGTTTGGTCTAATTCAGCTACTCTTAGTATTTTTGTTTTCTTTAATACCATTTCCACTTCTACATGCATCACATTTGGAACTCTGATGATAGCATACAAATCTGGCATTGATGGAGAGAATGGTTTGGTTATAGATCTTTTCCTTTCTTCATCAGTTTGTTCTTCTCCTTCCAGTTTCATCCTTAATGCCTTTGGAAGGATCTGGCTAAAATAGGTCTCCCACCAAGATTTCAATTAAACTTATTTTCCCCTTCAATCTCTCTCTCTCTCTCAATCTCTCTCTCTCTCTCTCTCTCTCTCTCTCTCTCTCGAAGGAAAAATTAATTGTATGAATTTTCATCTTTTCCATAGCGTTTTTATTTTTTGTGATTGAAATCTTTTTTAAAAATCTTTTTTTATTCTAAACTTAACACAGAATAAAACGAGGATTTCCACATACAAAGTAGAAAAAAGTAATTCAATATTTCTGTCCCAAAGTTGAAAAATAAAATCCTTTTATCAGATATACACAGTCAAACAAAGCAAATCCCCATATTGATTGTGTCCACAAATATATGTCTCATTTTTCACCTTGAGTTCATCACTTCTCTGTCAGGAAATGAGAAACTTGTTTCCTTACTGGTCTTCTGGAATGAAGATTGCTCAGTGGATTTATAAGAGTTCTTAAGTCCTTCAAAGTTATTTTTCTTTACAATGTTGTTATTGTGTAAACTTTCTCCTAGTTCTGTTCACTTCCCTCTGCATCAATTCATACAAGGCTTCCCAGGTTTGTCTGAAACTATCCTTTTCATCATTTCTTGTGACTCAATGTGACTCAATAATAATCTATTATGTACATATACCATAATTTGTTCAGCCATGCCCTAAGTGATGGGCATTTCCTTCATTTCCAATTCTTTGCCACTACTTATTTCTTTGAATGCTTTGAACTCTGTGCCTAAAGGTGGCATCACTGCATCAAGTGACATTTTGGGTACAGTTCCAAATTGTTTTCTAGAATGGATGTTTCTAGTTCCAAGATCTACCAACAGTACATTGGCTTACCTGTTTTGAATCCCCCAAACTGTTGTTATTTTTCTTTTTTCCCTCACATTTTCCAATCTTATGGGCATAAGATAGAACCTTGGGCTTGTATTAATGTGCATTTCTTTCAATATTAGTGGCATGGAGTGTGTTTCTCAGGTGTCTATTGATAGTTTAGATTTCTTGCTTTACAGATTTGAATCAGTTCTTAATATGTCTTGGGGATCAGACCTTTATGAGAGAAATTTATTGCAAAGATTTCCCCACCCAATAATTTCTTTCCCTTCTAATTTTAAGTGCATTAATTTTGCACATGCAAAAACTTTTCAATTTTGTGTAACCAAAATTATCCATTTTATCTTCTGTGATCCCTTTTATCCTTTCTGTGGTCAGGAATTCTTCTCCTATTCATAGTTGCAATAGGTTTGTATATGTTGTGGGCTTTTCTACCTAGATCTTATGTCCTTTTGGAATTTATCTTAGGATACAGTACTAAAAGATAGTCAGAACCTAATTTCTGGCATTTCACTTTCCAGGTTTCCCAGAAGTTGGGACTTTTAGGTTAATCAAACACTTTCGGTTCTGTATATTGTATACCAAATCTGATTGACTTTTGTCTTTTTTTGTTTTTTGTTTTTTTTTTTAGCAATTGGGTTTAAGTAACTTGCTCAAGGTTACACGGCTAGTCATTATTTATGTGTGGGTGCTCATTTTCTGAGGCCAGATTTGATCTCGGGTTATCCCAACTCCGAGGCCGGCGCTCTTACTCACTGCGCCACCTAGCCGACCCTTTTTTAGGGCAATTGGGGTTAAGTAACTTGCCCAAGGTTACACGGCTAGGTTTTTTTTGTTTGTGTGGGTTAAGTGTCTGAGAGGCCAGATCCGAACTCAGGTCCTTCTGACTCCAGGGCCGGCGCTCTACTCACTGCGACACCTAGCTGCCCGACTTTTGTCTTTTTTTAATGAGTACCAAATCATTTTGATGATTACTGCTTTGTAGTAGTGTTTAAGATATGGTTCTGGAAAGCCCTTTCTTTTTCACTTTTTTTTCATTATTGCCCTTCAGATTCTTGACCTTTTTTGTTTTTCAGATAAATTTCATTAATTAGTTTTTCATTTGGTGATTTGATTAGTATAGCACTGGATTAACAAATTAACTTCAGTAGTATTATCATTTTTATTATATTAGACTGGCCCCTTTTCCATCATATTTTACAAATTTATTTCTACTCTAAACCAATGTTGCCTTTGGTTGCATAGTTTCCCATTTGACAAGGAGATCAAGTGTGTGCTGGCTGAACAGCTTCCTACAGTCTTTTGGAATCCATCTTGTAGCAATTAATATATATCTTTAAACTTCCTTTGGAAATGGCACTAATCTATGTTAGTGTCTGTTATTTTATACATTTCCCATTTTTCAGTGTCCATGGCTAGGACAGATCATTTTAACTGTAGGTCATGTTGTCTCATTTTTATTCTTTTTTTTTAGTTTAGTATTGATCTTGATTTATTTGTCCTAACAAGTAAACAGTTTGACTCTACACAGGCAGCTGATTCAGACATGATTCCCACTCTAGTAATCAGTTGTTTCTTATAACAACATAATCCATTTGAGGTTCACTAAGTCAGGCACCTCTGAAATCTCTTCATGAAGAAAGTAGTATGTGTGTATATATACACACATACATATATGTAGTCTATTATACACACATACACATTGTATAATAACTATATTGTACATGTATGCATGTATATCTGTGTACATATACATGTATGTCTATAGACATATGTCTATAGACATATTGTATAGCAAGTATGTGTGTGGCTTCTGTATATTCTAAAAGCCTTTGACCTCTTTCATTTCTTCCCTGAATCACTTCCCTCCATATTTTTCATTATCCTTCCTAATGCACCCCTCTGTATTTAAATTGCTGAGTATCACAGTATATGTTGATTAAACTTGGAAGGTCTTGCTGAAGAATTTATAGAATTTCTCCATTTTAAAAATTTTCTGTAACATGTTGGTGTATGAATCATAGTTATACTCATGGTGATCTTTTTACCAAAGTTCATCTTGAACATTGCAATATAAGATGATTAAGAGTCTCATGAAATGCTGTTTCTTGTTATCTTTGGACGCATGATTAAAAAAACCCATTCCCACAATACCTTTATTCACCTCTCCAAGGAGAACTTGCTGTCCTACCTTTAGTTGTCACTTCCTTTGGTATACAGATTTCATTTATAACAAGAATTCAGTTTCTTCAGTAATATGTCTACTTCTTGGTCAATGGATAAGGATATCATATTTGGAAAACCTACAGCTAAATTGGTGTTTGTAGATGGTCTAAAAACTGTGTGATCCTTTGCACATTTTGATGTTTCTTTTATAGACATAACAAATGTAATATCATCATAGGTAACACTTTTAAGAAAATATCATTAACATGTTATAACCAAACCCCACTATAATTTACTTCAACCAGTCACCTGAAAAACAAGTTGAATAGTTGACAGTTATCTGAGCTCTAGTGTTATTAGTTCCCCTAAAAATAATTCTGCTTGCCATTTGCTATTTTGGTAACTGTGTATATATAAATAATGATAATGACAGCTAGCATTCATATGGTGCTTTAAGGTTTACAAAGTGCTTTACAAATATTATCTCATTTGACCCTCACCATAACCCTGGGAGGTGCTGTTATAACCTCCATTTTTACAGATGAGAAAATCGAGGCTGAGAGGCCCAGGGTCACACAAATGGCTGAGGTCGGACATAAAATCTGTCTATCTACTACACCACCTAGTTGCCTCTAAATATTGCTCCTGCAGAACGGTTTGACTCACTTTATACCTTGTAATATTGTTTTGTCTCACAATGTTTCCCAGAAACCAAATATTAATATGAGACCAGGCATACCTGTGTACCCCTAGATGAACAGGAGCATTACTTAACACTGAAGACTTGTTGTCTCTCTTCAATAGATAATGCTACAATGCTTTTTCATCCCCCTTCCATTTTGAGGGGTTAGACCTTGATTTAATTGGTATAAGGAACTCCCAGTGAGGAAAGTCCCCTTACCAATGTAGATCAGCCATCTTCATTGTAACCTAAGAGAATTGCTTAGGGCTAGTGTCTGGCCAAGGATCACAGCCAGAATAGGTCAAAGGTGGAATCTAAAGCCAAAATTTCCTGACTAAAACTGGCTCTACAACACACTGCCCCTTGCTTCCCTCAAAGGGGAGAAATTCTTGCCAATTTCTTTCTACTTTAAGGAGTTTCCATTATTAAAATCAGCTGACTTCTAGCTACAGCATTTTGAATGTATCCCTTTAACTGGCTGTAGGAAATCATTGTTTAAAGACTCTGTGCCAAAATTCCATGTTTGGATTTTCAGTTTCAGCTCTCATATGCCATCTCTAGGAAGCTGTGTATGTGTGTGAGAAACAGAGAAAAACAGAGACAGACAGACACATACACAGAGAGACAGAAACAGAGACCGAGAGAAAGGAAAAGAGAGGAAAGAGAAGAGGGAGAAGAAAGAGAGAGGGAAAGAGAGCAAAAGAGGGAAGGGGAGAGAGAGATAGAGAAGAGAAAGGAGAGGGGAACGTGAGAGGAGAGAGAGAAGGGACAGTGAGAGAGAAGGAAGAAAGAGGAAAGAGAAGGAGGGAGAGAGAGAGAGAGAGAGAATACAATTGTTAGTTGTTAATAGCTAATTTTCCTTAATTTTTTCCATAAGTTTTTGGATTTTTTTTTTTATTTCAGTTCACTTTTTCATTTCATTTTTCCAGATTCATCAAAGCATAGAGCTGGAAAGGACCTTACAAATCACCTCATCCAATGACCTTTTTTCATAGAGTCATAGATTTAGAACTGGAAGGGATTGTAGAGATCATTTAGCCCAGTCCCCTGATTTTACAGATGAAGAAACTGAGGCCCAAAGATCCTAAATTATTTTCTCCGGGTCAGCCAGAAGGGCCCACCTGCCCACACACAGGTATAAATCAGAGAAATTGAAACTCTCTTTGTAGGAAAACAAAAACAAAACACTGACTGGGCACTTAATCTTATTAAAAAGAAATTTTGGATTGAAGCAATATATTCCTAGTTGGTGATGTTGCTTTAAGCTATATAAAATTATCAATTCTATTGACCTAATAGTTAATTAAATGACTATATTGAAGAGGGGAAAAGATCTTCAGAGAATGTTATGACACAATAGAAATATAGAATGGCAAGGATTCCTGAAATGGAACATATTTTATCAGAGTAAGACTTACTATTTTCCTTCTCTGTCAAAGAGATCCTTAGTTTCAGAAAAGCTCATTACTTACCAATTGGTCATTGTTCAATTCTCTCTAAAGTGGTAAGTGCTAATGACCCTGGGGTGGGGGTGGGAGGAGGTGGGGAAGGTGGGATTTTTTTGATTGTGGAATTAATAATTGTCCCAAGTTTATCTGTCAGTTTCACCCATCAGAACAGGAATTCCTTCAAGTTAACAATGTTACGTTAACAATGCATAGTCTGTGGGCAGGGTTATGCGGAAAGTGTCTACTGGCTAAATATGAATAGAAAACTACAATGGGTTAAAAGATTTGGACATTCCCAGAAAATGGTGACAAGAATATACCTATTGCCCTGAACTTTGGTGAGAAGCACTGTCAGTCTGAGAGTAAAGAGATCATGTTGCTAACTGACTTTCAGAAACTTCTGCCCGTATTAGAAATTAGAGCTGTTTATTTATGGCATTGAATATACTTGAAATGAGCAAGAATGCTCTTTTCCCAAGAACCCTGGGAATTACTAACTTAACTACTTTGTTCTTTCACCCTGTGAAAACTTTCTCCATGCTGTAGATGTCAACCCTAGTTTCAGTTTCCAGTGAAACCAGTATGATTGCTTTAAATTAAGCAATAAGTAAGATAAAATCAATCATGTCAGTGCTTGGTTTAATTGTCCATGTTTTTATTTCAGAAGAACAGTACTCCCCCCAAAAATCATATTTTCTAGTTATTAAAATATTTTACAGCTTAAAATGTCAACAGTTTTCAAATTTTTGAAATAATCTATTTTAAATTACCTTGGAATTAAGATTAAATAAAAATGGAGAATCAAGGTGCTGTTTTACAACTTACCTGCACAATGCCAAGTTAATCATGACCCTCACAATGCACTGTTCAGTTATATTGCTGAATTGCAAAGTTCAGTAAAAAAAAATAGTGACTACTGATTTGTGCCTGAGTCACATCTGGAAAGGAGAATGGGGAAAGGGCACAAATGGAGGAGATATTTTATAACAAGTTCAGGGGAAAGAGAATATGTATTTGACCTTGTGGAGACATATATTCCTCCTAATTTATACATAGCTTTAGCCTCAAGGTCAAGCATACCATGTACTAACCCATGAGCAAATTGTTGATTAGTTTGCTGATACCATGAGTGATTTGCTAATATATGTACTTGATAAGGGGGGGGGAAACAACCAAGCACTGTGCATAGCAAAACTTTTTCCAAGAGAGTTCTTCTAGTTGGTAATTTGCAAATACGACTCTTTCCAAACTTTTTCTCACTCATTTTGTTTTGACTTTTTAAGAAAATTCTGTTAGGTAAATATGGGGGAAAATTTTGTTTAACACTGAATACATACTTTACATATAGCTTTATTTTCCAGAATATTGGCAACGTATTGCATAAGAATGTCAAATATCCTAATGCATATATTATTTCTGTATGTATTACTTTTTTAAAATGTAGAAAATGGCATATCTATATGTATGTCTATGTTTTATTTAGTACACTGGAAATCTGTCATTTGAAATATTCTGACAATTTTATAACTTTACTGTACAATTTACAACTTTTCTTTCCCAACCTTTTAGTAACAGTTTTGAGTATATGTGTTCGTGTGTGTGTGTGTGTATACACCTGCACACATGTGATTGAACTTGTGAGCATTTGGAAATCTATTTTCTGTATAGTCTATAAACAATTTGCAAAGTGTTCTTTGGGATTTTTGTACACAAAACTTGACAACTTTATCCAGATTTTTTAAAACAAAAATTAAAAGTTTTTCATGAATTTCCAGTGTCAACTTCATTTAAAAAGTCCAATGAAATGCTGGTTTGACTATTATATGTATGTTCTGCATTTCTTGAATGTACTGTAATCTTCTGATACTTCCTGGAACTGATATTTATGCAAAGCTGCAAAATATTTTTATCGTATTTTGAAATGTCAGGGAAACCTGAGGATGTTGAAAGTCAGTCCTTTTCCTACATACTTTCAGCATAACAATTGCTTTCAGATCATAATACTCTTGAATTCACTAAGGAAGGTTCATGTAATTTTAGCTAATATATCATTACTCTACTATTCTTGGCTTTTAGAAAGAATGGACAGCCTCCCAAAATGACTAAACAGAAACCAACCATTACCTATCAGCTAAAAATAATAGATGAAAGTTCCTCAAAAAGCCTCCAGAGAGAGTATAATCAGAATTTCAAAATGGGAAGACATTTCAGTAATTTTCCTGTCAAACCTCAGCCTCCCTCATAATTCTGCCCCTTCTTATTTTGTGTCTGATGCACTGTTTATGGAGCTCTGAAGTATACTTTTGGAATTGTGGTTTAAAAGTGACTAAGTCACACATACTGTTTGACCCAACAATCCCACTACTGCACATATTCCCCAAGGAAGTGAAAGACGACAAAGGTCCATCACATTCAGGCCTTATACCTCCTTCTCACCATGATAGAACTATGGAATGTAGAAGTTGAAAAGCATTTCAAAGTTATTGACTCCAATCTCCAATCAATGTAACACTCTCAACCAAGGGTTATCCAACCTTTGCCCAAACATTCTGATGACTAGGAGCTCAGCACTTTGTTGAGATGATGAAGATGATGTTGATTTCAACAGTTTGTCCAGACTGAGGCAGAAACATGTTTCTCTGCATCTTCTACCCATTTTCCCAAGTTCTTTCCCCTGAGGTTGTAAGTCTAATGTCTTTTCCACATGGAAGTCCTTAAGATCCTTACAGGTAGCTCTCAGGTCTCCTCTATGAATCGTCTCTTTTTCAGGTTGCACTGGAATCCAAATAAATCCAAATGTCTTCCCATTTTGAATCCAAATCAAAGCTCTAAGAAACTCCTAGTTGTGCTAGACACTTGGCTAGCAACTGGAACATTTAGGGATATTGCACCATTGGGACACTGCAGCTCCAATTTGAAGAGACTTCTTCCCTATTGCCCTGTTACTTATGAGGTAAGGAGAAAGATGCTAAGTAATAGTCAAAGGATTCGGAGTATTTTTTCTTCCTTCAAGGAAAGAAAGTCGTTTGGTCAGTGAGCTCATACATACCATTAGTCATTGGTAAACCTAGTGGTAGGATCCAGGTGTCTTGATTGCCTGTCAGATGTTCTTTCCATTACACCATCCTGCCTCCCTCCAGTTCATAGAGCCAAGAAGGCATGAGTGTTTTGGGCAGCTAGATCCACTCAGTGGATAGAGTGCGAGGCCTACAGTCAGGGAGACCCATCTTCCTGAGTTCAAATCTGGCCTAAGGCACTAGCTGTGTAAACCTGAGCAAGTCACTTCACCCTGTTTGCCTCAGTTTCCTCATCTGCAAAATGAATACAGAAAAAAATTGGCATCCAGTATCTTTGCCAAGAAAACTCCAAATGGGGTCACAAAGAGTCAGATACAGCCGAGCAACAACAACAATGGTCACCTAAAACCCCCAGGACTCTTTCTCAAGATCTACTGCTAAGTCAGATCTCCTCCTCCCTGTAGTTAGTTGCATAAAGGATATTTTTGAAGTGGTTTCCTATCCCAGTTTTCTTTCTTTTTTTTTGAGAGTGAAGGCAAGGCAATTGGATGTAAGTGACTTGCCCAAGTGAACTTAGGTTCCTCCTGGCTGCAGGGCCGGTGCTCCACAGTTTTCTTTTTAAATTATCTTTCAATCTTACTTCTTTCATAAAGCATTTCTAGAGTAGAAAGTTGGATGACCTGGGTGGCTGTGCCAAGCCATTGCCCCTCCAGAATGTCTACATTTCATATACAAACCATAAAAAAGAAAGCCTAATTATCCAAGTGGGCAAAACCATAAGGGAAAAAAAGACCCTAAACTGATTTGAAAAGAGATTGTTTTATTAGCATACTTTCACTTTGAAATTCAAGTTTAAATGAGCTATTTGCAAAGCACCTAGCACATAGTAAGTGCTATGTATAAATGCTTATTCCCTTTTCTTCCCTTCAAGTTGTGAAGGTGACCTGGAGGCTTTACAGTCTGTACCAATACTTTGCTGGTTCTGGCAGACTTTAATAGGTAGAAAATCAAGAAGCATTTATTAATTGTCTTCTATGTTCCAGATACTGTTAAATGCCAGGGATGTAAAGAAAGATCCAAAAAAAGTATGGGGGGGATTTATCCTGCTCCAGTCTCATGGAAGAAGCAACATATAAACAGTGATGTACAAACAAGATATATACAAGATAAACTGGAGATAATTAACAGAGGGGAGTCACTAGCATTAAATAGAATTGGGAAAGACTTCTTGTCAAAGGTGGAATTTAATCTGGGATTTGAAGGAAAATGGGGAGAAAAAAGATGAAGCTGAGGGGGAAGAAAATTCCAGGCAAGGTGGGAGGGGGGCAGGTGATGAAAAATCCTGGAGCTGATAGAAGCATCTCATGTGAAGAAAAGAAAGGAGGCCGATGTCATTGGATTGAAGAAAACGTGGTAGGGAGTAAGGCTAAGAAGACTAGAAAAGTAGGAAAGAATTTGAGTACTAACATGGTAGTGCCCTGGCATCCAAGGTCCAGCCTAGTTAAGTTTGAAGCTGCTCATTGCCAGAAGGCCAGACACCAGCTGATGGATGTTTTCAGCTATAGCACCTTGGGAAGGTCATCTACCAAGGAATGGAGATGCAATGTATATCCATGGAAGCATCATATCTATGAAAGTAGGAGTTGCAGAGGAAGGAATTCTAGTTCTACCTACAATGGCCACCAAATATTAGGGTACAAAAATGGAGGACTCCAGAGTCACAGTTGCCAGGAGGTGCAAATCACAGTTCCAGAGGTACCAGCTCAATTGCTACTAATCAAATGTATCCAGGAAGGAAATACATGATTGGGAGGAGAGAAAAGATGCAATTGGGAAATTAACCAAGAACTAGAAATATGGCACATTTATACACTATAATTGTTCATTTGATGTGTTGTAAAGAGAATTTTTGTCCAGGTGCCAGTGACACTAAGTGACCTCTGGGTCCCTTCCAGTCCTGGCAGGCATGAGGTAGTAAGGCTCAATATTAGGTCTATAGGTAGGGGAGAAGGCTTGAATTGGGAGAGTGAGATAGTAGCAGGCAGGGGCAAGAGGAGGTTGGACTAGAATATCTTTAAGACTCTAAATTTGATTTTCTATGATCTTAGAATGCTTAGTGAAGGGAGTTCAGCCAGAGTGCAAGAAACAAGGAGGAAATTCCCTGCCAGGTAAGTAACCAGTAGTAAACAGAGAAGAAGGAAAACAGAGTTTTGCGGATGTAACATGTGAGTTCACTAGACCAAGAAATGAAATAATAATGAGGTGTAACCTAGGACAAGACAGGCAGTTAGATGGCACAATGGATAGAGAGCAGGGAGGGCCTGTTT
The DNA here is from genome assembly GCA_011680675.1 of Gymnobelideus leadbeateri. Classification (NCBI taxonomy): domain Eukaryota; kingdom Metazoa; phylum Chordata; class Mammalia; order Diprotodontia; family Petauridae; genus Gymnobelideus; species Gymnobelideus leadbeateri. The sequence goes on from WOXC01000560.1 coordinate 411,614, forward strand.
AAATTTGGTCTCACACACTTCCTAGCTGTGTGACCCTGGGCAAGTCACTTAACCCTGTTTGCCTCAGTTCCTCCTCTGTAAAATGAGATAGAGAAGGAAATAGCAAACTATTCCAGTATCTTTGCCAAGAAAATTCCAAATTGGGTCACAGAGAGACTCCATAACAACAAAAGTCTAGGGCAACAAGGTCAAACCAACACTTAGGTAACAGGTTCACTGGAATGATGCCTCCATGTGTAATAGAGTTTAGGGGTCTGGGGGTTGCCCATGGTCCCTTCTAGGTCACTTCTCAGTTTATTCCCATATTTAATCCCATGACCCTAGAATTCACCCAAATTCTATGTTGATATATTTTCTCATTACTTAGTAAAATTGAAACCTCCTTCTCATTAGCCAATTAAGCTTAGAGTCTCTACCCCAGTTTATCAAATATTATTTAATTAATAAACTGGAGAAATCTCCTTTTTCCCATAAGTAGTTGTTCATATTTCTATTTTTAAATTCCTAATAGGATTAAATAAACATTAAAGTTACTGAATATATAATTTGTTAGCAATAGGATCAATAATAACAAAGTCAGTTATATTTGCAATAAAATGTTTATAATATTTTAGCAGTGAGAGAGATCATAGCCAGAATAACTTCATGGAACTACAAATTACTTTTCTTTACTTCTGAAAATACTTGTGGATTGAGAGATTGGATGCTTCGACTGGACCACCAGAAGCCCAAGGTTCCCAAGACTGGGGAGATGGCATGCCCTTGACTTTACATCTAGAAACAAGCCAATTGGCTCAATTCCTATTGGGCATACCTTGGGACCTGCTCTCTCTCCTTTTCCCTCAGGAAGAGGACTGATATAACCTCCCAGGTAAAGGAGTGTTGAAAGACTCAGCACCCCATTTCAGAAAGCTTGCTTTTCCTTGAATTTTAATATATTGCATCCATTTTAGTGCCAGTTTTTATTATAGCTTGGTTTCATTTAACAAATAGAGAGTGGCCCTGTGCAGTCTGGATTTAAAAATGCTAACTGCCCCTACAATGCTATGCAGTTAATACGTTGACCCCACTTTATATCTCAGCTATGTTCCTAAATAGTTCTGGATGTAAAATATACATTTGGGTTGGAATAATATTTTCCATTACAATTTCACAGTTCTCAAGGAAAAGATATGGCCCTAACTTGTAATTCTTTTGGAAACCTATACTTCAAAATCCCGGTATTTGCTGTAAAGACCATGGTCTCTGTCAATTCAGTCTCCATGCTTTTAATTAAATCCCTACAGCAGAATGTAAGTTCTTTGAGAGTAGGTACTGTCTTACTTTTGTCTTTGTATTCTCAAAGCCTAGCACAGTGCCTGGTAGAAAGTAAAAGCTTAATAAACATTTATTGATTGATTACATATATCCATGCAAAAAAAAACCCGTCATGCAGGCATTCAATCCATGTGATCCTTACATACATGTTAAAACCATATATACTATATAACAACATAAATGGGCAGCAAAGTAGTGCCGTGGGTAGAGCACTGGGCTTAGAATCAGAAAGAGTCATTTTCCTGAGTTCACATCTGGCCTTAGATACTTACTAGCTGTGTGATTTTGGGCAAGTCACTTAACCCTGTTTGTCTCAGTTCCCTCATCTGTAAAATTAGCTGGAGAAGGAAATGCCAAACCATTCCAAAATCTCTGCCAAGAAAACCACAAAGAGTTGGACGCGACTGAAAATGACTGAACAACAACAACAAATATATGATAATAATAGTTAACATTTATATTGTGCTATAACATTAATCATATTTATGTATTGTGCATATACACACACATATATGAAATCTCATTTGAATCTCCCAACAACCCTGTGAAGTTAGGTTGGGGCTAGATTATGAGGGGCCTTAAATGCTGAACAGAGGAGTTCATGTTTCATCTTGAAGGTGACAGAAAGCCAGTGGAATTTCCTGGGCAAACTGAAGAGCCCTAATCTTTTCAGTTTCCCTTCATCTGGGACCCTCTACGTCATTTTTAAAAGTTTCTGTTCTCCAGCTTCATTATCTTCTTTTTCAGATGTGGCTATCAGAGGGTCATACAAGTGTAGAAGTGCTATGTTTTGGGACGAGATTAGGACAAGGTTTTACACTTTATTTCCGTTTTGCTGCCTGCTGATATTTCACTGACCGTCTCAGTCACAGTCACCCCTGGGGTGTCTTCTGGGTTAAATCAATAAGTCATTCTACAAGGATTTATTAAGAGATAATTGGTATTGGTATTGGTAACCATTTCAGTGGAATATTGAGGTTGGAAGCCAGATTTCAAGGGGTTGAAGAACAAGAAGAGAAATAGAGACAATGCTTGTAGTTAGCTTTTCTAGGAGTTTGAGAAAGGGAGAAAAAATGTAGGATGATAATTTGAGGGAATGGTATGATCTGGTGTAGGTTTTTTTAAGGACAAGGAAGACTTGAGTGTGTTTATAGGTCTCAAGAAGGAAGCAATAGATAAAAGTTGAAGATTTAGGGGAGAGGGAGGGAACGACTGAGGAGGTAATTACTGAAAAAGACAGAAGATATTGGAGGATGGGATCAAGGGCACACATAAAAGGGCTTCCTCCTTGACAAGGAAAAGGGCTACCTTATTATTAGAGACAGAAGGAGAGAATAGGGGAATGATGTCAAGGGGCTATGTGAGGCAGAGAAGGTGAAAAGAGGGTGAATTGTCTCTATTTTCTCAGTCAAGAAAGTAGTAAATTGTTCTCAACTGAGAGCATTTATTAAGTGCTGTGTGCCAGGCACCATGCTAAGCACTGAGGAGAAGAGAGAAGATTGGGAACAGCCAAAATGGGGAAGGGAACAAAGAATTAACTAGGCAGAAGTACTCCTCCTGGACTGCTGGGTGGCAACAAGAGCTCAACACACACTAGATAACCCAAATTTGTAGTGGACCCCATTAGCTCAGTTCAAGAACTTCCTCTCATGAAGGCATAAGGGAACAAGAGATTTGAGAGTATAGAATAGAGCTGAGATGGTTAACTGGAGGATTAAAATGGTGAAGGAATGAAAGTGAAACCAGAGTAGGGGCAATGGTCTGTGATTCCCCATGTCTTCTTCCTGAGCCATAATGGCTAACATGAAACCCAGCATCGTTTAAGAATAGGTTTGGATTTGTAGCATTTCTTAAGAGTAGCCTAGGGCTCCCAAGACCCTTTCTGGGGATCTTCAAGGTCAAATATTTTCAAAATAATGCTAAGACATCTTAATTTATAATATGGTAAATATTGATAAATATAACCAGGGGTTTGCTGGAGCTGATTCTGACCAGCTTGTGAGAGCCAATTTTTCAGTATAAGCATTTGCACCCTGGAAATTGGCAAGATTTGATTTATTGTTTTGTTGATTGTCTAGACTTAAGAAAGTGTTGGAGAAAATGTTAATAATGCAAATTAAACCTAAAAGTGTGTCCTGATTACAATTGTCTTTTTTCCCTGAGCAACTCAGAAGTTAAATATTTAATGGCATACCTCTGTGTATAACTTGCATTAAACAAAAGTTTTTTGGTGAATCTGCAATAATCATTAAGAGTGTCCTGAGACCAAAAACTTTGAGAACTATTGGATTTGAGGATATTTTTTAAAGTTGAAACTAATCTTAGAGATCATCTAGCCCAGAGATTCCTAAATGTGTTTGACCTACTGCACCCTTTAAAAAAAATTATTCAGTACCCCCTAGAAATCTTTCTTTAACCCTTTAACGATTTTTAAAGATCATTTCCAAAATATTAAATTAATTTTTAAATAACACATTCTTAAATTTAATAATTTATTGTAAGTTTGTGACTTTTCCTACAATGAAATTTTGACAATGTAATATTGTCATGTAACCATATAGTATCATATTGTAAACAAGTCATTACGCGCACATGTTCCTGCCAATGCATGCTGGACTTCAAGCAATTCTAGCAATGTGCAACACACTAGCCTGCCAATACTTTCTTGTTAAGACCTATCAGCATACTTGAACACTGATCCGCTATAACTGGCATTTTGTGTGTTTATTTGGAAATTATGTAATCACTGTGACTTTAATTCTGTTACACAACAGATGAAACAGGTATGAATGGTTTTTCAACATTTTGTCTTCTTTTCTTTCCTTATGCTTCCACCCCCTTATTTTTATCCAATGCCCTCCATTTGCACCTAAGGCTGCTACTGCCCCACCTCGCCCCTCTGGATTGTTCCAGAACCCCCAAAGTATTGGCCACTTTGGGAACCTCTGATTCTAGTCCAACACCCTCATGTACAAATGAGGAAACAGCCATAGAGAGCTGAATGCTTCATCCAAAATTACCCAAAAAGGAGCAAAACAGGTCAGAGCCCAGGTTCTCTAACTCCAAGTCCAAAGTTCTTTCTACTCCCTCACACTGAATGGGTACAGTGTCATGGCCTGACTCAACCTCATAAATTCTGTATCCACGAACAACTCCTACCAGAGGTGCATCTGAATTCTGTTTTAGTTCTAGCCAGTTTGCTTGTAGCTTATTTCTTTTTCTTGTGACCAAGAGTCCAAGTTACTGCTATCATGTATTAAATTCACAAATGCAAAACTGCATTATATAAATGCAAAATTTATATATAAATGTTATATGTACATATAGATGTGTGTGTATATATATATATACATATACATATGAAAAACATGTTGAGTGTTTGTTGCTATGCAGATCTAGTAAGATAACTAGCAATTATGTATATACGTCAGTGGCTTTTCCAATGAGATATTTCACATTGGCTTCTATTTTTTTCATTCTTTTGGTGAAAACGGGAGAAAGTTACTACAATAGCAGGGAGCCCTTAGTAAACTACACAGTTCATTATGAAGCTCCAGCATGGGCATCCTAACATATACTTGGGGTTAAGAGTGTGACGCTATTAACCGTAATATTAATAATGAACTTTTATACAGTACTTAAAAGTTTTCACCTGTCTGGGCATAACTGTACTCACCAACTTTCTCAAACCAATCCCAAAGCTATACTCACTACAAATCTTCTCCCTCTGAACCCCTCTCCTGTTCAGTCCTTAATCTCATGAGGGTGTAGGGTGCGTTTAGGGAAGACCTTTGGTGTGATGACTGCCAAGCCGTTGTCAGGACTGCTCTCCACCCTTTGGTGCCCATCTGTTCCACCTGACTGTATCCTGTGGATCCAAGAAGATGTGCATGTGCAGCGGCCACACCTTATTAAGCCTTCGGCAGAAGGGCTAAACCAGGGTGAGGGTAACCAAAGCAACAAATGCTCCACAATCTCAAACCCATTGGTGAGTTGGTGGGGGTCATCTACCCCAAGTTTGTGAAGACTTCCCCTGGTTGAATGGGCAGGTGAGAACAATCCATTCCAACAGCCATGAAGGTGGCTGAAACAGGTGCTGTGGAGTGCTTAGAGCTTGGTTAGACATTGGGGACACCAAGGTCATCCACTACATCTTGAGCCATCACCAGTCATTTTGGTTCTGACTGCCATGGGACTGTGATGACTCTGAAGGAGAGAGTGAGGCTGACAACTTCATGCAAATCTGCCTCACTTAAGTCCAATTTATGTGGGAAACTTTTTCATCTCAAAAATCATCATATGGGGGCAGCTAGGTGGCACAGTGAATAGAGCACTAGCCCTGGAGTCAGGAGGACCTGATGCCTCAGACACTTGATACTTAACTGTGTAACTTAACTTAGCTGTGTGACCTTGGGCAAGTCACTTAACCCTAATTGCCTTGCCTTCCCTCCTCCAAATAAGTAAACAAACAAACAAGTATATAAATAATAAAAAATAAAAACCATGGTATGATTCAAAATTATACAATAAGAGAAATGAAAATGAACTCACAAAATCATCCCAGGGCCTTTTTTACAGGAAGTATGGTAAAAGAACAGAGGATTTAGAACCTAAAAACCTGGATTCTGGTGCCAGATTTACTACTGACTTCTATGACTTGCCCTGTCACATTTCCTATTTAGATTTCAATTTTGTTACCTGTAAAATAGGAGGTTGGGTTAGATGATCTTTAAATTTCTGTTTTGCTGTAAAATGCTATGATCATATGAATACCAAAACAAATAGAGCAAAAAGTCATTTCTCTTTTTTTTCTTTTAATAAAAATCTCTAAATGAGGAAATTCCCTACCAAAAGAATTCAGTTTTATGCACAAATCAAAAGACATCCCCCTTGCCATTTTATCATTATACCTATCTCAAAGCCCTGTGGTGACAGGTAAATGATGAACACACTGAGAGCTGCAGTCCCTGACACCTGCACAGGGTGTCTCAGGCCAAAGGGTTATTTCTCACCGGAAGCAACAGCAGGATTAGGCAGCCCCCTGGGTGTCTGAGCAGTCTTTTAAAGATAGCACTGCTCACCTCCTGGTGTGAAGAAAGGGCTAGAAAAGGTGCCCTAAAAATCATCTGCTTTCCCACCCCTGGCCTGATTGCTGAGGCAGGTGGAGATCCCAACTTGTGTTTGAAACACAAAATAATGTACAAAAATGTCTGCCAAGATGAGTACCCGGAATGTGCACACAGTTATAGACGACACAAAATCCAGTACTCTTGAAAGAAAAAAACAGTTCTTGTTGCAAGAGAACTCAGCAGGTATTGCATCCTAATAGCAGCCCTAAGTGAAACAAGGTTGGCAAGACTTACTGAAGTTGGAGCTGCATAAACGTTTTTCTGGAGTGGGCCCCAGTGAAGAGGACTGTGAAGTTAGTGTAGGTTTTGCAATTAAAACTTATCTAATCAACAAACTGGTATGCCTGCCAAAAGGAGAATACAAAAGGTTCATGATGATTGCAGAAAAATATCACACCCCCATCGTCAGTGCCTATGTTCTCACCATGATGAACTCTGATGAGGTCAAAGGAAAATCTTTCTTTTTTTTCCCAAAGGAAAATCTTATGAAGACCTGGAGACCCTTATCATCAATGTACTGAAAGAGGACAAGCTTATAATTCTGGGTGACTTTAATACTAGAGTAGTCTCAGACTACCAGACCTGACAGGGAGCCCTAGGGAGCAATGGAGTTGGAAACAGCAACAGCAAAGGTCACTTACTACTGAAGACTTGTGCATCTCATGGCCTTTTCATCACCAACACAGTCTTCTGTTTACCTAAACACAATCAAATTTTGTGGATGCACCATTGCAGCAAATATTGGCATTTAATACACTATGTGGATTGTAAGGAGAAGAGACAAATAGGGTATGATAGTGATGAAGGCAATGTGTGGCACAGAGTGCTGGACTGAGCATGGACTTATTCTCTCCTAACTAAATATTCATGTGCAACAAAAGCAGCGGCTCCAAGGCAGAATGACTACCAGAAGAATTAGTGTTAACAGATTAGAGCTCATATCTGAGAAGACACAATTTGTTGCTAACTTGGAGAGAAAGTTGAGCCAAAACACAGTTGGCAACAGTGGTGTAGAAAAATAACAGGCAGCTTTCAGAGATTTGGTAGATAGCACCTCATTTGCTCATCTAGGTAAGAACACTAGCAAACATCAAGATTAGTTTGATGAAAATGATGGGGAAGTTCAGAAGTTGCTAAATGAAAAACAAGAACTCCACAAGGTTTACCAGCAGGATAGTCCATCTACCTCTAAGAAGTCAGCATTTAATTCAATCAAAAGTAAAGTACAAGGGGCAGGTAGGTGGCGCAGTGAGTAGAGACCGGGTCGTGGAGTCAGAAGGACCTGAGTTCGGATCCGGCCTCAGACACTTAATGCACACACAAACAAAAACCTAGCTGTGTGACCTTGGGCAAGTTACTTAACCCCAATTGCCCTCCAAAAAAAAGAAAAAGAAAAAAAAAAGTAAAGTACAAAAGAAGCTTAGAGAGATGCAGGATTCTTGGCAGGGTAGGAAAGAAGATGAAATTCAGTTTTATGCTGACAGTAACAATCCAAAGTGTTTTTATAATGCCCTGAAGGCTATTTATATGCAAAAGACCTATGGTGCATCTCAATTACTCAGTACTGATGGAGCCACACTGATTAGTGAAGAGGACATGATCCTAAAAAGATGGACTGAACACTTCTATAGTGTTCTCAAGAGACCATCATCAATCAAAGCTAAGGTCATTAACCCCAGATAGAAGTCAATCCCTCCCTAGATGAAGTTCCAACTGAAGAAGAGGTTTTGGATGTGGCAAAGTACCTGATGCTGATTCTGTTCCAGTTGAGCTTTACAAGGTAGGGGATCCATTGTTCATGCAAAAGCTGACTGAAATTTGACAAGTGACAAGAGGAGGTTATCCCTCTGGAGTTCAAGGATGCCTCCATTGTCCATTTCTATAAAGGTAAAGGAAATAGATTGTCCCATAGTAATCACAGAGTCTCTCTCTTGGTCATTGTTGGCAAGTCTCTTGCCAGAGTCCTCCTTAATAGGCTTATCCTTCATGTGGAAGATGGTCATCTACCTGAAAGCCAGTGTGGCTTCAGAAAGGACCAAGGAACCATAGATGTGGTGTTTGCTGCCCAACAACTCCAGGGGAAATGCCAGCAGCAGATCAGAGGTCTATACACAATGTTTGTAGATCTGACCATGGCCTTTGATATTATCAGTCATGAGGGCTTATGGAAAAGTATGTCAAAATTTGGTTGCCCAGAGAAGTTCCTCAGCATTGTACATCAATCTCGTGACAGCCTGCTTGTCTGGGATCTGGATAATGGACAACGCTCTCGCGCCTTCCAAGTCACCAGTAGAGTGAAACAAGGCTGTGTGCTTGCCCCCGTGCTTTTTAGCAGGATGTTTTTAGCCATATTGTCAAACACCTTCAATGAGGACAAAGATGGCATCAAGGTCAGCTACTGCACTGATGGTAAATTCTTCAACTTGAAAAGGCTACAAGCCAAGACCAAAGAGGAGGGAGTGTTGGTGCATGATTTTCTGTTTGCAGATGATTGTGCACTCAATGCAGCCTCTGAAGCTGAGATGCCACAAAAGTATGGATCAATTCTCTGCTACTTGTGCTAATTTTGGCCTAACAATTAACACCAGGAAAACACAGGTGCTCCATCAGCCAGTACCACACCATCCATACATGGAACCATCAGTTACAGTAAGTAGAGAAGTTTTGAATGCTGTGGATAAGCTCACTCATCTTGGTAGTGTACTTTCCAGGGATGTACACATTGATAATGAGGTTGACACACACATTGACAGAGCTAATTCAGTGTTTGGGAGGCTCCAAAGGAAAGTATGGGAGAGAAGAGGTATTAGACTGACTGCCAAACTGAAGGTCTGCAGAGCTGTGGTGCTGACCTCATTGGTGTATGCCTGTGGAACCTGGATAGTCTATCAGCACCATGCCAGGAAACTGAATTAGTTCCATTTGAATTGTCTTAGGAAGGTTCTGAAGATCACCTGGCAAGATAAGGTACCAGACACTGAGGTCCTTTCTCAAACTAAACTGCCAAGTGTTCAAACTATACTGCAGAAAGTGCAACTACAGTGGGCTGGCCGTGTTGTTTGAATGCAAAATGTATAGTTGCCAAAAAGACTATTTTATGACAAACTCAAGAGAGGGCAAATGCTCACATGGTGATCAGAAGAAGAGATTCGAGGATGCTCTTAAGATCTATCTCGAGAACTTTGGAATTGATTGTGTGACATGGGAGACACTGGCACAGGACCGCTCAGCAAGGTCCTCATCAGAAAAGGTGCCGTGCTCTATGAGCAAAGCAGAATTGAGACAGCTCAAAAGAAATGCAAGATCAGCCACAGTTAGACATACTGAAACTTGATTTTAGCATAGTGATGTCATTTTGGTCCTCTTCGAGAATGAAGGACAACAACCAACCAATCTCATATGAATGCATAAGCTCTTTACCCTTAGTCAAGGCACAAATTATACTTCCAAAAGGAACTAAGAAAGCATCATCAAAGATTATGAAGTTTGGGGCAAAAAAAAATGATACATAGGATGCCTTTTCTTCAGAGCTGCTCAATGAAAGCCAAAGATATAGAAAAGGAAAATGGATTTGGGACATAATCAATCAGCTAAAAAAGTGATATATGAGAATGGATTTCTAGAACATAGCTTAAAATATAGAGATAACAGACTCCTAGTCAAGGATGAAATGCAGGGATAGAATGGCAAAAATACATTTTTCTATGGTGTCTTTAAAAAAATCTAATCAAAGAGCTTTAAACCAAAAAGGATGAAGGATGGAGGAAACTGCCTATGTATATCCACTAACCTAGATACCAAGTAGCTACAATGAAGAAGGTGTGTCATTTGTGATGCCCAGAATTTCACAGGAGATGAAGTGGAAAAAAAAGTAAAACTCATGAATTCAAAAGGAACAAAGGAGGCAAATTCAATCTCATTGATATCATTGCAGTTTGGTAGAATGAACCCTATGACTGGACTATGACTTGGTTTACTTTATTCAAAGTAACAGGATAAGAAAGGGGGTAGAGCATCATATATAAGATATGCTCTTGTGAGGAAATCTAGGAAGCAGGGAAACAATATGAGAGTACTTGAGTGAAGATCAGTGGAAGGAGAAATAGATTTATTTTTGCCACCATAATCTATAACAAATCACCCAGACAGAATGAGGAAATGGTTGTGGTGTTTGGAAAATATAATAGATTTAGAGCTAGAAGGCCCCCTTAGAGACCATCAGGTATAAAGCTCTCATTTTGCAATTGAGGAAACTGAGGTACAAACCATAAGCCTGGCACAGAAGTAAGATATAGTTAAAAGGCTCCAATTATCCACATGTATGCTGGAAATCTGTGCCAAAAATAAGTAGCTAATAAATTTTTAATTTGCCCTAATGATAATTGCATACTTCAAAATATAAGGGAATTGGCAGAGGAAATTTCAACAATGGATCAGATTTTCACTGGTTTGGGACAAAATGACAACTCCTGCCTAGATTTTGTGATTGAGAAGGGGTAAAAAGCCCAGCAGAGTCTAACATACACCCTAGATTTTGTGAAATCCAATTTTAAGGTGTGCAAAAGAAATATAGGAGGATTACCATGAATTATAATTCTATAGGGAAAATCAGTTTAGGAGGGGTGGGATACTCCAAGAATGAAATTCTGAAGGCACGAGAGACAGAAATGAGGACAGAAAATGCAACTGAATGCAAAGGGAACTTACCAATGAACTTAGAACTGAGTCAGCATTTCCTCCAACAACTAATATAGGCAAGAAACTTTCAGAAAAGGGGTCCATTGGTTTCACCAAACTTCCAAATGCATCCATGAAACACACAAAAAGGTTAAGAATTCTTGTGAACTGATATCACACGTATTTTCCCAGCCTTTAAAATAACAGACTAATATAGTCCTATGTAAGCTATATATTGCAGAAGAAAAGACATTTTTAGTGCAATCACATCTGAAGTGACAAGTTACCTATGAAAGTAATAGACTGCCCTTTCTACCTTCTTCCTTATATTAAAACAATGCCTAATTGCATGCTCCCTTAAACATATTCCAGTCTGACAAGGTAAAAGAAAGTGAAACGTGGCATTGGATTTACATACTACAGAAATATGCAAATTGGAAAATCTTGAAGCTTTGATTTCCTTCTGATTTCTAAGCCTTTAGGTAATTTTAAAAATCGAAGGATCAAGGAATTAAATGCATAATTGAGGACTCATACATAACGTGTGCAAGATTAATGAACTACTGTTAATTGACAATGACAATATTGTTCTTCAACCAGGGGAGAAGCAGTGAAGGTTCTCTCTGTCCTTGACATTTTCTGTGGGACAATAGATGCACTTTGTAATGCTTCCCATAATTATTTACTTTGTTTTTTCTAATGTTTGCATGCCTATCAGACAGAAGAGGAAACAATATCTATCTACTCCTTTGCATTCATTAGGAAAGTCTCCAAGTGCAGAGTGAAACATACATTTTCACTTTTTAAAATTTTTTCTTGCTTTTTCCTGTTTCTTTTTTTCCTCCAATATGGCTATTATGGAAATACGTTTTGCATGAATTCATATGTATAATTTTTTTGCCTTTTTTGGAGGGGGGAGGTAGTGAAGTTGGGGTTAAGGGACTTGCCCAAGTTCACATGGCTAGTTACTTTTTTGTGTTGTGTCTGAGGTTGGATTTGGACTCAGGCCCTCCTGACTCCAGGGCCAGTGCTCTATTCACTGTGCCACCTAGCTGCCCCAACTTCACATGTATAATTGATATCGTGTTGCTTGTCTTCTTGATGGGTGGGAGAGAGGCAGGAGTGAGGGAGGGAATTTGGAACTAAAAATTAGAAAAAGAAAAATCTATAAGAGGTAGTTACTATTTAACTCTTCATATCAACACACCAAGAAGTTGATAACAGGAGAGAGCACAAGGGAACAAAAATGGGATAGAAAGAACCCCAAGTAACAGTCCAAAGCCAATAGTTCTATCACTGTCAAACTAGGTGACATTGGGCAAATCACTTAACCTCTCTGAAATTTGGCTTCCTCATTTTTTAAATTAGTGTATTCCTTGTAATGATTCCTCAGAAGACTGCTGTATAAAACAAATGGCATACCATGTGTGAGTATTATTCATATGTAAGACATCATCAGTTTCTGTGTTCATGGTTGGACTGTTTTTTTTTCTTTTTTCATGTTTCCTTTTTTCTGTTGGGCTTGTGGGGAGACAGACATAAACAGGCATTTGTATAAGTAGAGCTATTGATATCACACTGTTGGCAGAGATTGCCTTATCTGGCTATACAGCATATGTTTTATGAAGCTATATATATGCATATGTAAATATATACATATGTTTGTGCATACTATATACATGTATAGTGTATTATTTACTTTTTAGAATTCACAAAAGAGCTGATAGAACTTTTCTCTCAGTCCCTATTTCAGCCTGTTGACATCTTTGTCCAACCTTATCTATGTTTCAAATAATTCAGACTTCACCTCCACCATGAAGCCTTACTTGATCTTTCCCACCAACATCCCAGAAAAGACTTCTTTCATCAGTCAAAGATCTCCTATGACGTCTCCCAACAGTCAACTTAATGTTTGTGAATGGCCATTGGTGAGAATCGCTTCTGCTGCAGGCAGCATCGGGCTGGGCCACACAGTACCACCTCTCTAGGGCAGTAGGAGCCAGACAAATGCACAAGCTAGTATTTCAGTTGGGAGAAACATTTCCAAAGGAACCCACCTACTCATATTCAAACGTCTTGAAACTGAAGTTGTCTGCTCATCCAGAGGGGTTTTCTGGATAGAGAGTACAGTGTAATTAAACAATGCTTCAAGTTTGTAGGTATTTCCTCTCCTCTTTCCATGTTGCCAAGTGCTGGGAAATCACTTTCACTAACATTGTCTTATACCGAGGGGACTGGAGAACAGGTCTTAGAAAACCCAGTTCCCATATTATTTCTTCTAGAGTGAATGGCTAAGGAAGGAGTTGGAAGTGCCTACTATGTGCCGTGGGTAGCAAGATGGTATAGCAAGCAGAGCACTGGGCTTGGGATCAGGAAGATTAATTTTCATGAGTTCAAATCGGACTTAGTTGAGTGATCCTGGGCAAGTCACTTAACCCTGTTTGCCTCAGTCTCATCTGTAAAATAATCTGGAGAAGGAAATGGCAAACCACTCCAGAATCTCTGCTAGGAAAACCCCAGATGGAGTCACCAAGAGTCAGACACAATTAAAATGACTGAACAACAATAACAACTCTATGCCAGGCATTGTGTTAAGTACCTGGCATTTGGTCCTCACAACAACCCTGGGAGGTAGGTGCTGTGTCTCAATTTTACAGTAGAGGAAACTGAGGCAGACCAGTTAAGTGACTTGTCTATAGTCAGACAAGTCTGACTTTGAGTTGAGGTTTTCCTGACTCGAGGAGTCCTTCACTCTGGCCCCCTGCAGTCTAGCTGCCTCTATCTAGAAGAGAGGGTATGTCATTCATTATTGTCTTAGTGACATTAGGTTTGAGGTTATTCATCTCTCTGGACTGTTTCCTCATCTGTGAAATGAAATGATTAATTTAGATTATGATTCACCCTTTTTGTATTATGAGACCCCTCTGACACTCTGATGAAACCTGTAGACCCCTGCTCAGAATAATATTTTTAATACATAAACGAAAGTACATAGAAAATCAGTAATATTGAAATACAGTTATAAAAATCTTTTCTAAAAAATAAAACTAAGTTCAAGATCCACAAGTCAAGCACCACTGGCTTAGATGTAGTTGAGGTCCTTTCCAACCCTAAATCAGTGATACTAAATACTCTGTAAAAATAAGTCATTCTTCGTATGACAACCAAGAATCAACAGACATTTACTAAACACCTACCGATGTATCAGGTTCTATTCCAGATCATGGGGTATACAAAGACACAAATGAAATAGGCCTTGCTTTCAAGGGGCTTACAAGAGAGAGATCTGTGTCACAACATGTGCATGTAAAAGCATAGAATCATAAGAGTAACTATAGCTAGCATTTATATAGTCCTTTAAGATTTACAGAGTACTACACAAACATTTTCTCATTTGATCCACAGAATGAACCTAGGAGGTAGGTGTTACTATTATGCCCATTTCACAGATAAGGAAACTGAGGCAGACTTGCCCAGGGTCACATATCTAAGAAAGTTTCAGAGGTTTGATTAGATATACAAAATAAATGCAAGGTAATTTGGTGGATTAGCAAGCACCCTAGCACACCCGGGATGGCCTGCTAGCACAGGTTCTCTGATCTGCTTTGCTAAAGGAAAGACAACTTTTAAAGGGGTCAACAATCTTTCTTTAATGGCATTCACTAGTTCAGGGGAAAGGTCAGCACCATGAACATGGAGACAATGCAGAGAAATTAGCATAGAGATTCAACAGACAGGGTTCCCACTGTCTGAACAAAGTAATGCAGTCACCTACATACGCCACCAGTTCTGGAGAGCACCAGCATCTGAGTAGTGGGAGAGAGGGTGGTAGAGCAGGCAGTTAACAAATGGCTACTCAGAGTCCCATCCAGGAATCAAAAGGTCCTTCTCATAAGTAAACCCCCATAGCAAAATCTCATCTCAGAGTATATATACACTTTTGGCTAATAGGCTCAGAGCCAGAAGGCACCACAACCCTCCTGACTCAGTGACTAACTAGCTTAGTACTGAAAGGTGTGAAAGCCTTCCTCCAAGCAAGCCTCCCCTAAGCAAGCTCCTCCCTATGCAAGTTCCTCCCCCAATGGAATCTATGTGATTCAGGACTTATCACAAATGGGCCAGAGTTCAAAGCAGCAAGACATCCGTGATTGAACAGTAGTCATATATGCCCATTAATGGGTGGGGAAGAACTTCCTATTCCATTCATATTACATTTAGAGAGGAGGCACTGCAAACTGGGGAATCAGGGAAGGCTTCATGTAGGGGGTGGAACTTGAGCTGAACTTTGGTGGAAATTTGGGATTCTAAGAGGTGAGGGAATTAGATGACATTCCTGCATGGACTAGATGAACTATCTCATCAAACGCTGACATTCTACCACAACAGGGTTTCACAGGCATCAGTGGTCGGGGTGGGGGATGGAAGGGTGGTCAGGTACTGTGATGATTGCCATAATGGATTAAGTACAAATGTTGGTAGCTCTGAATGGTACCTTCCCCTAATTCAGAACACTTATAACTGTGTTCCCAGGGCTAGGCAAACCTGTTTAGTGGGCCAACCATTGAACCTAGAATGTTAGGCACCTAACATTGCCCTAGAACCTAGAATGTTAGGCACCAAATGGATCGGTCTTAGAGGTTACCTAGTCTAACTCATTTTATAGATGAGAAAACTGAGATCTAGAGAGGAAAAGTAGGGGTATCTGGGTGGCAGAGTGGATAGAGCTCTGGGTCTGGAGTCAGAGAGACCAAATCCAGCATTGGATACTTACTAACTGTGTGACCCTGGACAAGTCACTGGACTACTGTCTCCCTCAGTTTCTTCATCTGTAAAATGTAATAATAATAAAAACCCCAAATGCCCAGTGTTGGATTGAGGATCAATCCAATTGAGGATAATATCTGTAAAGCTTAGCATAGTGTCCATCACATGGTAGCTTGTAACTGTATATAACTGTAAGCTATTATTATTAACATTAAAAATGCCTTGCCCTGGGGGCAGGTAGGTGGTGCAGTGAATAGAGCACCAGCCCTGAAGTTTCGAGGACCTGAGTTCAAATACAGCCTCAGACACTTGATGCCTAACTAGCTGTGTGACCTTGGGCAAGTCACTTAACCCCAACTGTCCTGCTTTCCCCCCTCCAAAAAAAAGTGCCTTGCCCAAAACCACAGTGATGGTCAATAGTAAGTATAGTCAGGATTTGAACCTAGTTCCACTGACTTCAAATTCAGTGTTCTTCCTATGTTACTCACACAACTACTTACATGAACTATTTGTGCCCACCATGTGGTAAAGCCTAGCAAGTTCCTATGGTCTGATCAGCCATAGTCAGACACAGTGCACCTTGACCGCAACATAGTGCTGTCATGTTCAGATTACTTCTTCGGGAACAAAGAACAACAAACAACCATTGATGCAACTACTTGACATCCAAAGCTATATCAGGCTATGTATGCTGGAAACTAAACATGGGGCTTCCTCAAAACTGGGGGATGTTTCCTTTTTCCAAAAAAAGAAAAAGAAAAAAGAAAAATGGGGCTTTTATCAAAACTTGAATAGGAGTTATCTTGAGCCATTTGGGACTGAGGAAGGTTTGACAACGTGGGTGGAAATCTGCTCTTTTGGAAGTGTTAGTCTGCAGGAATGTCGACAAGCAGCTTATTACTTGGATACTTTCCCCAAACCACACTTTTGGAAATTTCCCTAGTGGTACAGATGGTACCATCACTGGGATTCTCCCTGGAGACTTGAGACCTCAGAATATTGCTCCAAATGCCATGGAACTGACAGAAGTAGTTCTGTTAAGATAACATTAGAATGTTCCAGCCATTCATTTCTCATTAACAAGCCTATCATTTCAAACCCTCTTGGGCATCCCGCCAGCAGTGAAAACACTAAGCTTGATTATTTTTTGTTCTCACCAGCCAAGAGCAGAAGACTGTCAATGTAATGTAGCATACTGAGCTCAACACTACAAGGTAAGAAATCTAGTTTCTAAACCAAGACTTGCCATTTAATGAGCTGGGTTTTCCCAGAGGCAAAGCTGCCCTCTTAGATAACAAATCTGGCTTCTCTGGAAACTGCTGGGACACTTTCAGACCACAACAATGCTTCCTACTAGTGTTGAAAAAGAACCACCCAACCACAAGTTTGGGAAAAACTTCAAGAAGCATCTAGACTCACTCACATCTGATCAGGATTCTCTTCTATATATAACCCAAGCCCAAGAGATAAAGCATCAGGTCAGCATTCTCTCCACCAATTAAGAGCTCCCTTCTGGATACACAGCTACGTGCAAATCATCTAGGCTTGGAACCTCAAATTATGTACAGTAGCTTAAGAATTCTAACAATAGTCATGGAGACTCTTTATCTGACTTTTAAACAGGCTTGCTGCAATAATAACACATTAGGAATTGCCACATTGCTAGACCTATGGAGAAACTCATGTCAAATTTTAAACTGGTCTTTCCCATAAAGGAAAATTAATTTGGGGCCACACTGAAAAACTTCAGAACTCAGATCAATGAAATGCCTAATCATAACTTCGGAAGACTGATGTCTTCTGTTTGTCCCTTAGCAGAGTGGTAGTGGACTATAAGTATGGAATGAAGCATGAATCTTCAAGTGTGGACAGTGTGCTGATTTATTTTGAGTGTATTTATATATTAAAAAGGAAAAGAAGAGGTGGCTAGGTGGCACAATGAGTAGAGCATCGGCCCTGGTGTCAGGAGGACCTGAGTTCAGATCCAGCCTCAGACACTAACACACACAAACAAAAACCTAGCTGTGTGACCTTGGGCAAGTTACTTAACCCCAATTGCCCTCCAAAATAAAAAAAGAAGAAGAGAAAAAAAGGAAAAGAAGAGAAAGAAGGGAAAGAAGCAAACGAAGGAAGGAAGAAAAGAAGGAAAGAAGGAAGGAAGGAAGGAAGGAAGGAAGGAAGGAAGGAAGGAAGGAAGGAAGGAAGGAAGGAAGGAAAGGAAGGGAAAGGAAAGGAAAAGAAAGGAAAGAAGGAAGAAAGGAAGGGAGAGAGGGAGGGAAGGAAGGAGGAAAGGAGGAAGAAAGGAAGGGAAGGAAGAAAGGAAAGAGAGAAGAAAGCAAGGAAGGAAGGATTCAAAGATATAATTCCTGTCTTCAAGGACCTTATTCATTATATTGTAAGGCCAGACATTGTATTAGAAGAAATTACAAGGCAATATATAAGAAGTGTAGTAGAACAGTGGTTTCCAATGTGTTAGCAACAGGTCCCTGCAAGACCACATGGCTATTGCAAAAGTTCTGCAAATTCATATGCACATGAAGTATTGCCATTTTTTTCTCTATTTAGTTCTAACAAAATGTGAAGTGTAGCTCAATATGATAAATAAGCACATATACCTTTTGCAGACAAAATAAATAATAGATTTTGCTGGGCAGAGGCAAGATGGCACAGTAAAAGCATGAATTTGCTTGAGCTCATCCCCAATTACCTCCATACCTGTAAAAAATTACTCTAAACAAATATTAGAGCTACAGAACCCACAAAATGACAGAGTTAAATTTGTCTCCAGTTGAGGACAGCCTGGCAGGCTGATAGGAAGGGTCTATCTCACTGGGCTGGGAGTGGAGAGTAGTCCTGCATGGGCCATGCTGGCACAGAACAGTGGCACAGACCATCCAGAGTAGCCATCAGGGGACTGAATCACTAGCAGCTATGGCAGTTTCCAGACTTCTTAACCCATAAATGACAAAGAGGAAGTAAAAGGTCAGTGGGGAAGTCTGTTGGAACTGGGTGAGAGAAGAGCATGGTCTGGCCCCTGCCCCTGGGGCAGCAGTGGTGGTGGTGAGGCTGCAGCTGCTGCAAGGGCAGCATTTGCTTCCTGGGCTCTAGGTCCACAGATGGTGGGGGGACCAAGCTTATTGACCAGAGGGAAATTGCAGGAATCTCTTTGCTGGCACTAAGGCAGGATTCTCTTGCTGTGCCCTGTTTGGATCTGGGTCGAAGTCTTGGTGGTCATTGTGGGGTGAGGAGGTGTGCTGGAATGGCAGAGCTTGTTGAATCTGTGAAGAGGCAGTCCTGTTCTCAGTTCTGAGGCTAGAAGTAGCTCTGACAATAGAAATTTGGGATACAGCACTCTCCACTCTGGAAACACCTCTACCATGGCAAAGAGCTCAAAAGTCAAGTAATTGGCTGGCAATATGAGTAAACAGAGGAAGAGAAATCAAGACTATATAATTGTTCTTTGGCAAAAAAGATCAAAACCTAGAACCAGAAGAAGACAACAAAGTCAAAACTCCTGCATCAAAAGCCTCCAAAAAAAATATGAATTGGTCACAGGCCATAGAGGAGCTCAAGAAGGATTTTGAAAATCAAGCAAGAGAAGTAGAGGAAAATTTGGGAAGAGAAATGAGTGATGGAAGAAAATCATGAAAAACAAGTCAACAGCTTGCTTAAAGAAATGCAAAAAATATTGAAGAAAATAACATCTTAAAAAATGGACTAACTCAAATGGCAAAAGAGGTCCAAAAAGCCAGTGAGGAGAATGCGTTAAAAAGCCAAATTGGCCAGATGGAAAAGGAAGTTCAAAAGCTCAATGAAGAAAATAATTCCTTCAGAATTAGATTGGAGCAAATGGAAGCTAATGACTTTATAAGAAATCAAGATATTATAAAACAGATCCAAAAGAATGAAAAAAATAGAAGTTAATGTAAAATACTCATTGGAAAAACCACTGACCTGGAAAATAGGTCCAGGAGAGATAATTTTAGAATGATTGGACTACCTGAAAGCCCTGATCAAAAAAAAGAGCCTAGACATCATCTTTCAAGAAATTATCAAGGAAAACTGCCCTGATATTCTAGAACTAGGGGGCAAAATAGAAATTGAAAGAATTCACCTATTGCCTCTTGAAAAAGATCCCAAAAAGAAAACTCCTAGGAATATTATAGCCAAATTCCAGAGTTCCCCAGATCAAGGAGAAAATATTACAAGCTATCAGGAAGAAACAATTTAAGTATTGTGGAAACACAATAAGGATGACACACGATCTAGCTTCTACATTAAGGGATCAAAGGGCTTGTAATATGATATTCTGGAGGGCAAAGGAGCTAGGATTAAAACCAAGGATCAGGGGGCGGAGCCAAGATGGCGGAGTAGAAACAGCTCATCCAAGCCTCTCTGCCCCCAGATTCTCCACAAACTATGTAAAAAAGGACTCTGAAAAACTTCTGGAGCCCCAGCACCCACAGAACCACACAGAGAAGCTAACCTCCCGCTGAGGACAGCCCAGCACCCTGCAGGAAGGACCAGCGCAGTGGTCTGGGAGCCGGCAGCGCGCAGAGCGCAGGAGCCGAGCCGAGCCCAGGTCCACGTGAGCCGAGGTTTTAGCCCCAGGGCGGCAGGGCCAGCAGCCGGCTGGAGGAACCCCAGAACACCAGGAACTGTGGAGACGCCAGAATTATCAACATAGACTTGCCTAGGACAAAGTAAGAGGTTAGTGTCCTATGGACTTTGGGACCTGTATTTGGGGAATGCGTCAGCTCCCTCCCCTGGGGGCTAGAAGCTGCTGAGGAGACACGCCATTTTGTAGTTTTCAGAGGCATTTCTGGCTCCCAGCCTACAAATCGTGGGGAGATCCAGCGATCAGTCTTGGGGGGTAATCGCTCTTGCTTTAACCTCCCTGGATCTGGATTGTGATCTAGGGTGGAAGTTGTGGGTGGGTTTATAGCTTGCCAGAAACGGAAGTTGCCCCCCACACGTTCGGGACGAAAATTCCTCTAGCAGGCCTTAAAGCCATAGTGTGGCAACAAGCCCCAAAGTCAAGCAATTAAGTGGCAACATGCCAAGGCAAAGGAAACAGAAAAATGCAACCCTAGACTCCTATTTTGGGGGCATAGAGCGGGAAAAGGACTGTGAGGTCAGAAGTCCTGCTCTAAAAGCCCCAGGGGAAAACATGAGTGGGTTGCAGGCCATAGAGGACCTTAAGAAGGACTTTAAAAATCAAATAAGAGAAGTGGAGGAAAAATTGGAAAGAGAAATGAGAAGGATGCAGGAAAAGTATGAAATGAGGGTCAACAGCCTGACTGAGGAAAACAACACCTTAAAAAATAGACTAACTCAAATGGCAAAGGAGGCCCAAAAGGGCAATGAGGAGAAGAATGCCTTAAAAAGTCAAATTTGCCAGATGGAAAAAGAATCTCAAAAGCTCACTGAGGAGATTCATTCCTTCAGAGTTAGACTGGAGCAAATGGAAGCTAATGACTTTATGAGAAATCAAGATGCTGTTAAGCAGATCCAAACAAATGAAAGATTAGAAGGCAATGTGAAATATCTCATGGGAAAAACCACTGACCTGGAAAATAGATCCAGGAGAGACAATTTAAAAATTATTGGACTACCTGAAAGCCACGATCAAGGAAAGAACCTAGAAATCACCCTTCAAGAAATTCTCAAGGAAAACTGCCCTGATGTTTTAGATCCAGAGGGCAAAATAGAGGTTGAAAGAATCCACCGATCACCTCCTGAAAAAGATCCCAAAAAGAAAACTCCCAGGAATATTATAGCCAGGTTCCAGAATCCCCAGATCAAGGAGAAAATACTACAAGCAGCCAGGAAGAAACAATTTCAATATTGTGGAAACACAATCAGAATAGCCCAGGACCTGGCAGCTTCTACACTGAGGGATTGAAGGGCATGGAATATGATATTCCAGAGGGCAAAAGAACTGGGAATGAACCCAAGGGTCACCTACCCAGCAAAACTGAGTATTTTGTTTCAGGGGAAAATATGGTCATTCAGTGGAATAGAGGACTTTCAAGCATTCTTGAGGAAAAAACCAGAATTGAATAGAAAATTTGACACCCAGACACAAGAAGGAAGAGATGCCTGAGAAGGTAATCAGGAAAAGAAATCAAAAGGAACTTATCAAAGTTGAACTATTTACATTCCTATATGGAAAAGCAATATCTGTGACTGATGATATCTTTCTCACTATGAAAATAATGGAAGAAGGGGGTGTGGTCATACAAATACATATGTGAATGTGTGTGTATATGGCTACAGTTATATATGGATAGAGGGCATAGGTTGATTTTGCTGGGAAGGGAGAGTACTCAAGGGATGAAATTATGAGGTGAGAGAGGAAAGTGGCAAGAGGAGATGGGGAGAGACATGGTAGGGTAAACTATCTCATGTAGGGGAAGTGGTGCAAAGGAGGGGGAGAATAAGGAAGGCTAAAAAGGCAAAACCACATTCACATTGAATTTGGTTCAGGGAGAAAATGACATACATACTAAATGGGATATCTCAACCTGCAGCAGGATAGGGGGAAGGGGGATGAGAGGAGGGATGATGGATGGGAGGGCATCCTTGGGGTGAGGGGAGGTTGGAAGTACCCACTATAGAAGAGGGACAGGATCATGTAGGGAATGGACCAGGTGGGGGTGGGATGAGTGGGAGGGAATTATAAGCAGCCTTGTACAATATATCTACTATGATAATGTTTTGCATAGCTAGACATGTACAACATATACTGAATTACTTATATCCCAAGAAGGAATGGGTGACAAGGGAGGAAGGAAATGGATCTGAAATTCAAGGTCGTAACATTAAATGTTTCAAATATATATATAAATACTATTATTAATACTCTTTTGCCTATAATTGGGAGATAAGATGTGCAGGCATTGGGACACAAAGATTCATCTTTCTCTAATGGAAAAGTCGATGGGGGTATGGGAGAAAGCAGATTGGAGGAAGCGATATCTTGTGGGGCTGCTATTCTGGGAGGGTGGGTAGGGGAATAATGGGGGGAAAATGATTGTAACTCAAAATCTGGCGGAAATGAATGATATAAAACAGAAGTTAATAAAGTATTTGTTTAAAAAAAAAAAAACGAAGGATCACTTACCCGGCAAAAGTGAGTATAATACTTCAGGGGGAAATGTGATTATTCAATGAAATAGAGGACTTTCAAGTATTCTTGATGAAAAGACCAGAGCTAAACAGAAAATTTGACTTTCAGATACAAGAAGCAAGAGAAGTGTGAAAAGGTAAACAGGAAAGAGAAATCATAAGGAACTTATTAAAGTTGAACTGTTTACATTCCTATATGGAAAGATGATGTTTGAAACTCATGAGACTTTTCTCAGGATTAAGATAGTTGAAGGGAATATATATGTACATATACATATGTCTGTGAGTATATGTATATATATATATATATATATATATGTATATGTATAGGTGGGTGTTTGTATATGTGTGTATATGTATATATAGAAGGCACAGGGTGAGTTGAATATGAAGAGATGATATCTAAAAAATAAAATTAAGAGGTGAGAGAGGAACATATTGGGAGAAGTATAAAGGGAGAGATAGATAAATTCTCTCAAATAAAAGGGGCAAGAGAAAGATATTACAATGGAGGGGAAGAGCATGGAAGTAAAAGGAAATGAGTTAACCTTACTCTCATTGGGTTTGCCTTAAGAAGGGAATAGCATATACATTCAATTGGATATCTTACCCTACAGGAAAGTGGGGGGAATGGGATAAGAGGGGGGATGATAGAAGGGAGGGTAGATTGGGGAAAGGGTTAGTCAAAGGCAAACACTTTTGAAAAGGGGCAGGGTCAAAGGAGAAAACAGAATAAATGGGGGGGTGGGTAGGATAGAGGGAAATATAGTTAGTCTTTCACAATATGACTACTATGTAAATGTTTTGCATAACTATACATGTATAAACTATATTGAATTGCTTGCCTTTCCAGTTGTGGTGGGTGAGGAGGGAAGAAGGGAGAGAATCTGGAACTCAAAGTTTTAAAAACTAATGTCAAAAAATTATTGTTGTATGCAACCGGGGAAATAAGATATACAGGCAATGGGGTATAGAAATCCATCTTGCCCTACAAGAAAGTAAGGGGAAAGGGGGGAAGGGAAGGAATGGGGAGAGTATAAGAGAGGGCAGATCGGGGGAAGGGATAATCAGTATGCTTGCCATCTTGGGGTGGGGGTAGGGGAGGGATGGGGAGAAAATTTGGAATTCAAAATCTTGTGGAAATGAATGTTGGGAACTAAAAATAAATAAATAAATTCTAAAAAAAATAACCAAACTATTCTGGAAAATGGTAAATTACTCTAGTAGATAATTAATATAGGAAATCTAATTTAAAAAAATAATAGATTTTGGCCATATGTATAGTAGGATAGGGACAAAGACTGAAGTTATGATTTCCTTGCCATAGGGAGCTCCTGGTGAGTAACTTCCTCCATCAATACAGGTTAGCACCTTCTCTGAAAAAGAGAGTTGCCTAAACACTGAGAAGTTCAGTGATTATTGGTCTAGGGTCCCACAACTCATTTTGTAAGAGGCAGGACTTTAATTCAGGTCTTTCTCTCTTGAAGACATCTCTTTATTTACTATGCCCTTGTTTTTTAAACATATGTATAAACCATTGCATTTAGAAAATTAAGATCATAGATTTAGAGTTGGAAAGGACTATCAAATATAACTCTCTCATTTTATAGATACAGAAACCAAGACCAAGAGAGAGTAAATAACTTGGCTTAGAACACACATCTTATAATCATCAGAGGTGGGATTTGATCCCAAGTTCTCATGACTATGAAGGAGTCGCAGCTCTTTCATTTCTTCCTTTCTTCTCTTTCCTTCCTTCTTCCCTTCCTTTTATTTCCTTTCTTCTCTTTCCTTCTTTCCCTTATCTTCCTTTTCCTTCCACAATGCCTCCTCATTTTACAGATGAGGAAGTAGAGGGCTTGAGAGGTTAAATGCTCCACTCAGTGTCATAGCAGCAGGAAATGGAAAAGTTAGAATTCGAAACCACATTCTTTGACTCCACATGCAAGGCTGTTTCCTCTGCATGATCAAATACAAATATCATTAAATACTATAGTATCTAAAATACCAAATTCATAGCAGGGTTTTGGTTTTGGGGGGATTTTTTTGATAATATATTTTCTCAACCAACAAATGTAACTACTATTGCAGAGAAATTAATTTTTAAAAATCATCTCAAAAAAGACCCTCATAATTAGAAAGGTTAGGACTGTCTGCATGAATGCCAAGAGAAGAGCAAATACAAGGAAAGAAGCATTTCCATAATCTCTCTGATTCTAGGAGAGGCGAAGCCTGCATCCTCTGATCCTCTGACATTCTCCTAAAGGACAAAAAAGTACAGTATTGACTTTCAAAAGCCATATTTGTCATCAATAAGATTGAGTTTATCTAATGTCCTAAGAGAGTTACTATACTTTTCGATTTTGCCAAAGACTAAAACATCATTACTGTAGTTAAGTGTATAAGGAATGTGTTGAATTGCTTCCATGAAGATGTCTTGAAACGTTTCCACAGCTGAGCTTATTGTAAATGTTCCCAGAAGGAAATTTTGTTTCTCATCCTTATTTCTTTGGAACCCCATGAGAAATACAAGAGATCTTGTTTATTGCTGAAATACATTTTGTTTAATGCCCTTGGCATCTGTCACTGGTGGTTTAAGCAGCAAAGAAGAGAATCATAATGTTTCTATGCTGAGAAAAGAAGGAAAAAGAGAGATTGAGAGGATGCAATGAAAATGTATACAGAGAAAAGGGAAGGCTCCTTTCAATTATAGTATGTTCATATTTCCTGTCTCAGGAATACAGAATGCTAAGAAGAGCTTCTCTTTGAAGAGTTGAGGAAATTTTAGAGCAAAACATATAAAAGCTAAGGAATTAAATAAAAGGTAGACCAAAGAAGAGAAATAAGACAGGTACAGGTAATCCACTTGGAGAAAAAGGACAAGTAGGAGGAGTGGATGAAACCATTTAGAAAATGTAAAGTATTATTGTGATGGCAAAGAATTAGAAAACATAAATTAGTCCATTGATTGAGGAATGGCTGACAAGTTATGATATATGGATGTGATGGAATACTATTGTGCTATTGTTGTGTGTCTTTTGTTTTCAAAGAGGACCATGACATCAGGGAGATGATGACATGACTTGGAGTTGACTTTGATTTTAGGGAGGGAAGGTTGTGCTGGGTCACCAGCCTTACTTTCTACTCCAGAACCATCTGGGTCCAGTGGTCAGATATTCATCACGATGACTGGAGATGGCCCAAGATGCAATGGAAGACCCTGGCCCTTTTAGATTAAGGCCTTTTCAGGTTCTCACTTTGAGTGAGGTAACACCCATTCAGTGAATAGGTCTCTTTTGTGCTATAAGAAATTAAGAAGGGGATAGTTTCAGAGAAACCTGGAAAGATTTGAATGAACTGATGAAAAGGGAGAGAAGCAAAACTGGGAAAACAGTATACAACAACAGCAATATTGTAAAGACAAACAACTGTGAAAGACTTAGGATATCCTATCAACACAATTCCAGAGGACTCATTTTGAAATATGTTCCACCTCCTGATAGAAAAAGTGATGAACTCAAAGTGCAGACTGAGATTTTTTTTTTGACAACTGTAATATGGGAATTTGTTTTGCTTGATTATACATGTTTGTAATAGAGGATTTACTTTTCTTGCTTTATCAATGGATGGGAGTGGTGGGAAGGAGGGAAAGAAGGAGGATCTTCGTTTGAAAACATAATAAATTTTTTCAAAAAAGAAAATATGGGGTAACCTAGGACCATACATCATACTCTGGTGACATAACTGGTAAATGATTAATGAACTCATCTCAGGAATCATTCCAAGCCTACAAGAATCCCTAAATCTTTTATATAATGCTAAACATCAACAGTTCTTTTGGTCATTCCTCATAAGACATGCCTTTTAGTGGACATTTTTTTTCATATTTGTATGATCAATGATTTGAACAAATTAGAATCTTGGTTTATTGGCCATGATGCTGAGTAGGGTTTATCTCTGAAGACAGGGAAGTGAATTCTACAGAAGGGAAATTCTCCCCACACACCTTTTCTTTTTTCACATGCTGATGCCTGTCTGTTCCTTGCATTGCTGATGTACTTTCATCAAATAGTCTACACTGTTGTTGTTATTTTTGCTTTTAAGTGGACTTAGGGAACTCTCAGTGAGGAAGCTCCCTCTACCAATGAGAATATACTTACTTTGAAGTACAAATTGACTGAATGAATGGACCTAAAGAGTATTCATTGATGTAAACACTTTAAGCAACTTTCTAGTGGAGTATACTTTTTCTGGGGTACTCTTTAATTATTTGCTAGTCAACATTTTCATTAATGTAATTTAATAGAGATATTTGGAAAGTGGCTTTGGAGTTTTGAGCTTGGATCCCCCCAAAAAATCAACTACATAAATACAGAATGTGGGAGGTATAGTGTTGTATGGAAAAGATTTGGGGATATAAATGGACTACAAATACAATATGACTCAAGAGTATGACATGGCAGCCAAAATAATCTAACATGATCCTAACCTGAATGAATGATATCCAGAATGAGGAAGATGATCATCCTCTTGTACCTTTCACTGATCAGACCATAGCTGGATTATAATACTCAATTCTGGATATGATTATGGAAGCATACTAAGGTCCCCCTGCACCCTCTTGAGAAATCTTAATAAAATATTTTTCTAAGCATCCTAATCTGAAGTCTTTAGACTCATCTGAATGATTATCAGTCTTTCTAAAAATTATCACTTCAAAAACAATGTTGTGCACCAAAGTCTTTTTAAATCATTTTAATAAAAAGTTTAATGAATTTCTAATCCCTCTATGCTCACCCCAAGTCCCTTTTTCTTAATCAGTCTAGGAAAGACTCCTTCCTCGAGTAATTAGGTTAAAGGTCAGACTAAGAAAAGGAAGAAGTTTTTTGTTTCAATTAATGGAAGTATTTCTTGAGTTCACCTTAGACCACGTGAAAATGAGAAATGTCAGAGCAGAGGTTCTTGACCTGGGGTCTGTGAACTTTTTAAAAAATATATTTTAATAGGGGCAGCTAGGTGGCACAGGGAATAGAGCAGCCACCCTTGAGTCAGGAGGACCTGAGTTCAAATCTGACCTCAGACACTTGACACTTAACTCGCTGTGTGACATTGGGCAAGTCACTTAACCTGAATTGCCTCGACTTTCCCTTCCAATAGATAGATAGATAGATAAACTGTATTTCAACTTAATTTCCTTTGCAATTTCTATGTATTTTATTTTATGCATTTAAAAAACATTCTTCTGATTTGGGGTCCATTCACTAGATGGACAACGAGATCCAGGACAAAAAAAAGGTTAAGAATCCCTGATTTAGAGCAGTCAAGAAGGATTAAATAGTTTTAGGAAAAGGAATCTCTAGACTGTGCTGACAATTTAAGTTATTATATTTTGAGACTGTTTCCTAAACTCTGGTTCAATCTTGACTATTGAATTTTATCTATTATTTGAGATTATGAATTGTAACTCCAAAATGACTTATTAACATAAGAGAGATTTTTCAAAGGCATGGAATAATTCAGTCTTTGGATCTCTTTCAATCAAAATAAATATTTGTAATTAATTTAATCTACATGAATAAAAATTGTCTGTGGTAGGCTGGTGCCTAAAACACAAAATACAAAGCATAGGGACATACATTTTAGGAAGTACACTGACTATGTCCTGATCGAAAGAAGACAGACAGGATTGTGAAAAGACTTGAAACTATGTCACATGGTCATCTGTTGAAGAAAGTGGAACTTTTTAGTTTAGAAAAGAAAAAACTTGTTGTCATCACAACTACCTTCAAGTGTTAGAAAAATGTTGGCAGAGCTGTGGAGAAAGAGGCACACATATTGCTGATAGAGCTATAAATGGGTGCAATTTTTTGTAAAGCAATATGGCAATGTACAATGAAAGCTTTGTCCTTTGTCCTAATGGTCCTACCAATAGGACTATACCTGAAGGGTGATATTAAAGAGGGAAGAAGCTCTATAGATTCACACACATTCAACAGTACCTTTAGTCATAATAGATAAAAACTGGAATCAACCCACTTTTCCAATGATGAGGCGAATAACTAAATACTTTGTGGTATAATGAAACATAGGAAATGGAGAAGAATATAAAGAAATATAGCTAGAAATATGTAGCAACAGTGAAGAAAGCAAAACCCCAGCAACTGAGGCATCAAATATGCCTCTACAAAAACATAAGGGCAACAAAATTTAAAAATAAACACCAAAAAATCAGCAGGTGGAACAGACAAAACAAGGTTTTCTTTTTATTATTTTATTAAAGTTGAAATGTATTTTTCTCACCAAATTGTAAACTGGATATTTTATGTATGATCTCATTTTAGGACTGTCACTATTTCAATATTTCTTGATTGATATTAAGTTTGTTCTGGTAGAATAAAAACTCACTGAGGGTGGGGATCACTTTGTTTTTGTGTTGTATTGGCAGCACCTAGGACAATACCTTGCACACAGGTGCTCAATAATTATTGAATTTAGTTCAGTTGGATTTATATTTTAGAATGACAAGAAAGAAAAGGAGAGGGGAAATGAGAGGGAAGAGAAAAGGGGGAAAGGAACAGAAAGGAAGGGAGAAGGGGAGGAAAGGGAAGGGAAGATCTGTAGAAAACTAGCTTGGCTGTCCCACCAAATCTTATCTCAAATGAGGAAATATTTCTAAAGTGCTTAGCACAGAGTCTGGTACATAGTCGGTGCTTAATCTGGTACATAGTAGGTGCTCTAAACACAAGTAGGTGTTTGTTTCCCTCCTCTTCCCCATGTACCTTTGACAAAGGAAGCTGGGCTGTGCAGATAAAGTGAGAGAAGTAAGATGTGTGATGGGAAGAGCATTAGTCTTCAATTCAGAAGATCTTAGAAAGCAATGTGGCACAGGGAACTGAAGTCAGAAAACTAAGTTCAAATCCAGTCTCAGACACTTAATAGCTTTCTGACTCTGGGCAAGTTACTTAACCTTTGTTTTCCTCAGTTTTCTCAACTGCTAAATGGAGATAATAATGGCACTTGCCTCCTAGGGTTGTTTCAAGGATCAAATAATATTTCTAAAGTATTTAGCACAATGCTTGGCACATAGTAGGTGCTATATATAAATGATGATGATGATGATGATGCCTTTGACACCTGTATGACCTTGGGCAAGTCTTCTAACCTCCCTGTACCAGTAGTTTCTCTATCCATAAAATGAAAGGGTTACCAGGGGGTGGAATCAAGATGGCGGAATAGAAACAGCACTTCTGTGGAGCTCTGGCCCACACCACTTCAAAATTATGTAAATGGGGGACTCTGAACAACCTCTGGAGCTCCAGAACCCACAAAATGGCACAGAGAAGCTAACCTCCCGCTGAGGACAGTCCTGCAGCCTGGCAAGGAACAGCCAGCACAGTACTCTGGCAAAGGAAACAAAATAAACAGAAATATGCAACATTAGACTCCTATTTTGGGGGCAAAGAGGATCAAAGCATGGAACAGGAGGAGGACTGGGAGGTCAGAACTCCTGCACCAAACGCCCCAAATGAAAATGTGAGTGGGTTACAGGCCATAGAGGACCTTAAGAAGCAGATAAGAGAAGTGGGGGGAAAATTGGGAAGAGAAATGAGAAAGACGCAAGAAAAGTATGAAATCATAGTCAAAAGCCTGACTGAGGAAATTAACACCTTAAAAAACAGACTAACTCAAATGGCAAAAGAGGCTCAGAAAGGCAATGAGGAGAAGAATGCCTTAAAAAGCCGAATTTGCCAGATGGAAAAAGAATCTCAAAAGCTCACTGAGGAGAATCATTCCCTTAGAATTAGACTGGAGCAAATGGAAGCTGGTGACTTTATGAGAAATCAAGATGCTATTAAGCAGATCCAAACAAATGAAAGAATAGAAGGCAATGTGAAATATCTCATGGGAAAAACCACTGACCTGGAAAATAGATCCAGGAGAGACAATCTAAAAATTATTGGACTACCTGAAAGCCATGATCAAAGAAAGAATCTAGAAATCATCCTTCAAGAAATTCTCGAGGAAAATTGCCCTGATTTTTTAGAACCAGAGGGTAAAATAGAGATTGAAAGAATCCATAGATCACCTCCTGAAAAAGATCCCAAAAAGAAAACTCCTAGGAATATTGTAGCCAGGTTCCAAGCTTCTCAGATCAAGGAGAAAATATTACAAGCAGTCAGGAAGAAACAATTTCAATATTGTGGAAACATAATCAGGTTAACACAGGATCTGGCAGCTTCTACACTGAGGGATCGAAGGGCATGGAATATGATATTCTGCAGGTCAAAGGAGCTGGGATTAAAACCAAGAATCACCTACCCAGCAAAACTGAGTATCATGTTTCAGGGGAAAAACTGGTCATTTAGTGGAATAGAGGACTTTCAAGCATTCTTGAGGAAAAAACCAGAGTTGAATAGAAAATTTGACATTCAGATACAAGAAGCAAGAGATGTTTGAGAAGGTAAACAGGGAAAAGAAATCACTATGAATTTATAAAAGTTGAAATATTTACATTCCTACAGGGAAAAACAATAACTGTAACTGATGAAAATTTTCTCAGTATGAAAATAGTTGAAGGAGGGTATATAGGCATATAAATATATATGTGAATGTGTGTATATATGTTTTCAGGTATACATAGATAGAGGGCACAGGTCGAATTTAATAGGAAGGCATGATACTTAAAAGGTGAGGTTAAGAGGTGAGAGAAGAATGTGGTGAGGGGGAATGGGGAGAGACAATGGGGTGAACTGTCTCATGTAGAGGAGGAGGGGGAAGGTGGTTGCAGGGGAGGGGAGGAACAAGAAGGCAAAAAGGCAAAACCTTATTCTCATTGAATTTGTAGCAGGGAGAGAATGACATGCATACTAAATAGGGTGTCCCACCCTACAGGAACGTGGGGGAGAGGGGGATGGGGGAAGGTGGTGGAGGGGAGGGCAGGCTGGGGGGGAGGGAAGTTGGAAGCACCCTCTTTTGAAAAGGGACAGGATCAAGGTGGGGAGTGGACCAGGTGGAAGGTGGGATGGGAGGAAGGGAAATATGGTCAGTCTTTTACAATATATCTACTAGGGTAATGTTTTGCATAG
Organism: Gymnobelideus leadbeateri; assembly: GCA_011680675.1. Classification (NCBI taxonomy): domain Eukaryota; kingdom Metazoa; phylum Chordata; class Mammalia; order Diprotodontia; family Petauridae; genus Gymnobelideus; species Gymnobelideus leadbeateri. The sequence continues at coordinate 443,718 of WOXC01000560.1, forward strand.
CTACACATGTACAGCATATACTGAGTTGCTTGTCTCCCTTTTAAAATCAAATTTTTAAAAAATATATATAAATGCTATGATTAATACTATTTTGCATATAATTGGGAGATAAGATGTGCAGGCAAGGGGGCTAGGGGATTCACCTCGCCCTGCTGGAAAAGTCAAAGGGGGTATGGGAGAAGAGATGGGAGAGAGCAGATTGGTTGAGGGGATATCCTGTGGGACTGCTATTCTGGGGTGGTGGGTAGGGGAAAAATGGGGAAAAAATTATAACTCAAAATATGGCATAAATGAATGATGTAAACCAGAAGTTAATAAAGCATTTGGAAAAAAAAAATGAAAGGGTTACCTGCCTAGATAACCTCTAAGGTCCTTTCAGCAACTCTAAATCCATGAACCTATGTGGTCCTTAGATCTGACTTAATAGTAAATGACCCTGAGTAACTTATGTAACTAATTACTTTCAGCCTCCTATTTCTCTCAGGTAAAATGATGAGGATCTGCATAGCTCATTGTGAGGAAAGCACTTTGTGGAATGTGAGTTATTGGTCTTACTCTCAAGGCACGGGTGCTATCTAGTGGCAAAACACATTAATAGCACTTACACAAAGAGTCCATTATGTTTTAGGTCTAAGAGCCCATATTGTGGAAATAACATTTTTTTAAATGCACAATAAAGAGATAACAATATATCAGAAAGAGGTAGCTCCTGGTTTATCAGACTATTTCAATGAAATTAAACAGAAATTGCCATCATTCTCCAAACTGAGGAGGTTGGTTAGCTCTTGCTGTCATACTTAGTATATATAGCCTTCATAGATGTAAGGCTAGAAGGGACCTCAGAGGCCAACTAGTCAAACCCTCTTATGTTATAGATGAAGAAACTGAGGCCTAAGGAGGTTAAGTGATTTGAGTAAGGTCACAGAGATAGTAATCATTAAAGGTGGATTTAGAACACAGTGCTCTGAATCCAGAATCAGAATTTCTTGCTAGAAGTTCTAGTAACACACTGCCCTCTGTCATGTGGACTTAAAAACATCTCAAGGTGAGTTGAGCTGGTTTGGGATTATTCACTATCCTTATTATAATTTTCTTTTTCTTTTTCTTTTCTGGTACCCTTCCTTCTATTCACAGGTGTTTACATTTTATTGTTTACTTATATTAGTATCATTAGCTTTTTAAAATTCTTAATTTTGGCAAATAACTTTTTTACATTGCCTTCATTGTCCTAATACATTCTCCCTGCCTCCCCTACCCAGCGAGTCATCCCTTGTGATAAAAAGAAGTTTATCTTAACATGCCAAAAAAGTCTAATAGGATGTGCAATGTTCCACACTTGTCTCTGTGATGGAGTGAGAAAGTGAATTTTTTCATCTTTACTTCAGGTCATCATAATTACACAACTTTCTATTTCAAAGGGATTTTGTTATTGTTCTTTCTATTTACATTGCTATAGTCATTGTTTGTATAGATTACTTTGCTGTTACAGTGCTTATAAGTCTTCCCATGCTTTTCTGAATTCTTCATAATAATTGTTTCACTGTAATATTCCATAATGAACATGTACCACTATTTGTTTAGACATTTCCCAATTAATAAGTGTCTTTCCAGTTCTTTGCTGCCGCAAAAAGTTCTGCAATTAATATTTTGGTTTGTATGGGACATTTCTTTCCTTTTATTTTACTTCACTGTGGTATATGCCTAGTAACAGGATGTCTGGGTCAAAGGGTGTGAACATTTTAATTACTTTCATAGCATCTAAAACTACCTTCCAAATTACGTTCTAGATTGGGTCCACTTCACAGCTCCACAAACCAGGAGTTACTGTACTAATCTTTCCACATTACATCTGACATTGACTAGTCCCATCTTTTGTCATCTTTCCCAATTTGCTTGATGTCAGGAGAAATCTCAGAATTGTTTGGATTTGCTTTTTTCTTACTATTAATGATTTGGGACTATCCAATTCTTTTGAGAAATGTATGTTTATGCCCATTGACCATTTGTCCATTGGAGAATGGATTTTTTTCATTAAAGTGGGGTGAAGAACAGCTAGGGGTGCACTCATGCAGGCACACTCAGAAATGCTAGCATTCTATGTTCCATTTAGGTAATTCTACAATCCCACTAAGTTTAGACCATTCATATCACAGTGTCATGTCAGTTTACTAATCCCAGGCATAAAGTCTCAGCAGCCTAGGTGGCACTTTATATATACTTCCCATTTTGTCACACTAAATATTACAAAATATTTTTAATATGTCAAGGTTGAAATTTAATAAAACTAATCACTTTTATTGCTTTATCAAGGATATTCTTAAGTGAAACTGGAATTAATTTTTTCTACTGCAAGTGTATGGTGGTGAAGAATATAGTGACTACTGGTTCCGTTTGGTGCCACTGCCCTGATTCATCCTAAGATGCCAGCAGCTTGACCTGCCCCCTTTTTTTTGCACCATCAGTGTAAAGGTCAACAGTTATTCCAGGATAAACCATGAGATGCAAAAGAAAGTTATCATATTTCAATACCATTTGTGTTTGTTGCCAAGTATTCACATAAAAGATCTTTGATGACTAATTGGTGCTGATACTGGATGAATACCATCAAACCCAGCAAGTCTCATCCATTTGTAGGGCAAAGTTACAATTCTACAGATGAAGTATTAAGTCTAAATCTTTAAGAAATCGTGTAACCTCTATGCATTTGTGAAAGAATAAGAGTTAAAAAGGAAAATGATATTTTAAGATTATTATGGAAAAAGAAATTTTGTCTCAGTTCCCCTAAGAGTGCTTCAGTGAAGCTCAGACCATAGTTTATGAACCATGGGTCTAGAACATAGGATGTTTGAAGGTTAAGTTGTTGTTGGTCAGTTGTTTCAGTCGTGTTTGACACTTTGTTGACCCCATTTGAGGTCTTCTTGGCAGAGATATTGGAGCGGTTTGCCATTTCCTCCTCTAGCTCATTTTACAGATGAGGAAACTGAGGCAGGTAGAGTTAAGTGACTTGCTCAGCATTATATGGTGTTTGAGGCCAGATTTGAATTAATGAACATGTGTGTTCCTGACTTTAGACACAGCATTCTATCCACTGTGCCACCTAGCTGCCCCAAAGGGTAAGTAGTCTGTAATAATTATCACTAATAATAGAACATATATATGGCACTTTAAGATTTGTAAAGCACTTTATATGTATTTGCTACTCATTAACAACCCTGTGAAACAGATGCTAGTGTTAGCTCCATTTTGCAGAAGAGGAACTGAGGCTAAAGAAGGTGAAATTACTTAGCTAGATACACAGCTAGTACCTCAGGTAGGATTAGAACTCAGGTCTTCTTGAATGTAAGCCCAGTACTCTATTAACTATGCTGTCTGGTGTAGTTTATGTAGAACCTTAAATGCCACCCAAAGGAGTTTGTATTTTCTCCTACGGGCAACAGGTGGTCACCAGCTTTTTGTAGGACTTGTTCTGATAATGAAATGTTGAGATTTCTTACTACTGATATTTTTCAGTTATTCGTACAAGACTGAGCTTTTCATTTATAAATTTTATTGCGACATTATTAGGCTTATAGATTTTAAAACTTAATGAAGGTCAGCCAGCCTTCATTTACCTCCCTGCTTGATGCTCAGAGCCTCCTCGTCTTGAAATATTCCACAACTGGGGGGTAGAGTCAAGATGGCAGAGTAGAATCAGGACCTCCACAGGGCTCCAGCTTCCACCTCCCCCAATTCATGTAAAAGGGAACTGTGAACAAACTTTGGATCTACAGAACCCACAAAATCACACAGAAGAGCTAACCTCCCACTGAGGATAGCCCGGCAGGCCGGCAGGGAGCAGCCAGTCCAGTGCTCTGGGAGCTGAACCTGGCCCTGCACGAGCCAGAGGTTTTTGCCCAACTGACCAGCCACCAGCTGGAGGGATTTCAAATCACCAGCAGCTGTGCTGGTTTCCAGAATTATCAACACATAGATGCTAAAGACAAAGTGAGAGGTCAGTGCAGTATGGACTTTGGGATCCAGTAGTTCAGGAGCGTGTTGACTTTTGCCCCCAGGGCAAGAAGCTGCTGAGACCCTGTAGGTCTGCAGATGCAGCCACATAGCAGCTTCAGCTCCTAGCCTGCAGACTGTAGGGGGACCAAGTGACCAGTCTGAGGGGTAATCACTCTTGTTATAACCCTTTTGAATCTGGATTGTGGTCTAGGGTAGAGGTCCTGGAGTGCACAACCAGCTTGCCAGAATGTGTGGAGGCTTCAGAGAGGGCACCCAACTAATACCTTTGGCAGCTGAGAAAACCCCAGCATTTGGGACAAAGGTACCCTGTCTGGTGGCAGAGTCCTACTATGGCAAAAAGCCCAAAAGTCAAATAATTGAGTGGTAACATGAGCAGGCAAAGGAAACAAAACAAACAGAGGAATCCAACACTAGACTCCTATTTTGGGGACAAAAAGGATCAAAGCATGGAACAGGAGGAAGACAGTGAAGTCAGAACTCCTGCACCAAAACGTTCCAAGAAAAATATGACCTGATTACAGGCCATAGAGGAGCTTTAAAAGGATTTTGGAAATCAAATGAGAGAAATGAAGGAAAAATTGGGAAGAGAAATAAGAATGATGCAAGAAAAGTATGAAATGAAAGTCAACAACCTGACTGAGGAAAATAACACCTTAAAAAATAGACTAACTGAGATGGCAAAAGAGGCTCAAAAAGGCAATGAGGAGAAGAATGCCTTAAAAAGCCGAATTTTCCAGATGGAAAAAAGAATCTCAGAAGCTCACTGAGGAGAATCATTCCTTCAGAATTATATTGGAGCAAATGGAAGCTAGTGACTTTATGAGAAATCAAGATACTATTAAACAGATCCAAACAATGAAAAAATAGAAGGCAATATGAAATATATCATGGGAAAAACCACTGACCTGGAAAATAGATCCAGGAGACATAATTTAAAAATTATTGGACTACCTGAAAGCCATAATCAAAAAAAGAACCTTAAAATCATCCTTCAAGAAATTCTCAAGGAAAATTGCCCTGATGTCTTAGAACCAGAGGGCAAAATAGAAGTTTAAAAATCCATCAATCACCTTCTGAAAAAGATCCTAAAAAGAAAACTCTTAGGAACATTATAGCCAGGTTCCAGAGTTTCCAGATCAAGGAGAAAATATTACAAGCAGCCAGGAAGAAACAATTTCAATATTGTGGAAACACAATCATGATAAGTCAGGACATGGCAGCTTCTACATTGAGGGAGTGAAGGGCTTGGTATATGATATTCTGGAGGTCAAAGGATCTGGGATTAAAACCAAGAATCACGGGATGTCTAGGTGGCACAGTCAATAGAGTGCTGGCCCTGGAGTCAGAAGGACCTGAGTTCAGATCCGGCCTCAGACACTTAACGCACACACAAACAAACAAACAAACAAACAAAAACCTAGCCATGTGACTTCAGGCAAGTTACTTAACCCCAATTGCCCTCCAAAAAGCAAAAAACAAAAAACAAACAAAAAAAAAACAAGAATCACCTACCCAACAAAAATGAGTATCATGTCCAGGGGAAAATATGGTCATTCAATAGAATAGAGGACTTTCAAGCATTCTTGAGGAAAAAACCAGGGTTGAATAGAAAATTTGACATTCAGACCCAAGAAGCAAGAGAAGCTTGAGAAGGTAAACAGGGAAAAGAAATCATAAGGAACTTATCAAAGTTGAACTATTTACATTCCTACATGGAAAAACAATAACTGTAACTTATGAAACTTTTCTCAGTATGAGAGTAGTTGAAGGGAATAGAAATGTATATATGTTTGTATTATGTATATATACATATATATGTCTATATAGGAGGGTATATGGGCATATGAATACATATATGTGTGTGTGTATATATGTCTACGGGTATACATAGAGGTCACAGGACCAATTGAAAAGGAATGGATGATATTTAAAAAGTGAAATTAAGAGGTGAGAGAGGAATATAATGAGAGGAGATGGGGAGAAACAGAATGGGGTAAATTATCTCATATAGAAGAGGCAAGGGAAAATTGTTACAATGGAGGGAAGAACAGGAAGGCAAAAGGGAATGAGTCAACCTTATTCCCATTGAATTTGGCTTAAGGAAGGAATGACATACACATTAAATAGGGTTTCTTACCCTACAGGAGAGTAGAGAGGAAGGAAAAGAGAAGGGGGGATAATGGAAGGCAGGGCAGGCTGGGGGGGAGGGAAGTTGGAAGTACCCACTTTTGAAAAGGGACAAGATCAAAAAAGTGGGGGGGGGGGGCTAAGTGGCGCAGTGAGTAAGAGCACCAGCCCCAGAGTTGGGAAGACCCGGGATCAGATCCAGCCTCAGAAAATGAGCACCCACACATAAATAATGACCAGCTGTGTGACCTGGAGGAAGTTAACCCCAATTGCTTTAAAAAAAAAAAAAAGAAGGGGCAGCTAGGTGGCTCAGTGAATAGAGTGTCAGCCCTGGAGTCAGAAGGACCTGAGTTCGGATCCAGCCTCAGACACTTAACGCACACACAAACAAAAAAACTTAGCCGTGTGAACTTGGGCAAGTTACTTAATCCCAATTGCCCTCCAAAAAGCAAAAAGAAAGAAAGAAAGAAAGAAAGAAAGAAAGAAAGAAAGAAAGAAAGAAAGAAAGAAAGAAAGAAAGAAAGAAAGAAAGAAAGAAAGAAAGAAAAGGAAATAAAAGAAAAGGGACAGGATCAAAATAGAGTATAGAACAAGTGGGGGAGTGGGATAGGATAGAGGGAAATATAGTCAGTCTTCCACAATATATCCACTATGGAATGTTTTGCATAGCTACTCATGTACAACCTGTATTGAATTGCTTATCTTCCCAGTGAAGGTGGGGGACAAGAGAGGAAGAGAAAAAATCTGGAATCCAAAGTTTTAAAATCAAATGTTTAAAATATATATATATATATACATATATATATATGTATATATATATATATATATACATATTATTAGTATTATTCTACATTTAACTGGGAAATAACATATACAGGAACTGGGGCATAGATATCCACCATACCCTCCTGGAAAGTCAAAGGGGGAATGGGGGTTAGATATGGGAGAGAAGAGATTGGGGGAGGGGATATTCAATGGGAACCCTCTTTTGGGGTGGTGGGTAGGGAAAATTGGGGAGAAAATTTGTAACTCAAAATCTTGTGGAAATAAATGATGTAAACTAAAAAATAAAAAAAAGAGAAAAAAGTTTAAGCTAACAACAAAGAAGCTGGAGCTTGGTTCTGAAAGGTGACAAATGTATCTGTTACCAAGCTTCATGTGAGTTAGAGCAGGAAAGGACATTAAGGTTAAATATGTGAGAGCTTAACTTTTTTTTTTTTTTTGGAGGGCAATTGGGGTTAAGTAACTTGCCCAAGGTCACAGGCTAGGTTTTTGTTTGTGTGTGTTAAGTGTCTGAGGCTGGATCCGAACTCAGGTCCTTCTGACTCCAGGGCCAGCTCTCTACTCACTGCGCCACCTAGCCGCCCAAGTGCTTAACTTTTAATAAGTGTGTGTCATGGACTCCTTTAGCAATCTGGTGAAGGTCACTGACCGCTTCTCAGAATAATATTTTTCAAAAGCATAAAATTAAATATATAGGACTACAAAGGAATTATAAAATTACAAAGGGCTTTTGTGAAGATCAAATGAGAAAGTATTTGTAAAGCACTGAACACAGTGCCTTGCATACAGTAGGCACTTAATAAACACTCATCATCCACTATGCCCCACCCTCTGAAAACTAATTATATTTTAATACAGTAAACAAAATATTTTTAAAACAAGTTTACTGACTTCAAGTTCAGAAAACTAATCTTATCCAGTATTCCTATTTACATATGAGAAAACTGAGGTCCAAACAGATTTGTCCTACAGTCAACTATACCAGATTGAGGTCTCATAACTTAAAAGGCAGTATTTTTTCTAAGATATCATGTCACCTTAGCCCTTATGTGGAAAGTTTCCTCCTCATATCCCATCATTGAGGGTACAGTTGCAAGTGGGAGCATTTTGACTGTTCTTCTGTGAGAGCTATTTAGGGGCACCAGGTAGTAGTTAGGATATTGACATGTGTAGTTTTGAAGGAGTGAAGGGCTGTGTTTTTAAAAGGAAATGGCCAGGAGCCATAATGAGTATGTTCATATGAGAACAGAATATTGTTGCAGTTAAGTAGGTATTTCAGGTGTGGTCTAACAGGTGAAAAGGAAAATGAGGACAAAGACTAGGAGTCCTCGGTACTATGGAACCTTCCCATGAGCTTTTCCAAAATGGGCTCTTGGTGTATGTACATTGGGGTAGGACCTGTGGTCTAGTTCTGAGTGCCCCCACCAATATATCAGTATATATATGAAAGCCAGAATTTTTTTTTCTGGAAAACTTTATTGTAGGTGGAATGGGACACAGCTGGACACAGTAAGTTAGATGATTCCAGTTTTGTTGGCAACATCTAAAGCATCATAGTCTGGAGCAAGACAGACATAGGGCTTCTTCTCTCCAACAGGCTGGATCAGTGTGTTGACCTTGGCTCACATACATACAGCTTCTTTACGGCCTGCTTGATCTGATGCTTGTTGGCTATGAAGACTAGGGTGTGGTTGTCCTCAATCTTCTTCATAGCAGACTCAATGGTCAAAGGAAACTTAATGATGGCATAGTGATCGAGCTTGTTTCACTGAGGTGTGCTCTTCTGAGTGTATTTGGGCTGCCTTCGAAGCCCAAGTGTCTTTGGTTGCTGGAAGGTGGAGTATGTTCAGATCTTCTTTTTGTGGCTATGGATACGCTTCTGCACTGCCTTCTTGGCCTTCAAAGGCTTGGACTTGGCTTCTGTCTTGGGTGGACAATGGCTTCCTTCTTTCCCTGCAGTGCCATCTTGGGGGAAAGGGTCTTCTGAGGTCCAGAATTTTTTTTTAATAAAACTAATGTGCATCATCAGTAACTGAGATTGCCTTTGAACTTGTTTCAGTGGGAGGGTGCCTGGGGTGGGTAAGAAGAAAAGGATGAGGTAACTGGGTCAGAGGGCCCAGAACGGTAGTTCTGCCCTTTACAATTTGTATGACAATGGACGAATCATTTAAGCCCTATGGACCTTAGTTTCGTCATCTATAAAATGAAAGGGTTAGCCCAGATGACTTCTTTTTTTTTTAAACAAATGCTTTATTAACTTCTGTTTTACATCATTCATTTCTGCCAGATTTTGAGTTACAATCATTTCCCCCCCGTTATTCCCCTACCCAACCTCCCAGAATAGCAGTCCCACAAGATATTGCTTCCTCCAATCTGCTCTTTCCCATACCTTCTCCCATACCCCCTTCGACTTTTCCATTAGAGGAAGGTGAATCTTTGTGTCCCAATGCCTGCACATCTTATCTCCCAATTATAAGCAAAAGAGTATTAATAATAGTATTTATATATATTTGAAACATTTAATGTTAAGACCTCGAATTTCAGATCCATTTCCTTCCTCCCTTGTCACACATTCCCTCTGGGGAGATAAGTAATTCAGTATATGTTGTACATGTCTAGCTATGCAAAACATTATCATAGTAGATATATTGTACAAGGCTGCTTATAATTCACTCCCACTCATCCCACCCCCCACCTGGTCCATTCCCTACATGATCCTGTCCCTCTTCTATAGTGGGTACTTCCAACCTCCCCTCCCCCCAAGGATGCCCTCCCATCCATCATCCCTCCTCTCATCCCCCTTCCCCCTATTCTGCTGCAGGTTGAGATATCCCATTTAGTATGTATGTCATTCTCTCCCTGAACCAAATTCAATGAGAATGTGGTTTTGCCTTTTTTCCTTCCTATTCTCCCCCTCCCTTGCAACCACTTCCCCTTGCTTCTTCTACATGAGATAGTTTACCCTACCCTGTCTCTCCCCATCTCCTCTTGCCACTTTCCTCTCTCACCTCATAATTTCATCCCTTGAGTATTCTTCCTTCCCAACAAATTCAACCTATGCCCTCTATCCATATATTCACACACATTCACATATGTATTCATATGACCACACACCCTTCTTCCATTATTTTCATAGTGAGAAAGATATCATCAGTCACAGTTATTGTTTTTCCATATAGGAATGTAAATAGTTCAACTTTGATAAGTTCCTTTTGATTTCTTTTCCCTGATTACCTTCTCAGGCATCTCTTGCTTCTTGTGTCTGGATGTCAAATTTTCTATTCAATTCTGGTTTTTTCATCAAGAATGCTTGAAAGTCCTCTATTCCACTGAATGACCATGTTTTCCCCTGAAACAAAATACTCATTTTTGCTGGGTAGGTGACCCTTGGGTTCATTCCCAGTTCTTTTGCCCTCTAGAATATCATATTCCATGCCCTTCGATCCCTCAGTGTAGAAGCTGCCAGGTCCTGGGCTATTCTGATTGTGTTTCCACAATATTGAAATTGTTTCTTCCTGGCTGCTTGAGTATTTTCTCCTTGATCTGGGGATTCTGGAACCTGGCTATAATATTTCTGGGAGTTTTCTTTTTGGGATCTTTTTCAGGAGGTGATCTATGGATTCTTTCAACCTCTATTTTGCCCTCTGGATCTAAAACATCAGGACAATTTTCCTTGAGAATTCCTTTAAGGGTGATTTCTAGGTTCTTTCTTTGATCATGGCTTTCAGGTAGTCCAATAATTTTTAAATTGTCTCTCCTGGATCTATTTTCCAGGTCAGTGGTTTTTCCCATGAGATATTTCACATTGCCTTCTAATCTTTCATTTGTTTGGATCTGCTTAACAGCATCTTGATTTCTCATAAAGTCATTAGCTTCCATTTGCTCCAGTCTAACTCTGAAGGAATGAATCTCCTCATTGAACTTTTGAGATTCTTTTTCCATCTGGCAAATTCGACTTTTTAAGGCATTCTTCTCCTCATTGCCCTTTTGGGCCTCCTTTGCCATTTGAGTCATTCTATTTTTTAAGGTGTTGTTTTCCTCAGTCAGGCTGTTGACCCTCATTTCATACTTTTCCTGCATCCTTCTCATTTCTCTTTCCAATTTTTCCTCACTTCTCTTATTTGATTTTTAAAGTCCTTCTTAAGGTCCTCTATGGCCTGCAACCTGCTCATGTTTTCCCCTGGGGCTTTTGGAGCAGGACTTCTGACCTCACAGTCCTTTTCCCCGCTCTATGCCCCCAAAATAGGAGTCTAGGGTTGCATTTTTCTGTTTCCTTTGCCTTGGCATGTTGCCACTTAATTGCTTGACTTTTGGGCTTGTTTCCACACTATGGCTTTAAGGCCAGATAGAGGAATTTTCATCCCAAACGTGTGGGGGGCAACTTCCGTTTCTGGCAAGCTGTAAACCCACCCACGACTTCCACCCTAGATCACAATCCAGATCCAGGGAGGTTAAAGCAAGAGCGATTACCCCGCAAGACTGATTGCTGGATCTCCCTACAATTAATTGCAGGCCAGGAGCTGGAGCTGCCTCTGAAAACTACAAAATGGCGTGTCTCCTCAGCGGCTTCTAGCCCCCAGGGGAGGAAGCTGACGCATTCCCCCAAATACCGGTCCCAAAGTCCATAGGACACCAACCTCTCACTTTGTCCTAGGCATGTCTATGTTGATAATTCTGGAGTCGCCATGGCTGCTGGTGTTCTGGGGTTCCTCCAGCCAGCTGCTGGCCCTGCCGTCCTGGGGCTAAAACCTCGGCTCATGCAGACCCGGGCTCCGCTTCCTGCGCTCTGCGAGTTGCGCTCTGCCGGCTCCCAGACCACTGCGCTGGTCCTTCCTGCAGGACTGCTGGGCTGTCCTCAGCGGGAGGTTAGCTTCTCTGTGTGGTTCTGTGGGTGCTGGGGCTCCAGAAGTTGGTCAGAGTCCCCTTTTACATAGTTTGGGGGGAATCTGGGGGCAGAGTGGCTTGGATGAGCTGTTTCTACTCCGCCCAGCCCAGATGATTTCTAAGGTTCTTTCTGACTCTAAAAGCATGAGCCTTTGTTGAAAAGGATGTTAGTGAGAATGAAAGAAACAAAACCCAACAATGAGAGTGATTCACAGGTAGGATCCAAATTTGGTCATCTCCTTCCATACCTAATGATCTTTCTGAAATAAAATAACATGTTTTCCTTTAAATTAACTTTAAATTAGTTGGAATGTTAAGTATACCAACTGATGGAATGTCAAATGAAAAGCAAAGTTGGAGAACTCACCACTATTTCCTTACCTATACCTAAAAGAAATATGCTCATAACTGGTTAGAGCCCTTGACTAAGATTAATAGCATAAATTTGAACCCCAGGCTCATCATTTAATTTTTCTGTCTTCCATTGTCACAGATTATTTCTCTTACCTGATCTAGTGATATATGTTGCTTGGACTTTCAAGACAAAAATTAGCTTAAGAAGGTACTCAAGAACTGCTTCAGGTATTGCTACACCAAATTCAGAGATAGCCTTAAAGAGATAGCTCAAATTAATGGCAATATTTTCTATTCTACAAATGGCCACCACCTTAGCGGAGAAATTGGCTAGGAAGTTGTATTGTTTGTGATGTTAGATAAGTCACTGAACTTCTCTGAATGCCCCAATTCATTATGAAATATGGGGTTTATGGTGGATGTCTGAATTCTTTTTTTTTTTTTTGCTTTTTTCTTTTTGGGAGGGTAATTGGGATTAAGTAACTTGCCCAAGGTCACACAGCTAGGTTTTTGTTTGTGTGTGCGTTAAGTGTCTGAGGCTGGATCCGAAGTCAGGTCCTTCCGACTCCAGGGCCTACACTCTACTCACTTTGCCACCTTGCCGCCGCAAGGATGTCTGAATTCTTAAAGTACCTAAAGTCTACCGGGAAAATCTTGCTCAAAATATTCTACAAAATTATGTAGAAAGATCTTACTCTAATTTTCATCTCTACCTTGAAGTAAGAAAAATAAAGAGGTAAAATTGGCATACTAAGTTTTAAGCTAGAACTGGAACTTTACTTTTAGGTCCTATTACAACAGCATTAGTAAATAGCATGATATACACCTCTCAAGATTATCACCAAAGGTGAAAGCCGGAACTTACTTCAGCTCATCCCCACTTACCTCAAATACCTATAAAAATTACTCTAGGGGGGCAATCAAGATGGCAGAGTAGAAACAGGACTTCTGTGGGGCTCTGGCTTCCACCTTCCCCAATTAATGTAAAAGGCGACTCTGAACAAACTTTGGAACTATAGAACCCACAAAATGACATAGAGAAGATAACCTCCCACTGAGGACAGCCTGGCAGGACAGCTGGAATCAGCCAGTACAGCACTCTGAGAGCCGACCTGAGTTCCC